>VZRW01005691.1:124158-297401 GCA_013398125.1 Aegotheles bennettii
TCCGCGCAGGGCGGGGGCTCGGCCCCTCCCGCCGCCGCGGGGGGCGGTGTGCGCGCCGCGGCTCCGCGGGCACCGCGCGGGTTCCCGGGTGAGCTGTAACTGGAGCCTCGTCCCTCTCCCTCGCTGCCCCTCACTCCTTCGCCTCCACTTGGGCCCGAGCGTCCCCCCCACCCCCCAGCCCGGGAATCACATGCGCCTTCCCAGAGAGGGACACTCGGGCCGTGTAGTTTGCTGCAGGAAACCTGCCTGAGAGCCTGGCAAAAGAAAAGGGGGTGGGGAAATACGGCAAGGATGTCACTGGGCAATAACGATATCTGGACCTCCGTTTGCTTCAGGCTGCACGCTTCTGTCTGAAGGGTGCGTGTGCGGGAGCCCACTGCCCAAATCCACTCGTGGTTTAGCCAGGAAAGAGCCGCCTCCTGAAAGGCGACCGGCCCGTTTGTGCAGCAATGATCAGTTGGGTTTGTATTGCTCTGTTTTGGTTTTCTTTCAGAGCAGTAGGAAGCAGGTGAATGGGCTTTAGAACGGAACCGGTAATATTTTTATGGTGTTTAAGTGTAGTTGGAGCTAAGCATGCGGTGTCTGGCTATGACAGTTAAAGCGGAGCTCTATTGCCGCTGTAAATAAGTAACAGTTTAAGACTGCCAGTCTTTTTACTTAAAGCATTTTTTGTTGCTGCTGTTCTTAGTTTGCAGCCATTGTGGCTGAAGGCAGTCATTTGTTTTTTATCCCTTTCGGTTTTTATGTACTGAGCCAGTTAATTTCCTGGCTCTTTACAACCCGATCGCGGTGTTGGGCCACCTGGTGGGCTCCTCTCGTGGGGGAATCCTCTGTGAGTGCCTCCAGGGAGGGAGCTGCTGGTCTGCCGTGTTGGATGCTCTCGGAGAAGTGACGATGATGCACACTGTCATTAATGTCATACTGAAACTGTTATTCCCCAAAGCAGGGCTTTTGTTGGCTTACACGCGGCTTAAGACCACTGCGAATGGAAAGTGGTCGTTTTATTGCAGTTGGTGTAGGTACTACACCTCCTACGCAGTTTTCAGGACACTTGCTTGTTTACGTCAGTGGTGGTGTCACATATAGGATATACCAGGCTGGTCCGTATTTGCACGTACAGGCATGTATGCAGGCACGTATGGATGCTGGTGCACTCATGTCCCTTATTTTGGCATTTGTGATATAGCTACCTGGGGACCGGGACATAGAAGTCAGCTCCTCTGCGTCACATGAGATAAAGATGTAAATTGCCCCTGAATGGTTAACCCATAAGTTTATGAGCAGTGCTGTGATAAGCTTAATGTTCATAGCCAGTCTTGGTCACCTACAGTCTTGAACAAAATATGTTGTCATGGACTGAACCTTCAGAAATACTGAGAACAATCTTAAAAACCAAGGTGGTTGTTTTTAACATCACACAAGTATTTGAAGAATCATGTAATTTTTAGTATGTTTGTATGTATGTTTGTTTGTGTGTATGTTTGTATCTTGTTTTGGTGAACATTATTCAATAAATTTCTAACAAAGGTGGTGTAATCTCATTTGTTTTCAGCCACCATAATCTTTTATTTCACATAAAACCTGAAGATTTCTAAACTTTGTATTTTCTCAAGCTTGTGGTCTTTACTAGGGAGAGGGTCCATATATGACATGCTTCATCAGTATCTCTGCAATGTCTGAAGATACTTCTTAACGAAAGATGTAAATCTCCTTGTGTTCCCGTTGTGCATCCTGGTGGTGTCAGTGCTAAATTTGAAACTTGAGACATTTGAGGAAGGAATACTTCATTGCTATCAAGAATTATGCTTTTGAAATAAGACGGTTCAATTTAAGTTTTTAAACTGGAACTACTTAATTTGAGAGAGAAAATAGTCAAAGATTATTCCTGGTGGAAAAATGAGAAAATACTAGGGATCCACTCACATATTGTGCATTGTATTGCATTAAACTGAAGCTCTGAGGTAAAAATTAATTATTTAAGAATAATTTCTGGTTTTTTATAGTAATTTAGGCTGTGGCTCGCTTGCTGTAAGGCCAAAAGAGGCATGTAAGCAGTCTGTAGTGTTGACGTTCCCAACTTTTCCCCCTGTCCTCAAAAACACCCAGTAGGAGCTAGCCCATCTGCAGGGAGCTTAGATTTTGCAGCAGGAAGAACAAAGTCGGGGAGCAAGCCAGCTGCTGCTACAATGCCCACTGTCTTCTGCTCCTTGCCTTTGTTGCCGATGTCACCGTCGCATTGGCAAAATCTGGGCTTCTGCGCTCAGCCAGATCCGGTGTCTCTAGCACGTTACACCAGAATTGCAGCAGCTTATGAGGTCTAAGCCTCAAGGATGCTGTCGGTTCATTTAAAAGAAAA
This sequence comes from Aegotheles bennettii, assembly GCA_013398125.1. Lineage (NCBI taxonomy): Eukaryota > Metazoa > Chordata > Aves > Caprimulgiformes > Aegothelidae > Aegotheles > Aegotheles bennettii. The sequence continues at coordinate 126,515 of VZRW01005691.1, forward strand.
AGCTGAACTCGGGACTGGTATCAAATTCAAGTATGAGTGTAACTCTCTTTGTCTGCTGAGTGCTAACAGATTGTGCATTGGAGAAAGAGAACTGTGGACTGAAACTGTTGTTGCTGTGTTCATGTTTTTGTACATTTGCTATGGTTTGTCTCTTTAAACAATGCAGTTCCTATGCGAGTAGGCATAAAGTAATTTCACACATTTCTTCAGTCTTCTTTAAAGACGTGAAAATGCTTAGTATTCATTTATTTCTATGTTTGGCTTTGGAGGTCAAAGGTTAGGTGTGTTGTTACAGTATATACTCTTTGTAGATACAGGATGCAGCATTTTAAACTACGAACAGAGTAACAATATTTACTTTATAGAAGGTATATTACAACATCCATTCATCCATTCATTTTCTGCTACTAGTTAATTTAGTTACAGACGGCTACTCTGGCAAGATTCCTACTTTTTATTTTTAAATGAGTTGAAGTTCATTGCACTACTTTATTTTTGTTAGTTGTTAAAACATTCTTGTACTCCTGGTGGCAGATAATGACAAATCCTTCAATGTAATGCTGGGAGCAAGGGAGGTGGAGAGGGAGAAAGGGGGGGGGGAAGAACCCTCCTGAGCATATGGAGACATCCAGAAAAAGATGTGCATCGTCAGCTGTGATTCCATTGTGTGCTTGCAGACGGGATCTGAGCTCTTCTTCTCTTGGGAATTTAAACCTTACAGAAGTATTCTTTGGCTTTTGCCTGTCAGGGTAATCGAGCTTAGATAACACGTATTTCACATATTTATTATAGACAATATTTTGATAATATTTTAAGATTTCAGGGATTGAATACAGTTGCCAGGACTCCTGCTCTGTGTTGGAATAAGATTTTGAACAGGCGTAGGTATTGGTGAAATGGCAACCTAGAGTCCTAGGAATAATTTGTAATATTACATCAGTGGTTACATATTACTAAGGCATCTTACCAGTTAGTTACCATCTTACTACAGTTAGTAGTTTGTCAGCAGTATTTATATTATGCAAACACTCCCTATTTTTAATGATTCAGTAGCTTAGCGTTTTCAAAACGTACCGAGTAGAAATGTGAGATGAAAAATGACAGCTTATATAGTTTAATCAATTTAGGGTACAGAATTAAAAAAAAAATCAGAGAATTTTTTTAACAGGATTTTAAAACAATTTTGTCACTGTTATGAGTATTCAGAAATAGTATTTACATTATGAAAAAACAGTAGAAGAAATTATTTTCTTCTATTCAGTCCTGCATTTACCTATTACCTAGAACAGTGTTTCCTTTCCTGAGCATTTGGAATACTTCTGCTGATTTTATACAATTATTTTGAGTTGATGAATAGTTTGAAAAATAGATCTTGAATGTGGTGGTTTTACTGCATTGCTTTTTGTTACTGTTTATGATTTTTCAATCTTGTTCAATGGAAATTGCATGTTACTCAAGTTGAAGACTAATGGAAATTTTACTGAAGAGTTTTATGGAAATAAAATCGGCACAATTCCTATAGAAAGTGTATGGTCACTGGGGTGCTTGGCGTTTTGAAGTTTGAAATTAGTTTATTAATTTAAATGTCTGAAGCTATACAACAACGTATTAACAACACATTTTTTTTATTCTTCTACAGCTGCATCGTTCCAAGTCTTGCATTTCCTTAAATGGAGCAATCTCCCATTAATGCAGTTACTGGCAGATATTATTCTTGCTCTGCTCTCATTTTAGCAGTTATATCTGATAGTAAATATCATTCTTTCTGTGAGTGTGCTCCCATTACTTAGATATTCAGAAGCCTCCTTGTAATGTGCATTTGCTTTTTGCAGCTAAGATGCAATTCCCTCTGTAAAGTCTAATTACATTTTTTTGTTTGTTTTTAAACTTAAAGAAGTTGCTTTCTGTTTGGAAAGGGTAACTTGTATTTTGCTAATTAGTTCACATTATATGGAAACCATTAATGCATTAATGAAAGGACAGAGTATAAGTAACAAATTAATTAAAATATCTACTGAATCTGTTGATTTATCTATAAATCTTAGGTAGTATAGATCACAGGAACTTCTCGGGGGGGAGGAATCCTGGGACATAGTGAGAACGTATATCTGATGTAGTGATAACTGAGAGTTGCTATTTTGATGCTTTTTTAGTGAGCTATGTAAGACATATTGTTGCTCTTCGGTAGGATTTATAGTGGGCATATCACAATTGGCTGCTTTATTGGCTGCCTCAGTGGAAAAGTCTGGGATTGAAGAATGGAAAGTGAAATAACATTTTACTTGTTAGGTCAGAATTATTATGGAATTTTACTCTTATTCTGCCCATGCAGTAATTCATCTGTGAATGCATTAAGTTTTTCTTTGCTATCAGTATTGATGTTTAATGAGCCTTGCCCATGGATTTTGAAGAAAATCACTCCAATTAAAAACAGTGCAGTATGCCACCTATTTGTACCTTGCAGGTTATGTAGAAGGTACTAAATCACATTTTAAAAGAAAACTTTATAAGGATGAAGGAAAGTTTGCCTATGTATAAATTTGATAGTATATACTGACACTTTTATTACAGGTATTTTGATGAATTTACAAGTTCATCATATGTCTGTTTGGTGGAATCAAGTTTAAAAAAACCCCAGAGCCCAAAACCCAAGGTCTTATGTTTTAATATTTGTGCAAGTGAGAGTTCAGATATCACCCGGTCAATAGTGGAGATTTTTACTTCATATGTCTTCTACCATACTTTGAGTTCACGAGCTGGGACTTCTTCAGTCCTTATTCTTTACTGTTTCAAAATTAATATCGGGACTTGCTGACCAACCACTTGTGTTATTCCCAGAAATAAATGCAATTATTGCCAACTAATTTCACTAGGTGCCCTTATACGAATTTGTGCCTCAGTCTCCAGAGATATGCGTTATGTCCTCCTCCTTTTCTATTTCCTAAAGTAGATTCTTTGTGGAGGAAGGTTATGAGTGTGTCCAGCCAAATACGTTATTTGGTTTAGCAGATTTCTATTCTCAAGGAGAAAAGCTCTTCTTCAAGTCTTAAATCTTCATATTTTTTCCAAAATGAAAATTTATAACAAGAAATACACTATTTTGTTTCAATATGGGCAGAATACTCTTTGCTTTCATCTTAAAAGGAGAAGTCGACCTCTAGATACTTTACTGGCTATAAAATGTAGCTCTAATAACATAGTTTAAAACTTTATTTTTTTAATTGCTTGCCAATTTGTGTTGGCATTTGCAGTGCAGACATACTTTTGCTGTTTTTTTATTTTTTTTAAGAATCATGACTTTGATACAAAGATACTGAATTTTTAATGAGGCCTCAAACTGTTTTCTTGCAATGGTTCTGTGTGAAATCAGTGTTAACTGCATAATGGTGAGATTATTTGTGGCACCTTTTCTTCTAAGAATGAGGGAACCTGAAGACTCCATGTAGGTGAAAAAATAAGTTCACTAAGCTTGCACACTGTAGGTGATGGTCTCTTCTGAGTGTGCCTGACAGTGGTAGTCATTCACTCTCTTTTAGCTAAACTGTGGTTTGTAGAGTTCACATTGTGTGTGTTATTCACAACTTACAGTTTTTATGGGGGCAGGAGGTGACACATCTTAAGGACCTGGAATACAGATGTCCAAGAAATAAATTACTATGTGAATGGAAAACAAAGATGTAAAGAGGTATGAGGTCGGAGGATGGCATGTTACTCTGGGCCCTGTCAGTTGCATTTAGCTATTATGTTGACCTTTGAAAAGTTTTCTTTCACTCTTTGAGGGATGGAGGTGAATAGTGATATTGGAGGGTGGCAAGTGTGGAGAGTGATGGCTGGTGTGTTCTGTTACTGTATCGTAGCGAATGCTGATAATTTTTGTACTGTTTGAGGCAGAGACTTGTTCTTCGTGGAGGCCTTTGCTGACCCACCCACGGGCCTTGAGCAGCACCATTAACAAACAGCATCTGTTACTGTGAAAGCTGGCTTTATACAAGAGTGGTTTCTCTTGAGTTTTGAGGGGCGTCCCAAGAACCTCCTGATTCTTGTGGGAATAGGTGCTAGCATTGCCGTTTGCTTTCCTTTACTTCAAGCTTCAGAAAGAACTCGAGAAGGGAAGGTGAGGTCTAGTTGGCAATTTCATTGTCCATCGCTTCATGTTCACCACTTTTCTTCATGGGCAGTCTAGTTTAGCTAAAGGAATAAATCTGGAATATACCAGGTTATACATTTGTTGGGTAAGTTTGTCACTAGTTGCTGTATAATTCAAGAGTTTTATTTGGGAAGAAAGATCTCAGTAGCAGTATTTCAAAGGTAATGATTCTACTGTGAAACTATAGTGTATCGTCTTGGGTTTTAGATAGTATTATTATTAAATGTTTTATTAATAGAATGGATGAAAATCAGCAAAACTTGCCACGTCCCTTGTCACTGTGCAGAGCCCTGTGGGCTGCAGCATAAGGGTCAGGAGCAATGTTACTTGTGTGCAGGCCCTTTGTGCTGCAGTGCTGGAGGCCATGTAGATAAGGAGGTAGGACCCAGAAATGAATTGGCAGTAGCAAAATACCAGCGAGCAGCTGTGCTAGTTGTCAAGAAACAAAATGGCAGTAGAGTTGTCATTCTCATTTTGCTGGCATGCAGCAGCTGACAGACAGGAGATGAGTGGGAAACACTTCTGTCTGCACAGGCACTCATCATTATTGCTCCTCTGTGGAAAAAGTGTCCCCACCGTGTGCTGGGGCTGCAGCCCGCATCTGTGGGTGAGACAGTGGCTTTCCTTTGGTGTGTCTCTGTGAACTGTGAGTGTCTAACAGACATTGTAAATCTTGCTAAGTCACCAAACAATCTAGTAGTGTTTTACTTAAAATTTTATTGTAAAACAAGATGATCCTTTCTGTCAATGAGGTCCTCCTCAAAGCCCCGTGTTTGTGATCTGTAGAGCTTGTGTGCTTTTTGGGCATTCCTGAAGGAGTAATGTCTTCAGATCTTGTGCATATATATTTTATAAAAGAATATTTCTTGGTGATGCCCCTGAATACCCTGTTATTGTAGTGGTATCCTGCTGGCAACTGAAAGAACTTAAGCAGAGTTTGTTTGAAGCAGGTTTCTGTGAGATGGCAGAAATGACAGAAATGACAGAAAGAACAAAGTTGTTTCTAAATTCCATCTTTCTAGAGGCATAATTACAGCACTTTTTTTTTGTTGATGACTCTTGTGGTGGATCTTCCATTTGCTTTATGTTCTGCCTTTTCATTTGTCAGAATAGGAAGGTAAAAAACTCTTCTTTGGTAGCTTGCTTGGATACATTTGACATAAAGCACTGCTTGACCTACAAGCAGAAATGCAGCTATAATATATATGTGGGTAGTGACATGCTCCTCTTCCCTGGAGAACTATGCAGTGCTGTGCGATGTGTGTCCTCTGCTCTTCTGGACTCCTAAGCACTATACTAATGAAGAGCTTTGTTTATTTGTCCACTGATACTTGTCACTTGGGTCAGGAGTATTGTAAGTGGCGATTCAGAGGAGAAGCATGCTTCTGTACGTACAACTTTTAATAATAGTTGAAAGACGTTTTATAAGAACACCGATTTCTCCTTTTTAGAGGTTTGAAACTAATGTGTTACAAAGTCAGCCAGCCAAGCGGTCAACCAAAACGGAACCAGCCACTTTCACAGAGAGTTCCCTGAGATTCTTTTGTGAAAATAAAGGCTGCATACTGTTTAAGTTAATGTAAACATCTTGGTTGCTATCACTGTGATTTTGCAGTAGGCAGCAGGTAGGGAGGAAGTTGTGTGCCTGGAGTGACTGTGCAGCTGAAAGGGGGTTGTAGTTATGTCTGGAAAAGCAGATAATGCTCTGCAAAGTTTGTTTCCCTCCTGGTGTTATGCTTAGAACTGCAATGTGTTAAGCATCATAGTTTTATTTTTCTATGCCTGTCTCCAGAAAAAGACTAATATTTTTCTCTCAATTTTTTTCCAAGCAGGCTTGAGATGTATCTGAGTAGTGAGGCCCCCTGCTCACACAGACCCTAGAAATCGTTGCCTGCCTCACTGAGTCTTGGTGAGTTGTCTATATCTTACTCCATTTAATTGGATTGTGTTACAGTTTTATCGTCTTCACTGGGGAATTTGATGTGAGATGTCTTAAATTGACTGTGTGGATACAGTGGAACAAGCCTTGGTTTTAAGTAATGCATGATATTATACAGTGAGTAGAAATACAAACATTTTAGAGACTTTAAAAAATAACACCCAGGCTGGTTACGGAAGCAGGGACCTTGCTTTAGCACCAGGACCAGGAATGGGACTCTGCCGAGGAAAGCTGAAGGGATCAACACATGAAGTTCTTTCACATTGAAAATTCCTTAGTTACAGTACAAAATATCAAGCAAACAGATTTTTCAAATGTGCTGATTATGGTCTGTCTTATGGCAGAGGTTGAGTATGAAATAATACAAGCTTTTCCATCCCACTGTCTGCACTAATAAATTACTTAAATTGAGGGTTGAAATCTGTATAATGACAATGATGACTTAAACTGCTTGTTGCTCAAGAAGTCTGTCTGATGGCTCCATCAAGCAATGCTGTGCCTGTTTAACTTCACTCACAAAAAAGGATAATAACACTGAGAACTAGAAAAGGGACCCCTGTGGATTGTTTAAATGCAGACTAATAATAGTTTGGTAGTGCAGTGAAAGCAAGTAGAATATAAATGCCGTGTTTTTATTTTAGGTATGTTTGATATATCAATATACTTACTTGGTATAAATCTTTTACAAATATGCATTTGAGATTTTATGTGAGAACCTTTTCAGGATACTCATGAATAAATGTTGTCTTTTAACACACATAGAGTGACTTATTAAGGTCAGAAATATGTATTTTTGAGGCTTGTGCACTAAATATGGAGGTGGGAAATGAGCCTGTTGAAAGGTTTTTAGTTGTTTGCGGGTAACTGTTTATAAAATGTCAACCGTTTATTGATAAAATATGTATGTCCACATCAAGTATAATTTCCTCTTTTGTTGATTATGTTGAACAATTTTTGCAAACTAAGAATGCTTTTCTTTAAACTCATGGAATTTTCTAGCATCAGTGAATGAAAACAGAGTAAGAAGCTTTCTAGTGCTTCTGTGTTTTCTGCCTTTTCTCTTAGTTCTGATAAAACAATTTGTAATTCATTGTGTTCAGTAAAGTTTATAATACTGGTTAGTTTGTTTATGTATTAGATTAACTTGAAAATGCTCAGCCACATAGATGTTATTACTTACTTACACTTATTATATTACTTATTATTTATTTGCACTACTTCTCTGGGCTGCATAATGATCATAAAGTAAATGTACAGGTCTCATCAATAATAAATTACTTTTGTGATCATTTAAGCAACTTGCTTTGAAAAAAGGAAATACTAAGAATCTAATTTTTTGTTTCTAGTGAATAGGACTTAAAATAGAATGGGCTATGTATGTGTAATAAGGAAAGAGGAAAAATGGCACTGTCAAAATTCTCCAAATAGAACATGAAATTTTGTTGTCAGGTTGATAGTATGTTTGTTTTCAGTTGTCTTAATTGTAATTTTCCATTAATAAAGGAATGCATTAGGTAAAGACGGAAAAAGAGAAATGTTCAAATAAAAAGCAATTTGCATATAAGTGCTTTTTTTTCCTAAATAATATATGTGGGGAAAAAAAAGCCCTCTCTTTTGCTTGGTGTTGCTACATTCTTCACCAAAATTATAAATTTGGTTGTTACCGTTCCAGAAAGTAATAGTTGCTGTGTTTGAAAAGTTCAAAACCTTTAAGAAAAGCAAGTAGGAGATAAATACTTGTATATGGAGTCTGCAGTGATGATGGGATGATGAAAGAAACCACTGTAAAAAATGGGTGTTGTATAAAGACTTAGAGGGCAATGAGGGAGTAATCAGAGGTAGTTCTCTACTCAAAATACCCTTTTGCTCTAAGTGGGTAGTTATCATGTGTTTATGTGATAGACAGTTCAGCAAAAGTAAGTTGCATAAGACAAAGACTAGTTCTGGTTCCTTCAAATCCTTGGAAATTCTTCCATTGATTTTTGTATGTCCAGGATTTCAGTCCTGTCTTGGACATACAGAAATGTTTGCCTTCTCAGTCACAAGATCAGGGAGCTGTAGCTGCTTATTTTAACCAGTATGCCCATCTGAAATTATGCTAGTCTCTGAAAGATGGATTGGTTTGAGTTTCATTTAAGAAATCCCGGCCTCGGCTTTTGACAGGAGTTGCTTATGGAATGGGTGTTGGGTTTGACTGTGTGTTGTGAGACTACCACCACTGTGACTGAAATTGTTCATGTTCAGCTTGTCAACTGCTGTATTAAGGGTTTTTTTTAAAAAAGTAAAACTATTGCTTATTACTTATTGGATCCATCTTCATACTACATAATGGATAAAAGTTTGAATCTTGGACTGGTTAAATGACTTTAGAATATGTGCATATGAACTGATAAGTGAATATATGACAAAATTTGTGGCTGCACTCTTGAAAAGTTGTGAGCTGTGGTGGTGGGAAGTAGCTGCTGTGTGCTACTGGAAAGGCATGCAATTAAGATGGTGAGAACTTTAGACTTTTTTAAAAAGCAGACAGATAATACTAACTCTACTTTGCAGTCTAAAAGTTTTCAGTCAGTAAACATTTTTTTTCTCTTTCATTTTCTTTTTGCATGAAATGGTTTGCTTTGTAGGGAACATTTCTTGGCAAAAAAAGAACATAAATTAGAGAACTCAGTTTTCTGTCACTCTTGATCTGGAGCGTCTATTTCAATCTAACTTTGTAGTGGTTTCATTGGTGTTTGTGTTGTAGTTAGTGTCAAGTGTGATAGAAAATATTCAGGTGTCTGTTTGTTCTGAGTTATAGTACTCCTTATTGTTGTTTACAGCAGTAGTAGATAAAGAAAATTCTGACAGATATCTCATTTCTGACTGTCTTCCTAGTACATGTGTGTGTAAAGGGAATGCTGTCAGAAAATAAAGTGCAAGACTGAAAATAAGGAGTGCCTTATACTGAAATTAGTTTTGAAAGCCTTCATTATTAGTTTAAGGGTGCAAATAGATTCCAAGTATCAAATCTGAATAAGAGAGAGCTCATCTCTATCAGCATGCAAAGCTGGAGCTCTGGAGTGAATTCAGAGCACCTTAATTCCTACAGCAGCAGCTGTGTTTCTGAAATACCTGAAATAAAATACAGGTATCCACGACAGGTATGGATAATCTTTAATGAATCAGGTCTTCTCAATTGCGGAGGGATCTATGAAGGATATTTAATCTATATTGAATTGGTTTGTGATAAATAAAGGTGATGTGTTCCCATTCCTAGACTGCAAAACCAGGGAGTTGTGTTTTGCATGGCATATGATCAGATTTTCTTGTTTTCGGTGGCTCCTGTTCAGTAGTGACATTGTCGTAGTTAACATGAATTTCCTATAAAGATGCCTGTACAAGTGGATGCTTGATTATAGTGAATTTAATGCAATCAGCATTAAAATGATACTCCTAATCGGAGAGAGAAGTTTGTGTGGGTAGTACAAGGAGAACAGAAGTATTAAGAAATGAGCATCTATTAAGATTTATACAATTGCATCCCACAGATTTTTAAAATTTTTTTCTTTTTCCCTAAAATTGGAAATGGGAGCTTAAGGGGATCTTTGGTTTTTATTTTGTGAAAAAGCTGAATTTTACGCAGATGTAATATATTGCATTTCCTTTAAAACTGATGAAAATCTAGAGTGTTGTAGAGAGAGGTCTCATTGTGCTTGCAGCTAGCAGAACCAGGTTTGTTAATAATGAGAGCAGTTTTAAAATAATTTCATCGTTTTGAGGCCACAGCGTTCAAATTCATTATAAATCTGGAGCAAACCATTCTTAAGTATGTAAAACTCATTAATTACTGGGAATGGATTTAAATTGAGTATTCTATCAGTGAGCTTTTTACTGAATTGATGGAACCAAACTTCATATATATACAGGACTGTTGAGAACACTGTCATTCAATTGATTGGAGCTTGGCTTTTGTATGTAGCTATATCCTGGAAGATTGTTTTTAACATTTCCGTTTCAGTAAGATAAATAAAGATATTTAGGAAATGAGATTGCTAACTTGATTTTATTCACTTCTTAAATATTGTTTGTGACTTAGTAATGGGCTTTGCGAAGATTTTTCATTTCTTACCTTGATAGGAACCTTTTTATATGGGTAAAGGTATAGTATATACACATTTGCAGAAGAAATAGCTGTCATTATCGTCCGTGGAAAATCAATATATATTTTAAATATAGATTGATGACATTGTACCACCAGTATTGAAGCCTGGGAATTCTAGAGGGGTCAAGAACAGGACAACTGAGCACGTGCATCATCAAAGAAGATGAGAGACATTTACTTGGGCAGATTTTCCTCTGGGCCTGCCTTTAGCCCCTGAATTGGGAAGAGTGAAATATTTGCCCGGCTCAGCTCTTGACAGTAAATAGTATTAATTAAATACAGGGCTTGAAAATGACACTGGTATTTCAGGTTAAGGCCAGTAGATTTTGCCTTGGCTTTCTGGAAATTGAATTCCAGTAGTCTGTTTATTTGACAGCATTATAGTACAGTAATTTGAGGTTCATGGATATTTCTGTAGATTAAAGTGGGTGAATTTTTATAATGTCACAATGCTGGCATGTTAAGCTCAGAAGACTTATGTGACTAGAATAGTAAGTGAATTTGCAACTGGTTGATATAAAGTGTGGCACAGTGTGTTTCCATCTGATTAATTTACCTTTATTTTAACTGGATTGGCAAGAAAGTACAGGTTTTCTTTTTGAAACAAACTTTGAAGGTTGAAAAATTTGGATGAATGGTCTAAGATACATTGCAGATGTTAAGTATTATTACAATGATTTAGAAATATTGGTGAGTTTTAGGGTATTACTGTGAAGGACTCTAACTTCAGAACATTTTAGGAAATCCTCTTCTAGTCATCTCACCAAGTTAAAAGGGGTGCGGACATTCCTACATATGCAATATCTGTCAGTGTGTAAATGCATTGGTAAATCTCTATTTACAACTGTGGCCATGATAAATGAAGAATATGGTGTGTTCTGTTCCAACATTTCTGTTTTTATGGTGCAGATTCTTCCTTTTTTCATTATCAGTACTTTTATTCCTTCAGTAATCCCAGTTCAATAAACTACAGCATTCTGTATCTTTCAAAATGACATCAATAGGCAATCTAGGAGTATTTAAAATTGGAATCGAGAAAAGAATTAGTTTTATAGTAGATATTGCAAATCAGTTGGTCCTGAGGGAAACTGTACTAGTGTCAGAGAGAGTTAGTGTTTCCATTAATGTTTTTTGAGCATGTTTTTCTTTTGCTTATATTTGGATATTCCCACTTAAACTTTGAATCATCATCATTACAAGGTAACACATGGAATTTCTGTTGGGTCCTTCAATCTCTAGGTACCTGTTTTATAGCTGTAAAAGAGTGAGATGTCTCCTACATGTCTTTGTTGAGATTGTAAGCTCGAAACTCTACTGTGAGATGCCACAGTTCAGTAGTATTTTGAAATGAGATACAAACGTGTACATTTCTCTAGAAGTAGGTGGCCAACACATACGAAATTTCATTTGGGTTAATTTTTATGGCCTTTCAGTTTTCAGTTGTGGTTTTTTGCTTGGCTTCTCTTCACAAATCCTGGTTAACTCTGTTTTTATTGCTCAGTCCTGCTGAACAGACTCATATAAAACTTTTCCTGTCTGGAGTTACAATATGTTACTTCTAGAATATATCCTGCGGTGGAACAAGGTTTATGTGCAGCTCATGGTACATGAAGCTTGATGCATGACTACTGATGTTTAAAGTATTCCTTGTCCCTGACTACGATTTTAGTCTTTTATTTCTCATGAGCTTACTGTTTCGTCATTATCCAAGTTCTGGGCTCCTGATCAACACTGAAATATCTGAGGAATCAATACACATGAGTCTGTTGTGTAACACTGTAGTTGCCACACTTAAAACTTACTTGACACAGGTTCACAGAAGGGAAAAAACCCAACCTCAAGCACCCCAAATTAGGCCATTTTTTATGAAATGTCACATGCTACTCTACCACTATCACACCCCAAGTACACTACTACCAGTATTGTGCACCACAGGCTACGTGCCACAGCCCAAAGGGTTAAATGGATTTGTTCTATTCATTTTCTGCTTTTGTTGGTTAGTGTCAAATATACTGTGTGTACAGCACATCTGAGTCACAATAGCATGTATTTATTTTTTAATAGCCGCATGGAACTATGCATGTGGTGCTCTGGTCCTGTTTTAGGTACCATGAGCACTTCCTTAAAGAAAAGAAAAAAAAAAAAGTAACAGCCTGCTGTTGCTGAAGTTGATTCCAGTAACAGTAGTTACCAAAGCTGCCTCCTACTTAGTCTTCCTCTTATTTGTTTCATCACTCTGTTTCTGAGCTATTTCCTTCCGCCCCCAGCTTCCAGGAGAAGTTTTTTATGTGTAGTGGTCTTCTGATACAATCTGATAAGCTTTGGGAAAGTCCATTCTCCTCCACCTCTGCCGTCAGTCAGAGCCCCCAGGCAGCAATGTAGGAGGAGGGATGTTTTGGATCAGGACAGCTTGATCTGTGGTTGAGACTCTTTAATAAGAGTTGGATGTGTGTGTGTTGTGTGTGTATTTTGAGGGGGAATTACGTATTATTTGAGGGGGAATTACGTATGTATTTTTGGCTAGCTTGAAGCTATCAATGAGTTGGCTTGAATTTCATAGCTAGCATCATTAATGGAGGGGGAAAATTCACTTCTAATCAGAAATGCTATAATAGCTCACTTAGGAAATCCTGAAATTAAAAGTTTTGAATTTTGAGGTGAGATTCACAGGAAGACTTAATGGTGAATAAGCCATGGGGAAATGGCCCAGCCACGGGGTATGACTGAATGCGGAGCTGCAGCAGGTTTGTGAGGTGAGTGCTCTCCCTGGGCTATGGTTTCAGTGTCACAGCCTGTGCCCCATGTAAAGGGATGGCTAGTGATGGGTTGGGTAGCTCGTCTGCTTCCCAGGGTCTGGTCTCGCTTCCCAGGAGCTGCTGGTCCTAAGCCCAGGATGGCCCTGGCTCTCCGTGTTGTGCCAGCCTGGGAACAGTGGGTTGCCAATGTTTTACAGATGTGGCAGAGAGCAGTTCCCAGTGTCACCTGCTTCACTTGGGATGGCTGCAGGGTCTGGGAAGTCCTTTTCTGTGCCCATGTGGACACCAGCATGCAGGGAAATGGGAGTATGCCTGTCTTCAGCTGCTGCAGCGGGGAAATGCTGGAAGGCACATAGCTGCATGCCAGCTCCTGGACATCAGACATGGGTGCAACAAGATGGAGGAGGGAGTCATGATGCTACTGATTCAGAAAAGAGGTTTGCATTTGGGTCTTCTGTCTTCTAAGAGATTGCTGCCATCTCTGGGCTGCTGAGTGTTTTTTGAGCAGAGCTTGTAGCCTCTGAAACAGCTCTGCTTTTTATTGGTGTGTAAATACTTTGTCAGAGAACTGAATTCCCTACATTGGTGGTGAGCACCCTATCTGTCGTGTGTGCCCTATAGTAAAGGACAGCAGTTTCTTCACTTGCCTACTTTTATAGATTTAATTTATTTATCTGCTGCCCATAAGGTTGTCTTCTCAGACAAGGTACTGCAAAGGAAGCTAAGGTATACATTCACAGATATATTTAACAATTAAAATATGTAAAGGGTGAGGGTCAGGACGATGGAGCCAAGCTTTTTACAGTGACGACCAATGATAGGACAAGGGGCAATGGTTGTAAACTGGAGCATAGGAGGTTCCATGTGAATATCAGGAAAAACTTTTTCACTGTGCGAGTGACAGAGCACTGGAACAGGCTGCCCAGAGAGGTTGTGGAGTCTCCTTCGCTGGAGACATTCAAAACCCGCCTGGATGCGTTCCTGTGTGATGTACTGTAGGTGACCCTGCTCTGGCAGGGGGGTTGGACTAGATGATCTTTCGAGGTCCCTTCCAACCCTAGAAGTCTGTGATTCTGTGATTAAATCTCCTTGTGAATGATCTTAATGCTTTGAGATAGCTTACCCTACTTCGACACGAAGTAAGCTATCTGAAACAAAGATATTTTTCCTGGTAAATTGAGTATTTGCACAACTTGAAACAGTTTTAAAATGCCATTTTTTTTATTTACTGTTCAGTGGCTGAAATGAAAAATCCGTTATGGGCACAGCTATGTTCCTCATATCAGAGGTATCATTGTCTATAATGAAATGGATACATTTGACTACAAAGATATAATACAAATTAAAGTTTCACATGGTTGCCACTGTCTGTGCCATCTTTCTTTCCAAATCCTTTGATAAGGTCACTGTGAAGTATTTTACTATGTAAAACCGTTGAGTTCTTGAAAACCTGAAAGGGTCAAAATGAGACATATTTAGATCTCTCGGAGCAAATGAGAAGTAAAAATGTGAGCAGGATATAATGTGTTTGGCAAAGGTAGAAATAAACACTAAAAAATTTAAAACCACTAATATTTTGTGTTATGGTGGGAAGGGCCTTATGCAGCAAGTTTTCTTGCTGTTGACATGATTTGGGGACTGTTTTTACTGTTCTGATTTTGTGGAAATGTTGTTGTATAAGCATAGGGGTAACTTTTTCATTATGAGCTGTACTATGTTCTGTTACGTTTGTGTAAATAATTTTTACTCGAGTTGTATTGCAGAAGCTGAGAAAGGAAGACAGCAAGCTTGCCCTTAGAATTTCCTCGGGGGAGGAGGGACTTTTTTAGAAAGACGAGATTCTGAGAAGGGAAATAAAAGGGTTTCTTGCAGAAAGATTGAGCTAACTAGCAATACAGGAAAGATGAAAATGTAAAATCCAATATCGGGTCAATTCTGGTAATTGAAAATATTTCTCACTTGCATTAGCTGAATGTGAAGATGACACTGTGTTTTACTGTTTTTAAATGATTTTGCTTATCACTGGCAGGGAAGGAAGTCGGTAGGAGGGAACTGTTATTTTCTTACACAGACCATGTCTAGGGGAGCAGGATAAATTAATGCAGTGTGGTTTTCTGTGAGGGTGTATACCTGCAACAACATGAGAATTTTTGATTTAATATTTTAATAATTGAAAGCATGGTGGTTTTCTGTGTGTGTATGTTTGTTTCTGTGTTGTAATTTGTACTGATGTATTGACCAGTTTTTAGTTCTGGCCTGTTGCTTTGTTCAGGGTACAGGGTAACATCAGCCACTGCTGTGCCATGCCGTTGATGGGCTCTATGGCTGTCATGGTGCCCAGCTTCTGCTGTTCTTGTGTTGAACAGGCAGTTAAAATGATTTATTCAGGCTGGCTGAGGGTCAGCTACAAAAATTGAACATACTGTTACCTTGGACAGCTTTTTGTTTAATCAACAAATAATTTAGATAAGGCGGCAGGAACAATTTGTAGAATTTTGGGATGTAGAATGTTTGCCCCTCTGGATCTACTGAACAAGTCACTTGAGCTATAAGCCCCTCACTTTCTTAGCTATAAAGTGGAGTCAGCCATCTCTCCGTAGGCAGAATTCAGGTTCATTAGTGTTTGTGGATTGTGTGGGGAAAAGAAATAAAAACATATTTATGTATTTCATTCCTTCAAATGTAAACAAAATGCCTGCTTCTGTGTACCTATGCTGTAAATTAATACCAAAATTGTAAAAACTGCTAGAGAGAACTCGCGTATTAAAATGCTGAAGCAATGACCTTTTGCTATTTTATTAAACAAGAATTAAGCTAGATTGTTTTGACTTAGCAGTATTTTTGCCTGCTTATGTTATGAAATAAAACATTGAGTATTGACTTAACTTCACATTTCACAGAAGAAGAATTAAAAATTATCTCTGTGAAGGGTGACTATGCAGTTACTCTTTGAAATTCTAATTTAACACTTCAGTAATGGGTCAAGCCTGCTCTGAATCCTCTGTGGGATTATTTGATTTGCTGTCTGGTTAACCTCAAGGAAAATGGGATGTCTTTAAATTACTAGAGGTGCTAGCTATCACCTTATAATGAAGCCATGCAGGAGAATTTGTTTTTTTAAATTAGGATTGTCACTTGATGACTAAGGGATTATATGAATGGGGTTTATTTTTAAGATCTATCTTTAAGTTGAAAGTCACATTTTTTTTTTCTTCTTTTACTTACCGTCAGCTGTATAATTGGAGATTGATAAGGGATAAGGGGAAAATGTCTTCTTTACCTGAAGGGGGGGATGGGATTAGGGTTTTGGTGTTTGTTTTGTCTTCAGTGTTATTTATGTATGGTGTTCTTATTTTGTGTTTCTTTTATTTGCATACGTGTTTTGTGCCCCAACAAAAAGAATTTTATTTTTTCACAATAAAATTGATTATTAAATGGCATTCATGCAACTGTGAAACTGGAGGGAGAAGTTCTGCTTTTTATAAGTAGACAAAGAGGCAGCTTGAATATTTTGCAAGTCTATGCATGTAACGTTTATCCTGCCAAAACCATTAAAATTAATTTGCAAAGTATTGAAATACAAGTACTCAAATTTTTTATGCTGTGTCATACATAAAGGGAGTATTTGGCAGTTAATTAGTAACTTTAATTTGGGGGTGTAAAGACAGGATTTCAGTTAATAATAAATTCACTCCAATATTTTGCTTTTCACTGTATCTTATGTTGGATGTTTTGTGCATATTGCTCTTATGATTTTTTTCAGCCTCAGTTCACCTTTAAAAGCCATATAGCATACCTAGTCATATTTTAGCAGGTTACATATTTCTCTGTCTTACAAATTAAATCAAATTTTTAAACATCTATATTTTGTGATGTCATAGGGTATAAATTAAGACAATGAAAAGCTTAGCCTAATACATCATTTTAATGGCACTTAATGTCTCTTCAGGAGTGCTGAATGGAGACAAGCTGTGCAGCGTGCATTGCATATACTGAGAAATTTTACCAGACTTTTTGACATCGGTTTTGAAATGAGTTGTGGGCTCAGCTCCAGCACTGCTTTGAGCATAGCCTGTTCTGCAGAAGTTTACATTGCCGTTCTGTCACGTCCATGTGCCTGTATTTCATGTAAGATTTCTGATTTGAAGAACTGTTGCATATTTAATAAAACTTACTGTTGCTTCCGAGATATTTTTTTTGTTCTTTTTTTTTAGGGCATAAGTATATTTATTCTTGTACAGTTCCATGTATATCAATTTGTAATAAATTTTTAATTTGCATATCAGTATGTTGCAGCATGTTTATGAAGTTGGTAATAGCTATGGAATTGTAAGTCTTGACCAGGTCTGAGGTGATTTGGGGAGGAAATATTGGGTAAAACAACATAGTCATCAGTTTTGTACACGTGTAGGGGAGGGAAATTTTTTAGGATATGAAAGTTCTTCTGTGCTTTCTAGGATCTGAGAGTTGTAAATAACATAATGCAATGAATAAGTATGATAAAGATATAAAATATGCAGATTTATTTTACAATATTTCTGCCAAAGGTTTGTTTACAAAGGTGAAAGAGCTCCTCTTTTGTCTGTCGAAAGTGCATATAATGAAGTGCTAGTTGCAGCAGAAGTGAGCAGGGCTGGGCTTGCACGCCCCTATCTGAAGAATTGCTAGCATGTGTGAGTTGGCCTGCCTTGCCACTTCAAGCTGGATAGTTTGTTGGTGATAGGAGAGGTCCTACAGCTACCCATTTGCTGGTTACTAAAAATAGTGGTGCTGGAGTAAGGAAAGTACGGCAGCACAGCACCAAAAAACCTTCCCAACGCTCCAAACCCTAAGATTTTAACAAGTAAATGGTAAAACAAGGCACACCATCTCCCCATGGTAGGCAGAGTTGCAGGGCCAGCTCATCCCCCAAGTCCTGTGGACCAGCCAGCTTCTGCAGTGTGCCCTGAAGGTCATTCATTTGAGCTATTTGGAAAGAGGATGGATTCAAGATACAGAGGTAAAAAGGTTTTTGTAGGGAATGCTTGATTTGCTTCTCTTCTTTTTCATAGAGAGGAAATATAAATGGAAATGTCTTTTCGGACTCCAGCTGTAGTTAGGGGAATATGGGAGTTCACAATGGCAACTTCTAGACAGAAACGTCAAATACAAAGTATTATTGTGATACAGAAATCTTCAGATCAGGACTGCTGTCAAGTGTGAAGAGGAATGACTTTATTATTGGTAAATGAACTGCATCTTGGTTTGTCTTTTCCTTAACCCTGAGGTGACCCTTCAGAGGGTGAAAACCCTCTGAAGCTGGCTCAAATTCTTATTAGCTGAGCTCTGTAGATTTCCTGAATAGAAACCTATGCGTTTTGCAAAATGATATTGCTACAGATCATGAGTCTTTCTCTAGGATTTCAACTTGACCCAGAGCTGAAGTTGGAATAAAGAAAAAAACAGTAGCACTTAATAACATGTATTACATAGACTGTTTCACGTGACAACATTTTGGTTTTACTAGCCACTATTTTCTCTGGTTTTTTAATAGTAGATTGGTGGTTTAGACTGTATTTCAGGTATGTCCTCTCTTCCTGTTTATGTACAAAATACCACTAAGAGTAAATGAGGAGATACAGAATTATTTTTTTTTCATGCTTGCATATAGCATGCATAGAGAAGTGATAAATATGTTCAGAGTCCTAGTGGAAAACTTCTTCAGTATTCTTCAGTGTTCCAAGTCTCAGTTTTGAGGGGTCATTTATCCCTGGGAGTAGTCACTCAGCAAATCTTCTGCTAGTAGTCTGGGTTGTGTTTTGGTATGTAATTCTTAAGACATCTTCGCTTTGTGATCACGTCATTTCCCCTAGTGGCAACAACCGGTTTCACGGGAAACCAGTAGTAAGAACATGGATTGATGTGTTTTTAGTTTTCTTTACTGCAATTAAACATCTCTAAGTGAGCAGAGCCATCATCATGTGAGCAGCCGGCGCTCTACAGAATCTCAGGAAATACTCTTGACTGCTTTTTGCAAATGGCTGCTACAGTTCCCTGGTGTCTTATTTTTGTTCAAGACACTCAGTATTTTGGTCTGTACACATTGTTAGGGTTGATTTGACATCTGGCCAATATTTCTTCCCATTTACTATCAAGTACTTAATCATGCTTGTTGCTCTGTGTGAAATTAATATATAGTAAGCTTCATGGTGGTCTTGTGAAGTAGGGGTTGTACAGGAAAGTTAGTGTCAGAAATTAGGGTAAGAATCTAAACTGGGTGTCTTCATGGTATTAGTGAGAAAATCTATAGGCTGAGAGGTAGCTGCAAATAAGAGTCTAATTTGTAAGCATTCATAATAGCTCAGTCAATTGAATTTCATTTTCAGAAGCACGCTGTGTCACAGTGAGAAGTTGGTAGCTGAGTAGTATCTGCGTAGATAAGCTCTATCCTAGTGAACTTTTTGCCTTCAGACCTGTGCTATGTTTGTATTAGCTGGGTCTTCAAATACAGAATAAATGAACAAGAAAAATAACTCTCTGGCATCAACTAAGAAGAGCACTTCATAAGGTGTTTAAGAAAAACAATCTTGATTTTCCTCTCTCCCCCCTACCTCTCTGCCTTCACAGTCTCTGCTTTCTGCTCATGTCCAGCTAAGATAATATAGTAAATGTCTGAGCTTTTGCAAGGAAGGCTGTCACATTGATGTTTAACTGACTTTGAAGCAGTGCAGCTGTAAAGGGGAAATGAATTCTGTTCTCTGTCAAAGCCTGTAAAAGAGTGTTTGTTTTAGCAGCTACTGAAGATGGAAGTGTTTATTCCATGACTGCATCGGTTGTCAAAGCTGGACATACTTTCCTGTATTAATAATATTTGGAATTTTTCATTAGTTATCATTTCCTGTTGGTTTTTGAAAGAAGCACTGAGATGCTGATCACTGTCCCAATCTTTTTAAGCTCTTCTTTCTGCATTTGAGTGGAAATCTTGGAATTTCACTGGGGAGTGTGTGTATGTGTGTGTATGCATCTGTAATTATGTATTATATAAAACTTTAAAAGGAGTTACAAGTGCCTGATACTTTTTAATCCGAAAAGGTGATAGGTTTTTGTACAAGAAGCAAAGGGGCAGCTCTTCCAGTTTGTCAGGTTTGCCTGCCCAACAGACGTGAAATGCAGATTAGTCATCTTTCTGTTTTTGTTTTTTTTTCATATGACTTCTGTCACAGACTTTTGCTCCTAATACATAGAATTCTCTCTTGATATGAAAAGGCTGACCAGGATCTGGATACTGTTACTGAAACGTATGCTATTCCCTGTAATTAATTTCAAAAGTAGCCTATTGCAGGCACTTAACCAAATTCTTGCCATTCAACACAAACAAAATCCTCCTGAAGTGTTCTGGACGCATTGTTGCTATAGTGAGGGGAAAAAAAGATGAAATAGTGGGGTTGTAGTATTTTTAGTTTGTTTGGCTGTTTAAGATATATCATCCAGAGCTCTGAAACTTAATTATAAGGGTTTGAAATTGGAAACAATAACCGTGCTAAGTAAGCCTGTCATGATCTTGGCATCTTTAGAAGAGAGAGCAAGCAGTGAGGGAAGCTGGATTTGTGCTAGTGTTGGTTACAATGGTATGTAACTTACTAATTACCTTTGCTGCAGAATGGTTGGTAAAAAGCCAAAATATTGCTTCCCTAGTTCCCTAGGTTCCTTGTTTTGGGAGGATTACACTTCCTGGTGTTTTTATAGGAATTACATGGATGCCAAAAATGTTTCCCAAGCTTCTCTTTGATTGGTACAGTGTAACAGGAAAGGCTGACTGAGATTACCGAGGAAGTGAGTAGGAAAGGGATAAAAAGGTGTGAGAATAAGTTAATCTGATAGCTGTGTATTTATGTCTCTTCCCTACCCTCCTCATTTTTTGTCTGGTTTCTGAAGGAAATGAAACTCATGTGATCGTGACTGAGACAAAACATGTTTATGTGCATTTGTGGTGTAGTGTGTGTGTTTGCTGTTTCCTTCCTCTGCTCCAAAGAAACTTTGCTTCTACAGGCTGCAAGAAAATACATGGTCAGGTGGGTGACTGCCATCCTGTCAGTGAAAGAAGGACCTTACCTGTTGACAGCCCTGATTCGGCATCAGAAAATTACTATGGGAGAGCAAAACTATGGATGGCTGAGGGCACAAAGTTGGTCAAGTGTAAGGTGCTAGTGTGTTTGTCAAACCACATTTCCATGTGCCTTATTGTCAGCTGCAGATTGGAGCATCTTTTGCTGCAGAGGAATTGTGAAATTTAAGACTTTTATATTAAGATTCAGAAGATATGTTGTATCAAGACACTGTCTTACATGCTTCAGTAGTCTACTGATGGAAGTAATGTAAAATATTAATATAATCTTCTCAGATATACATGGACAATTAAAATTTAGAACTCCCTTTCTTTGAAGAAAAGCATGAAAAACTTTACATACACTGAGAAATTCGGGTTGAATACGCAGATTACAGATCCTTCCATTGTCCCATTGTACTAAAATAAAGTTATTGCTAGTAGTTGTAGTCCTGTTTATTTTCATCTACAGGCTAGCCATAATGCCATGTCTTACCATCCATTATTTTTTCATAAGTCACCGTTGATTTTCAAGGTAGATGCAGGAGGAAAATATGTAGTGTTCCCTGGCAGTGGGGCAGTGCAGACCTTTATTTGTCCTTCCCCACATCTAACATAATGATTTTGCTTGTCAGTGCTGCAAGTTGTTTGTCTCAGCCTCAGATAATCAATCTGATTAAGTATCTTGGCAGTATTTGATATTATACAGAAAACATTTGAAATAGCAGTGATATTTTGCTGAGCTACTGCTCATATGGAAAGCTTCATTTTATTAGTCTTGGTGATAACAAAATATTACTGAAAAGAGTGAGGTGCATATATATATATTTATATATATATATATACACACACAGAGGTATATTGCTTTTGGCACAAGTGATTGTAGACATAAACCACTATGAAAACTTTTTCTTGCGTGCTTAGTTCCTATGTGGTTGAGTGAAAGCAGTGACATTTATGTAGTTAGTCTGTTTTAAGAGTTACTTAATAAAAAGTTTGAGGAAAAAGTTCTCTGAATGGTAACAGGCTATACACAAGTGTCATGAACTCAAGCTGTTACTGTTCAGGCTTGTGTTCACTAGAGATTTCTGCAAGGTAGAAGATGCCCTTGATCAGGTCTGATGCCTCTGGTGAGGGCAGTTGTGCTACAGGAAAACCAGAAAAAGCACTGTTGACTTACTGCCCCGAACAGAGATTTCTCAGCATGATTGCCAGCCAGCTTTAGCCTGACTTATTTAATGTCGAAGTTCAGTGGTTGGATGCCTTTCCCCCAGTGTATCTTGCAAAATGACACATAATACAGTTTTCCCAGTACAAGCCCATCACTTGCCAGGTCCCACCTGGACTCACCAAGTCCCAGTGCCTGCTGCAATGTCTCTGCTAGCCAGGAGTCATAGTTTCATCCCTTTGTCTCACCTGTTTTCCCTCCCTTTCTCACTGCAGAGTCAGTATAAGAAAAGCTAAAACTTCTACTTTATAATGTCAAGGCAGAAGCCAACTCTACAAAGGGGAAAAAAAAAAACAGTCAAACTCTAAATAACTTGCTTTCTAGTGAAAAAAAAAAACTTTCTTCATTCACCTTCCCCAGCATTAAAAATAAAATGGCACCGTGTGCCTGGAATGTGAATAAATGCAAGCCTGATTTAGCTTCCTGACTACAGCAGAAAAAAAAATTCAGGCATGCTTTTTTAAGGAATGGTTATTTAAAAGTAATGTGTTTTTGTAGCAGCATGATTATATATTTAACAGGAAACTAGGTTGCAGTCTTTATGACTAACTCTTATTACTACTACTCTCTTGGTTTCCAAGGGATGATGACTGTGATGCTATATAAAATCCTCAGGTATGTGGCATCATCTCAGGCAATTTTCTTCTGTCCCATGGTATTATGGCTCAATCATTTTTTTGTAAAGAAAGATATTAAATTAAAAACCTATATTAATATAACGTTTTCATTTTCCTTCTAACTCCTTGTTGATCTGAGTGGACCATAGGAGGACCATAATGGGACCATATCCTGAGGTTTTTTTGTGCTTCATATGCACAAGTACAAAGTGTATCTCGAACTTGTGTTTTGCATGGGGGATACACATTGGCTTTTTAAATCAATAAAACTTAACAAAATAATTCTCTTTTTGAGATTAAATGAAGCAGGGAATTACTGGTAAGGATTCTTTTTCCTGTTACATGTATTTTTAAAAGGCTTTTTTGGTTGGCAAAGGTAAGTATATAATGAATAGCATTTCTCAACCCTGTATCATTTGCTGCATAGGAACAGTATTTACCTATAATAACTCTGTAAAGGCTTGCATGTGTAATTGCTGAGAACTCCAGGTAACTTTTTCAAAAAGGTTTGTGTGGGAAAGAAATAATTTGGGACCTGTCCTGCACAGACTTCCATTTGACAGTCAGAAGCATTAAGCATTAATATTTTCCTAGAGACCACCAGCCCTGTTGCTAGCAATGCAGATATTTTCTTATAGCTGCATGTTTTTATGATTGTTCCTTAAAATACCAGGAAAGTTACTGTCAGTGTGCCTTTTAGCATCATATATTGCCATGATTTGACAGCTGACAAAACAAGCATGTAAAGGCTGACATTTGTGCCAGATGTCTTTCATTTTATGTTTTTATAGGCTTAATTTTTCATGTGCGCACATTATATTGGCAGCTTTAATATTTTTTGCAGATGAAGCTTAATTGTCTGTCTTTTATATACATTTATATTTTAGCATATTAAAATTTTACCACCAAATGTACTTGTAATTTAAATTGCTGTGCAGAAAGTAAAAGCTTACTGAAAAGATGACCTAAAAAGGTTTGACCATTCTTTAGGGTTTAGGAAAAGGAGCTGAAAGCATCTTACTCTGGTAGAGAAGCTTTTGACCACCTGAGGAGCTTAACGCTGTATTTTTCCTTTAGTTGCATTATGGTGGCCCTTGAGAAACTCTTGTGCTGATGCCTTAAAGAGCAGAGTCCTTTTATCTATAATCAAGTGTATAATTTAAATTTTTGCACAGAATTACCTAGATTCTGATGTTACTTTGTGGCAGTGTTTGAGTCCTTGACAAACAAGTGAAATACTACTGAAGCTTAAATTGTCCCTTGGGTGTGGCCCTTCTGCCACTTGGTTTCCTAATGCATCTGGGAGGCATCTCCTAAGGAGAAACTAAACATAACTGAGTCCTTCAATGGTCCCATAGCTCCTGCTATACATTCACACCAGCTGTTAGCTCCTTTTTGTGAGGATATCTTAGGAAATGGAAGTGAAGGATAAGAAACATGGTTTAAGGCTTTAAGAAGTGCCAGAAGGTAAGCAGGGTAGGACTAAGCCAGATTTTTATTTTTGTTTTCTCAAAAATAGTGAGATATCTGATGTATGCTTGTTATATATGGTGATGAGATTATGGCTTCAGAAATTTTTCACAGGCTGTGTGGATGAAAGAGAGATTCTGAAATAACAAATAGCCAGTGCTGTGGCATATGGTAAGACACTGGCACAGGTTACCCAAGGGGGTTGTGGCTGCCCCCTCCCTGGAGGTGTTCTAGGCCAGGTTGGATGGGGCCTTGAGCAACCTGGTCTGGTGGGAGGTGTCCCTTCCCATGGCAGGGGGATTGGAACTGAATGGTCTTTAAGGTCCCTTCCAGTCCAAACCATTCTGTGATTTTTTCCTGTGGTGACAGGGACTTGAGTTGTAAAATTTGCCAACTTGTCCAGTTCAAATTAGGGTTTTAAACATCTGTAGTAACAACCGGGATTGTTCAGTGGACTGTTGTCTAGGGGTGATACGCTCATCCTCACTCAAAGGTTCATCCTGAATCTTCAGAACTCTCTTAAAACTGGAATGTTCTTGCGAAGGAACAGGTTCTGGTATGTTAGTGTTTTTTGATGAACACTCTTTTAGAAAATCTGAGTGCTGCTAATCCGAAGTTCAGCAGTCTGCAATTGCAAGCAGTGTCGCCACTCCCTTGTGGTGGGAAGATACATGGGAAGGAACAGAAACTGGGTACCATCACTTTTGTCCTAACATGTTTATGATCTTCTTCCAAACAAGATTTGATTCTGGATAAAGCAAAATGGTGGGGAAAAAAGACCCATGGCAATAAGATGGGGAGGGAATCCAGTAAAGTCTGCTGAACGTGATGGAACAAAATTTCAAGGGTATTTTTAAAGCAATAAATGTAATTTGTTGACTCATTTATGTATTTCCTTTTACATAATGTCCTACCCACCCACCCACACTTGTTTTGCTCCACTGTATTCTACAAGACTCTCTGTGTTTGTGTGTAAATTGTTGCTGTAATCCTGTCCTTCCCTCTCTCAACTTCTCCCTTAAGAGCTTTCAAATAATGGTTTGAAATGTTAACACTTCTCTTTTTCAAAAATATTTTTCCTGAGCTTTCAAATGAGCAGCACTTTGGATTGTACTTCTGATACTTTTAATTTTTCTGCATTTACAGAAATGAATGGAGTGCTCCCATTCTGTTTTCCTTTCAGTAACAGAAACCATAAAAATGAATAGGACCTAATTTGTGCTGGCATTACAAAACCGGTGATGTTATGTGCATACATTTGAACAGCATTCAGAATTTTAGTTTTATGGAGAAAATCTTCTTTCATCTCCCTTTACCAAATGCAGAATTTATGTGCATTTTATTATAACATAGTCATGGAGATAAATGAATAGAAGCATGTGGATGTGGGCAGTAAAAGGAGCAATTTAAACTGCAAAGGGCTTTAAAAACTTAAGATACTTGTTTATTCTACTCAAGTGACAAATGTTTTTGGCAAAGAAACTTATGGCATGTTAGTTCTGTTGTAAATAATTTGTTTATTTGACTACAAATACTATGATGGATATTTTTATAGCCATCTTTAAGAACATACTTTATTTTAAAATATTGCGATCTCAAAGTACATAAATTCCTGTTGCACTGTTAACGTCAGTAATAGCCAGGAAATCCTAAATTAAAACATACTCTTATTTTTCATGCACAAGTATATTCTAAAGTTCCTGGTCCCAAATCTCCTAAATTGAGAGCTAAACCAGTGACTTCTATAGTAATGAAATTCTGTGTTAGTATGGACATGTGTGGCATTGTTTCAACATAATTATGAGAATTAAGTGTTCATATACTTCCTGTATATCTTGGGATTTGGTCAATAGAAGAAGTTAAATGTCCAGCCTCTTGTGATTTAAATAACCAAGTAAATAAATAGTCATAAACTCTGGCAGAAACAGAAAGATTGGCCTATTGCATCCAGCGCTGTTCTACAAATTAAATGAGTGTTTAGCTGTCTCCCAAGTGTAATACACAAATGGATATCACTAAAATATGCACTGTTATTACCAGGCAAAAGAGTTGTGAGAAAAAACCTTGAGAGTAACTATCTTACTTTTCACATAAATGCGTTGTATCCCTCCCCTCTACATGTTGTTTTCCTGTCCTTTTTCT
The DNA here is from genome assembly GCA_013398125.1 of Aegotheles bennettii. Taxonomy (NCBI): domain Eukaryota; kingdom Metazoa; phylum Chordata; class Aves; order Caprimulgiformes; family Aegothelidae; genus Aegotheles; species Aegotheles bennettii. The sequence continues at coordinate 153,041 of VZRW01005691.1, forward strand.
ATCTACTGGTGTTACATCACTTGCATGCTTGGTTTTTAAAGTGCTCTTGTGAAAGTATCACTCTATTACTTCCAGCTGAGTAAGTACTCAGTTGCACCTCATAAGCTTTCCAAGTCACGTCTCGCAACAGTGACAACCCTGCTAGGAAAACAACTGAGTTTTTAAAGCCCCATTCTTGTTCTCATGCACCACGTTTGCGATGCTTGGAGCTGATTGCAGGCCTATCGATGAATGATGGTGCAGTAATTTCAGTTATTCCATTCAGTGGTGATGTAGATGTTGATTGGTTATCAGATACTAATCCTGTTCCTGAATATAGCAGTTGGCCACATGTGTGAGCTCGTCCCGTTAAGGAGCAGCCTTTGGGGAAAAATGATGCCTGAAACATTTGGGCCTGGAGTTTATACATTTCCTAGGAACTGGAAAGTAAAGAAGAAATGAGTGGAAGATTTCAAAGGGAATGACAAAGTACCACTGGCCTATGCCAATGAAAAGCAAATAAAATTGGCTTTTTATAAGGCAGAGTATAAGACTTATTTCCTAGATTGCATTTTATTAAATTTGTCTTGTACTTAAACTTTGTTTAAAAGTTCTTGGGCCGTTCAAGTGCTGTCAGTAATGAAAAAATGTTGGAAGGATATGCAAGATGGTTTTTATTCTAGCCCCAGTTCTACTATTCAACATTAATGTCAACAACTTTTGTCACCAGAGATGTAATACAACCAATAGCAGAGTAAAATCTCAGCCCAGCTGTCCAGAGATGATTCCTCGGCTGTTGTAAATTAGTGGGAATTCTTGTGAAAGAAGCTTTGCACATCGGGAGTGCTTTGGAGAGTATCAGTGCAGGCTTCAGCTGCTTTTCATTTGCCTGCCTTAACTGTATGTTATGTCCATCTTTGCTCCTAAAAGTTGTGTGTAAATAATTACCCATCATCCTACAAATAGCCCAACAGAGCTGTGATTGCAGAGCCATCTTTGAATGGGCTGTACACAAAAGGACAAGTAGTTTTTCTGCAACATTTGGTTGCATTTGAAATTACTTTTTGCTGGAATTTTTCATTGTGCTGTTGTTCTTCAGCTCTGTAATTTCAGAAGACTACCATACCTAAAGTTCAAATCCTTATGGTAAACTATTGGTACTCCTAAATCCATTTATTTTCTAGCATTTTAATGTTTTCTGCTGAATTATGGATGTTTGGTTTAGTTATGTTGCTTTAGCAAAACACTTTTGTCTGATACTGCCAATTTCATGATCTGTAGGGAAGGTATGTTTAGTTTAAGATCCAAGGACACTTGTGAAGGGCTTGTGTGTGTGTTCAAAGACAGAATTAAGAATAGATCCTCTGGGTTTTTTTCTTCCTGACCTTTTTAAACTACAAAAATGTGTTCTAATGGGTTTCCTCAATACCATAGTGCATGGAAGCTTTGTACGGTTTTTGTTCTACCTTGTTCTTAACCTGCTTTTCATTGCATCTCTCTTTTAGTTTGTCTCCTATGAAATATGAGAGTCAGATTTCTAACATACAGCATGTTGGAACAGGTTTTACTGCATCTCTTTTCTTTCCATTTGTGTGTTTGGGTACATGCAGATTTGAGAATTACCTACCTTTTCTTGCTGATTAGAACATTTAATTTTTTGGAGGGTTAAAAAGAAGACCTTCTGTAAATCAATACAAATTTACTTGCCTTCAGCTTAAGCTGTAGTTGTTACATATTTTTGTACTTTTGATGGATACGACCTTCTTATTTTAATTAACTCTTGGGCAGAAGTCAGCAGTATTGAGAAAAAGACCTCAGCCAAACCAGATGTGTATATTCCAACTGATGGGTGACTAACGTTTTCAGAACTATATTACCTTGTTCTCGCATTAAAAGTAAGTTCAAGGCTACAGCCTTGACTACTCACTCCCTTTGTTTTAGTTCCCTTTTTCTTCCTCCTACCCCTTTCTAAAAATTACTATTATTTTTGTATGTTTAAGTAGAAAACCTTAATGAATGAGGCTTCCAGAGTTGAGAGGTCAGAGTACTCCTCAACTTTGCAGCAGAACTATTCATTTTAGCAGTTTTATATTAAATAGATACAAAGAGTATTTTCTTTAATTACAGGTTGTGGGTGTGATAGTGTTTGTGTCTGGTGTAATTTTGAGCAGATCTACTGACGTAAGGAAGTGGGATTTTTTTAAAAGTTTTAGTTGAAAGTTTTATGAAACTAATATATTATACTATGGCTAGAAAACAAAAAAATAAAACTTGTCAGCCAATCAAGATTTTTGCAATCTTGTTGAAATTACTGAGGAAATTAGAAGAAATTATTAATTCCAAGGGCACCTCTAGTATATATGCATGACCTTTTTAGGCATAATTCACTCAAGTAATCTGTGATTCTTGTATTCTGAGCGACTGCAAGGAGAAATGTTCTTAATGTTTGTTTGCATGGTTCTTCTTTCATGAAGTTTGTACATGGTGTTTCCTAAAACCTCTCATTAACTGTTTTAAGATAAGCCAGAGGGAAAAAAAATAATCTGATAATGTTCTGTAACTGCCTAAATTTTGCTTTATGGAGCTTACTGTTTAGAGGACTCAAATATAAGTTTTATATTTTTGTTTTAGAAAGAAATTCTTTACTGTGAGGGTGGTAAGAAACTGGAACAGGTCGCCCTTTGGCAAGTTGTGGCTGCCCCCTCCTTTGGAAGTGTTGAAGGCCAGACTAGATGGGGCTTTGAGCAACCTGGTCTAGTGGGAGGTGTCCCTGCCCATGGCAGGGAGGTTGGAACTGGATGATCTTTAAGGTCCCTTCCAACCCAAGGGTTGTGATTCTAGTCTAGGAAGCTTCACAGAAGCAAAGCAAACTCATGCTATCTTTTTAGTGAGAACATGTAAGTTTGACATTTGGTGCAGTTTCTCCAATTGTCCAGGTTTCTAATGCCACTATTGTGCTATCTGGTTTTGTGTGAGCTTTTTATTTATTTTAGCACTTGCATTCATAGCATTTTTTTTTTCTTTGATGAATTTCCCTTTGGAGACGTGTTCTCTTTGAGCTAATAGAAGCACTAGGGAAATGCTTTCCTTCTTGAAAGAGTGTGTGTTAATTTTCTTTATTATTATTATAGTTTTTACTGCCAAGGTTCCTAAAAACGGAGGCAGTAATGGTTTGTTACTGGAGAAACTTTTGTGCTCTACTGGGACACATATGTATCTTCAGAGAATTTTATGACACAACTGTAACTCTGCATCACAAAGAACCATCAGTTTTTCATTTAAGAAAATGGGAAGGTATGTGTTTATTTCTGTACCAGCATTAAACTGACGAATTGCTGAATACCAGTTCCATGCTTAGTTCTCTAAGTTGTGCTGCTTATGTAAAGGTATTGATCTTTCAGGTGTTTGGCAATCTCGGCCAGTTGCCCCTCTGTACGTTGCAGAATTTGTCAGAAATGAGATACGTTGCCCTGGAAGAAGGCTTACTTGTCAGGAGGCTGCGTGTTCTCCCATTTGGGGCTTTTCTGAAAGTTACAAAGCACAATTTAAGTTTTACAGGAATGCTTAGCTGGTAATCTCAGTCATCTAAGTTTTAACATATGTTGTATTAGCTTTGTAATGCATAAAATGAACCTGAATGTTTCCAGCTGTTATTTGAAATCCTAGTTCACAAGGACACTTGTTTCAAGAGCTGAAATTTATTGCGTTTGTGTGACAAGAAACGGAAATAAATGTGCTGCCGTATGTACTTGTTTACTAATAGAATAAGCTGATGGAAGCACAATGTTTATGTAGATCAGTACTGCAAACAAAATCTTCTTTATAGTTTTTTACAAAAAAATTATGAATACTAAAACTGGGGGAATGCTGACATGCCTTTTCACCATATCACAGAGTAGGGAAGCCCTGTTTTGTGTTTTACCGAATTCTGAACAAATCCTGATTTCTTGGCTTCACGGATTATCTTTTAAACCTTTTTTGGCTGCACAGAAAGGATGCACCGACTTTGCACTTGCTGTGGTCACTAGAAACCCAGAAGATGCTTTGCATGGTAAAGTGGAACCTGCTGTGTGTTCTGTTGTTAACAAAACTTAAAAGTGGGGATGTCTAACTCTCTCCAGTCATAACTGGTGTTTGTACGGTGCACGTGTTACCCAGGGAAGTGGTGCTGGCAGTGGCAGAGTACACAGAGCAGCATTCCACAGAACTTGTGACTTTGTACCCTGAAAGTGTTTAGCAACCTGTAGAGATTATAACAGCAAACATTTTAACCAACTTTGAAAAAGTTGCTATTACAGGAATAAAATAATAACTTAACCTTAAATAAACACTTTATGAAACTTTTTAGGAAGAAAAAGTACAGTTTTATTCTTCTGTGGTTTTATTTTTGTGTAGACTGTGCACATGTGCAAAGGTTTTGCCTCCCATTTAGTGTAATAGTTCATCATGTTGGCCATACAGGGCAGTTTGTAGCAGCAGCATTTGACATGTAGTACAACTACTTAAATGCCAGTCAAGTTATAGACAGCAAAAAAAAGTTAGCTTAAAGCACAAATGACTTGGGAAGAAAAATCTGATTCTGACAGTACAATGTAAGCCTGACTATTTTGTACAAAATACCGTCTGGAACATACGTACCCACCTATTGCCAATCTTGTGTGTGTGTCTTGGCAACATGTGTTGGCTTTTTATCAGGTGGACAAAGTAAAAGTAAACTTAGTAGGTATCAGGAAGACTAGAAGCTCAATTTTGAAGCAATATATTATTGCCAGGATGTAGTTATTATGGGGCCATATTAAGTTTAATAACAATAATAATAGTGAAATTGTTCACAATTTTAAATCCCTTAAGCCTGTCTGGAGGTTGGTGAGACTATACAAACAGCATCCTTGTCTCTTAGAGCTCTGTGAGTATGTTTTCAACAAGCTGCCTTATGTGCGACTAAGTTGGCTTTAGCCATTGATAGATTTTGAATGTGAAATACTAGTGGAGCATGTGGTATTTTAGGTGCTTTTGGCTTACTGTTTCTGAAGGTGGATACTTCAACATGGATTTGTTTGTCAGCTACGCATAAAGTTGTGGTCCACTACACACTCCGTAGAGTACATATAGATTTTATGCCACATTCAAATGAGCATTGTGTCTACCTGAAAGGCTGGTGTGCCAGTTTAGCGCAAAAATGTGTGTTAAAATACAGATTTAGGTGTTTCCTCAATTTCTGCAGTGGGCAAAAGTTGCCCCTGTGCTTGGGTCTGGCTCAGGCTAAGGGATAGCTTCCCACTTGTTTCCCATGCTTCTGTCATGTTTTACCTTAGATAAATAAAAGTTCATTTCTGACATACCTCTTTACGTTCTCACTTTGGTGTAGAGTTTAAGGGTTACTTAAGGAATAAACCGATGCTTTCTGATTTATAACTTTAAATGTTGACGGGAATGGAGTTTCCTAAGCAGTTATTTAAACAAAACATTGTATGAGGGATGTTTGAAAAACATCTTTTAATTGGCTGAGAAAACTAATTAATGAGAGGGCCTTCAGGTCATGGAAATATCCTGGGAGTTTATATTTTCTTTTCAGATGTGAAAAAGGGTTATATAATTGATAAATATGAGCGGCCTCTGCCTTTCAGACTATAAATAAGGAACATAGCTCTGAAGACACCAATCTGCCAAAATAGCTTAGGTAAGTTTGAAAACACTATTAAATGATTACTAGTTTTGACTTAGTTTCTGCTTTGATAGAACCTCTAATGGCTATTGAATAGGTATGAAAGGAAAGATAAACTGTTTGACTTCTTAAACATAGTTTTTTTCTTTTTTTAACTTAAACTGAGTCAGGGTTTTCCGGAAAGTTTTAGCAATGGAATAGTTCTCCTCCTTCAATGTATTCAAGACCACCAGGCACTTGTAATAGAGACTTGCAGGGAAAATAGTCTAAATAGGACCATGTGCTGACCGTGGCCTTTTGGAACACCATTTGGAAGCTGCTGCTTTTTAATATTTATTTGTAAGTCTATAGTATAGCTCTTTTGGGCGCAGCACGAACATGCATTTTAATAGTGTTAGTACTGTAAAAATCGTAACACTGGCTGTCATGATTTTCTTCTTAGATAAATCTTCCACTATTACTGCATTTTTCCAGCTTTTTCATATTTGATCTGCTGTATTGGAAAATGTTAAGTTTTTACACTTGAGTAACTGCACATGTGGAATCATTTAAAAAATAAAAATAAATACATTTCCACATATGGACTTTTCATGGGCCCTGATTTTTCAGAACAGAGATTAAATACATGCTCTTTTTTTAAGAAAACATTTACATAACATTTAACTGAGTAACATACCCATTGTTAAATAAGGGTATCTTCTTAGCTGGAAATTAAACTCGATAAATTTTTTTTCCTTGATTAAGTCTATGAAATGTGAGCAAGCCCAACTTTTGTAACTGTTTGTTATGGATACATTGGCTTGGATATTTTCAGTCTACAATTGCATGATTGCAAACAGTAACTGAAAAAAAAATGATGTGGTAAGATTTGTGTTCAGGCTGAAAAGTAGTTGAATGAAATCTGAGTTGCTTTTATACTGAAAGCTTTCAGGTTTTGGTTGATGGTTTCCTACATGTATTTGATTGAGAGGACTATAAATACTTGAAAATAATAGCAATGACTTAAAGAGGGTAGGGTTTTTTTCAGTGTAACTATAGTGCTGTAGTGTATGTCCAGAACACCAGAAGTGTGCAGCTGCTCAGGGCTGGTGCATGTGCTTTGCCTTCAAATGAAGATGCAGCAGATGAAGCAGCATCAGCTGTCTCTCTGTCACGGATAGCTGTGCTCTCCTCTTTACCTAGGGGTAGTTAGGAGTTACTCTTGTTAGTGAAGTTCTAGTTAACCTCTTTGTTTTTTACCATGATGTAAGACATAAATCATTGGGCTTTGTTTTTGTTTCTTGGTGCCAGGGTCTGAGTTTGGCAATCAGTAGGTGCTTAGCCTGAGAATGTCCATACGTACAATTTCCCCACAGACTCCTGTGCTCCTGTCTTGTGAGCTGCCTGGTCTGTACCTCCTGCTGTGCCAAGCAGATGCTAGGCTGCTGAAGTGCTTGTGGTTGTGTGTGTGCTGGAGGGTGCCCTCTGACTACACCTGATTTTTCTATCTCATTATCAGCAGAGCAAGAAGGTCTGGTCTTGTTCACAGCCTTGGGGCAGCCCTAAAGAAGCAGGATATTTACAACCAAAGTATTTGGTCTTTGAGATGCCTCTTGCTGTATGACAGTCACTGGAGGGCCTGTTTTCCAGCATTCCACACCTCCTCTTTTCTAAATTCTCAGTTGAGACTGTGGGAAGTCTGTGAGGCTTTCTGAGAAGTCTCTGATACCCGTCTAAAGTGAATCTTGATGGAAAAGTTCATGAAGAGCTGGTGTAACTCTGAGGTACTGTCTCAGTAGCAGATTCCTGCTTTGAAGTTGATTCTGTCACATGTTCTGCCTACAAGAGCCAGGTGCAGGAGACAGGAGATCTGCTGATTGAAAGAATCTTCATGCCATGAAGAAATCCTCTGACCCACTTCATCCATCTGTCTGGGCTGGCTGTTACTGCTTCTCCCTGAAGCAAGAGGGATCAAAGATTCCCAGGTGTGGCCCAGCATTATTTGCTTTTACAGAGCTGGCTAAACAGGGGAATAAGAGATTTCATGAGGGTTTTTCTAAGCAGGCACACCTCCTGTGTCAAAATCACATCAGTTCTGTGAGGTTAAGCCTGGAGGATAACATACCTTGGAGTCAGTACTGCATCCTTCTTCCTTGAGTGATTCTAAGAATGACTATTTCTGTGATGTTAATGTTGACATAGGTACTTCTTGGGAAAGCTGTTGTTGTCTTCTACCAAGACTGCTTGGTGTCTTGTGCAGGTCTGAAATCTTCCTTCTATCAAGGTAGTTTTATTCTCCATGTATCTCAAGTCTCTGTAGTAATAAGAAAGCACTGCTTTTTCCTCTTAGTGGATTTCTTTCTTCACCTAGGCATCCCTTGAAGAAATCATCTTGCTAAAGATTCTTTGCTTTGAGAAGGGTTCCTGCTTTCCTGTCTTACTGCATAAGAAGTGCAGTTGGAACACAGAACTTGGTTTGCCTTGCAAAATGATCAGCCTTTCTCCTTAGCTTCTTGGTCAGCTCCATCTGAAGCAAAATCAATTGTCTTTGAAAGGTCTAGGAAGACTCCAGCATCTTGTTTGCTGCAGCTATGTCTGTCTTTGCTGTAGCCAGGACTTCCACAAGCTTTCTGGAAGTTCTTGTTGAGATATCATGGATATCATATGGGAAGATCTCAGTTTTCTTTGATATTCCACAAGCGAGCTACCGAGCCACTCAGTCTTGTTCAGCTATTCTCATTAATGTGCATGGTATGAACTGTAGCAGGTCTTTGTCGCCCTTCTATAATTGCATAGAGGGGCAGATAGCAGTTACCAGTTTTTCTTTAGAAGGCATAAGAATTTTGAATGTTCTATTCAAACCATACAGAGCCACGGAGCTCTAGCCTATAGATAGATTGTGTGAATATAAATAGAGTTGGAAAGCAGTTTTGCTTGAAGGAGAGTCTGGTGACTGTGCTCAGGAAAGCCTGTTTCTTTCAAGTGGCTTTGAGGCATGTATGTTCCCAGGTTGGGTGTACATTTCATGGTCCAAAGTGCAGTAGGGCAGGAATGTCCAAATACAGTGTTTGGATGGGCTCATAAAGAATGAAAAACTAGATAGACTTTGATTGTTGCCTTGAGAGGTTGCCCAGAGAGGTTATGGAGTCTTCATCCTTGGAGATATTCAAGACCCGTTTGGACATGGTCCTGTGCAGCCTGCTCTAGCTGACTCTGCTTTGAGCAGGGGGTCGGACTAGATGATCTCCAGAGATCCCCTTCAACCTCAGCCATTATGTGATTCTGTGATGGTGTCACAGTGATTCCAGTGTAAATTTCCCCAGTTTGGGGATGTGGGTGGGATAACAGGGGTAACTCCACGCAACAAGGAGAAAATTTCAGGCAGTATCTCTCTTTGAGGTGACCTCTCTGGTTGGGTAACATCTGCAGCTTTGAACCTTCCTAAGGTAGGATTAGTTGAAACCTGCAGCTGTGGATGAGGGCTGTGGTTGCCCTGCACCATATACCCCTCTTATTTCACTCGGTGTGATCATCTGTTCTTCTGGCTCTGAAAATGGACCTATTCTGTCTGGAGAAGAAATGTTTGTCTGTCCTGTGGTCAGAAAGGATAGGACAAAGGTTGATAAGATTGTGAATGACAGAGAGATTAAAAGGGAAAAGTAACAATGGTTCTTAATTCAAAGTGTGGTGAAATTATGTAAGTCCTTCCTTTTGAGGCGTAGGGATGTAGCTTGTGTTCTCTGGTGGTATCATCACTTGTGAACTCTCTTGCAGCAAAAGCCTCTGTTCTGCACATCTCCGTTCTGAAGAAGAAGGAGAAAAAACAAAGCAATAGGAGTTCAGAGTTCAAGGTTCCCTAGACCAAAGCTGCTTTTTTTCTCTTTAATACTGAAAAAGTATTTGTCACCTTGAGAAAGAATAAAAGAATAACATATTGCCAGAAGAAATCTTCCTGTGGCAATGAATTGAGAGCATGTGAGTGAGAGTATGTTCTTCATCTGGCAGTTCCTGTAGTGGGAAGGTCCTAGTCTACTTGTATTTCATTGCTGTACTCATTTGCTTTTTTAAGATGTTTGTATTTTGTTTCTTTTTTTCAAAGTAAAGATTAAGTTAATGAAAGAATGGTATTACATAAGTAATGTTGTTTTAGAGAACTTGACTGCACTACAAAATTGTTTGCCATCAGTCTTTGGTAGGATGGATAGTTCGATTTAGGTTTTAAGTTGTTTGGATGGGCAAGAAAAATTCTGGTCATGATGGGTCATGCAGTTCTGTCCCCTTCTCTAAGACTTAAGAAAATTATTCTCTTTGTTACCACCGTGTGGAATATTGGCTGCTGTAGCTGCGTGCTGAATCTGTTTTTTTAGGATCACTGTGTCATGGTTGGAGGTAGGGGATCTTCTGACCTGTGTGATGACTTTTGGAAGGTAAATAGAGAAAGTGGAAGGAAAGAGTTTTCTGCTGACCCGTTGAAGTGATTCTGGCAATTCCGTCGCTGCTTTGGTGGTGAAGTGAGCCCAGCTTTGTAACTGCTGGTTATGACTGTAGTAGTCTGCCAAAAAATTTTCTGGAATGCAAGAGAGGAGAAAAACTTGGACTTTAGCAGCTTATACATCACCCAAAAGTGTATGGAATTTAATGGGACAAAATGAAAACAGTTATATAGCCCATGGGGGATTTCCTCTGCTGAATATCAAAGGTATACTGTAAACCATTAAGGTATAAGCACTTTGTTGCTTAAAAAGGTTTCAGGATCATTTATGATGAAAGGAGTTAGGTAGTTGAGGTATAAAGGTTACTAACAAGTCTCATTAGAAAGTACATAGCAGTGTTATTTGAAAAGTCTCATTGACCTCAATAGGTCTTTGTTTTATTTCTTTTTTCATTGTTGCTGTTCAACATTGAGACTGTTGAAAAGATACTGTGATTTGATGTTTTTGGGTATGCCTGGCATTTTCATCTCAGTGGCCTGGCTCACACTGAGCCAAATTCAACTTTGGCAAACAAATGTCCTGAAATTACTAGAAATCTTACTCTTTTAAAAGCAAGTCTTAAAATTACAGGAGTTTGCAGATCATTGCTTCTGAAGTTTTAAGCATAATGCATTTGTTGGTAGTTAAGATGTATTCATTCTAGTGTGGGTGTATTATGTACTTAACTGTTGGACAAAGAATTATTATGATGTCTATTAGAGGATTATAGTATTTTCCGAATCTACATAAATTCTAAACAGATTCTTACTACCCTCCTGCAAACAGTCGTCCTGAGAATAATAGGAAACCCCTGCAGGGTGCCTTTAACTTCCCTAGTAAACCTTGCAAGACAGAAGCTGTCACCTTATGTTTGTGAGGCTTGCATAACAGCGAGGCTGTAATGCTGAATTGGGTCTTTAAGAACAACAAAAATACGTGCTTTTTTTAAAAAAAAAACAAGGAAAAAAAAAGTTTGTCCATGTTTGAGTAGCCAGCTCCTGATCTTCATTGAAATTCTCAAATATCTGGGATGCTCTCCTGTGCTCTCCTCCCTTTTTCAGTTTTGATGGACACTGGCCAGTTGGGTCAAAATTTTGTTAGGGAGAACTGACAGGCATGTTGCAGTTTTGAATGTGTTGCTTCCTTAGGTATTCAAGCTGAAAACCAAAAAGTTTATTAAAATTGTGAAAGGCAAATACAGCTGATAACTTTGTAATGAAAAGTTAATTTGTTTGGTGTGTGTAGATTTAATCAGGATATAACTGGAACAGTCTTCATTTCACCTAGCAAGCACCTTCAGTGACTAATTGTCACTTGACTTCTGGAGCTGCTGTTCAGAGATCTAAGAATCAAACAGTTAATGAAAGGTAATGTGATGAGGAGTGCCTCTGAAGACTGAGAAGCTTTCTAGTCTTCATTTAAAAAAATATGTATAAAACCCAAGATTTCTGAAAATTATACTCAAGTATTTTTTTCCTTTATATTTCTGTGAAGTTAAATAAGCAGAGATACAAATGTTTGTAATCATCTTAACTACTTAAACAAATGTTTTTCAGAAGGTAAAATTCCTGAAGGTTACAGTTTTTACTGATGCAACCACTCATATTAACACCACTGGTGAACAAAATACAGAAGGAACTGAAGGTGAATAAAATTGAGTTCTTTGCCAGCAATACCACCTTCAGTGCTTTTTTTTAGCTGAGCTGCACACAGAGCTCTGCAGTCATGCAATGGAATAGCAGGTGGTTTTATTCCACCAACCTGGCCAATATAATCAACATTTATGTGAACAAATTACAGATAACTGCAACAGGATTATCTCCGATATTTAACCTGTGATCTCTAGAAGCTCGGTGCACATGTGTTGTCAAGAAATCAATGGCAGTGCTACAGCCAGCCCAGGTACATTATGAAAAGTCTTAGTTGTCTGAGTGGAGTTGGGAGTGAATTTCTGTTCCAGGCAAGTTGGCTGTGACGTTGCTGGAAGACATTTCTTGAATACCTCAGTTTATGTTGCATCCAGTCAGGTGAAGCAGGAATGATGTTCTTTAGCCAGCTGCATGTTGGTTTTCTTGCCCCATGATTTTTTTAAAATACTGTACAGTTTTGTGTGTTTTACATGAGAAGCTTAAGGGACTTTGTTAATACCGATGTGCTCCTCATCTGTGCACATTGTTCTAGGTATGCACCTTATGAAAAAGGAAGTGTAAAGACAAGCTAAAGTTAAAACGTAAGCAGTAATATTGTTTTAGTAGAACATAATTAAGATGGCAAAGGATGTAACAATAAAAGGTATAGGCAGAGGGTCTGTATACAGAGGTCTTGTCTTTCACTGCAGCTAGACTGCCTGTGGCATAGCAAAATTACATACAGGAATGTAAGGAATTAAAAGTAGTAAGATTACCAGGAGCTATGAGACTTGACTGAGTGCAAGTTTAGAAGTGTATTTTAATGCTTTATTAAAATCGACAGTTAAACACAACTTGCAGAAAAAGGTAAGCCCTAGAAAAGTCATAACCCCAACCCAATAGCGCAACTTTTTTGAGCAGCAGCTTATTAATAAAATAAACTTTCAATCTGTGCTCTTAATAAGAAACTAGTGGTAGAGTAGTGTAGCAAGGAAAACCTCCTTTGAGACTTTGGTTTAACAGCTAAAGCTTAGAAAATTATGCATTACTTGATATATGAATCAAATGAAAACAAAAGGAAGTTGAGAATTAGAATAAGCAGACTAAACTGAAGTCAAGAATCAGAATAAGCATATTAAACTGAACATTTAATACTCATATTAACTTGAGTTCAGCATAGGTTCTGTACGTGTAAGACTCTGTGCTTACTAGTTGAGCTGTCTTGTTTGAAGTTAGTGGTTAATAGCATAAAAGTTGATTAACTTGTCATACCAGTCTCACCATACTTTTGTTTTTCTCAAACTAGATGAAAGGTTCCTTTAAGTGTGGTTACTGTAGTACTGCATTCCTGATGATGCTGGTAGCTAATGACACACTTTGTTGTAGAAATCAGGAAATGTGGGTTGAGCCTTTGAGATTTGTGTGGCTGGAGTATGAAAATATTACATCCTAAATGGCAAGGTCTTGCTGGAACAACTTGGTATGTAACATAGCTAATAATACATGTCTAGTTTTTTGCTTTTCAGTTTAATTTACTCGCTTGTTGTAGCGCTATTTCATTTCCACTCATGCCAAAATACTACTAAAACTAAAGAAATCATTTTTATAAAAGACTTCTCCATATTTCTTAGGGTGTTTGGTATGGGTGTCTGGCTTGTTTCATGAGTGCAGTCTGATGGCATTTTTATTCAAAATCTATTGGACACACAGGTTTGAGTTGGTTAAATGGGCTGGCATTTAACGTGAATTATTTTCATTATACTAATTAAAACAACACTTGTGGTATGCAGCCTTATATTTCCATTTTAATTTTTCATTTAAATACCAAGAAATTATTCATAAATGTTTACATAATAGAATATTTGCCATAAAGTGTGACTAATGTATGCCAAGCTCAAATGTTCTTGCTGTGAGACTTGCTTGTCCATTTGGCTCGTTTTTCTAAGTTTTCAATCAGGTGTGGGTGGGACAGAATTGTCACTGGGGACTAGAGAAAGATTTCTGGATTTGCGATTCGTTTCACTGAAATATTAGGATCCTTGTGTTTCTTGAAATTTTCACTACATTTTAGGAAAAGCAATATGGCTTTACTGAAGTGATGTTGACATGTCTCCCTAAATTAAATACCTGTCTAGTATGCTGGATGTTTATGGAAGGTCCTAGATTACTCATTCTCTGTCTAAGGGAAGAATTTGTCTGTGGGAGTACAGCCCCTGCTGTTGGGGCTGCTGCTTCGGCTGAGAGCATAATTTAGACTCCTCAACATCTGGTGTCTCTACTAAGCATTGCATCCCTTGGAAACTTTATTCTGTACTGACTTGTTCTGTCTAGCTGCACCAAGGACCAGCTCCTCAACCATGATCACAGAGGATAATGTGTGGATAGTTCAGTTCTGCAGAAACAAATTTCATCCCATTAAGAACAGACGCGGTAGCTGTTACATGATAGATGTTGCAGTTTAACTCCTGCCTCACTATGTTGATTCCTACGTGGTTGTTGTGCACATCCATGTTCTAAGCTGTGTCCTTTGGTGCAAAAATGTAAACAGAAAGATCAAAACATACAGATTTTCAAGCGTGCCTGAACAGATTGTCTTTGTTATGGTGTGTGTACAGTCAATTCCGTGGGATGCCTCTTGTGCGATCCTCATTTCTTCACAAGAAGAAATAATCTGGTTTTAGCAGAGCTAACTTACTGGCAGAGCCTGGTGATTTTAGATTTCATGAAGACTGAAACATAAAGAGAATGTGCTAAGGAGTAGTGATGAGCAAGAGCATCCCCTTGTAGCTTGCCTATCCTCTTTCCCTTTGTGGAAATAGGGAATTGTCCGGTAAAGAACTGAGAACAGACCAGAAATGTGTGCTTGTTGTCTGCTTTTGGGGTACATGGCAAAATTTCATCATTTTCCGCAGGTTTACAAGACCATAGGGACGTCTGAAGAATCATATAGTTGTTATTTTATAACCTTTCAAATAAAATTTTAATAAGGAAGGAATCTGGGAATTCTTTACTATCTTGTCCCCACCCTGCTCCATGTTCTGATGCAAAAATCCTAGGATTCTTAGCTCTCCCAGTTTCATTCACCTGCAGAGGGAGTGCAACTTCCAGGTTCCTAATCCAGACGTCTTATTCTATAAAAAAAAATAATCAGCATTTTGCATATAAAAGCAGTACATTAAATAGTTAAGTAGACTTATTATTTGATGAGAAGGCCACAAATGTTGAAAGAGTATTCATCACAGGTAAGAACTGGAAAAGCAGGTGAGTTAGAATATGACAGTTGGATTTTTGGAAGTAGGTTGGATAATTCCTTAATTGTTCTACAAAATGGCAAGATGCCTGTCCTTCTAGTCTGTCTGTATTTGTTTATTCAGTTTTTAAGTCTTTTAGTTATCTTTAATACAATCTTTAGAAAGTGCTTGCTGACATAATTTTGATTCGGTAGAGTGATGCTTTCTTCATTTTATTGCCTTAAAAAGCAATTTTTGCCTTCTATCGAATACGATGTTTGTTTCCTATCTACTTTAAAATGTTGACTTGGAAAGGTTGTAAGCAAAGTTTCACCATAAAGTTAAGGCCAAATTAAAAATGCCATAGAATGCTTCTTTTGTTTTCAGTTGACTAAAGTATTTTTTTGGCTTCAACCACAATTTTTGTATGTTGACAAGAAGAAGGGTATATGGGTGTGCTATTTCAGCTGTAGGCAGGGATGAAAAATGGTTACTGTTTCAGGTTCTTGTTTTGATGTTTTTTTGGGGGGAGTGGGGGGTGGTGGTGCTTTGGTTTGGTTTTTACTTTGTAGACAAATATATTAAAAACCAAACCAAACCTAAATACCAACACCCCTTTCCCCAACCCCAAAGCTGTGCTAGGCTTCAGAGTACAACTTGGAGTTACAAATAGGTGCCTCCTGCTAACAGAATTAGATATGCATATCTAGCATCTTCTAAGTTTTCTAGAATTATGTTAAATATGCAAAGAAATAACAAGGTGATGAATACAGTGCCTTTTAAGGCTTTTGTTTTCCACATTTTTTTATTACTTTTTATCTTAATTTTTTGTTTCGTGAATAAGAATCATGAAGTTACAGCCAGTGTTAGAAAATCTGACTGTTTTCAAATATTATCAAATCATATCTAGGCATTCATGAGGTTGGAGCCAAAGTTTCATGACTTGCCAAGGCAAGAAAGATTCAGTAGTAAGAAAAAGCAAATACATTGTCTTCAGGAAAGCATTCAAGTCTCTGATAAGACTGGAATTCTGCTGTTGGTTACATCATTCTTGAGGAGCTACATGCATACAATGGGTAGCTTGCCTTAACTCCTCTAAGAAAAGGCCTGTCTATAGAGATACTCTTTTTTTGGCTAGAATACTGCTGTGTCTCTTCTATTTAACATGTCTAATGCTGAAGCCAATTTGAAGGAATATTAATATATATGCTGATTGTTCTAAAATGTAGTTTAAAACTATCAGGACGTAATTTTACCATAGTCCATTGAAAAGTCTTCTATAAAATCTGTAGTGTGTTTGGACTACTTGTTGAATGAGGAGAAAAAAAAATAGAAAACTATGAAAGTACGCATTTGTTAAGCTCTGTGTAGGTTAGTTATTGCATTTAGTCCTGGGTTCAAACTCTGAAAGGTGGTAGGTAACATTGATTGAGGCATTATTTTGATTGAGATTGAGATTTTGATTGATTGAGACATTATTATTGATTGAGACATTATTTTGTGAAAGTTAAGGGAAAATAGTTGAATAATTGTTGAATAATTTCATTAGGATTTTAACATGACATTATAAATATATGATCAGTGTTTTGAAGTGATTCAGACTTGGAAAGCTTTGCCCTTATAAGGGAGATGGATGGAAGATGAGCCTAAAATGGGAGACTTGGCACATGCCTAACATCTGCAGAGGGGTATGAATGTAAAGACTGTTTCCAGCAAGAATGCTCTAGAAAAATCACAGCATTTTAATCTGCTCAAAGTTTCAGGCAGTAAGATTTCCCAGTTGTGCGATAACATCAAATAAAATGGCTCAACTTCAAAAAGCTGGAGAACTCCTGGTGCAGAAAGTAATCTAGAATTGTTCTATCTAGCCTTTTTTAAAAATATAAATATGAAATTAATAAATCCTTCTTATATTAATCTCTGAAGTAGCCTGTGAATTGTGAATGCTCTTGCATCCTGCTGTTCTGGGATCTTTGCACCTAAAACTGTAGCAAAAAGAAAGTATAGGTTATGCCTGCATGGCACCTGCTCTACCCCTCTCCAGAACTACTTGCTCAAATTTCTAAAATGTCCAGAGTGTAATGAGCTGCTTTTTTTTCTCAGGTAGAATTAGTTTTGAAGTCTTGCTCGGGAACTCGTGTTGGTGCAGTGTAAGCCGTTTGTCAGTTAAACCTCAGTTTTCTGTGCATACTCTTACCCTGTTATGTGTATTCCCCTTTGCCATTATTTGTGGTAACTGTACAGCATAGATTATCCCTCAGTAAAAAGCTGGACTATTTTACGAGTGCAAGGTGCTGTGGGTGTAATACCATACACCAGGACTGCATTTGTGCTGACCACAGGAGCCTTACATCCACTACAGAATTGTCATTGTGAGTTCAGAACCAAACCCAGTTACAGACAATATCTTGCTGAAGGTTTCAGCTAGAGATATTAGAGCTAGACCTTTATCATTTAAGTAATGCTGGAATATGGTAGCCTGTACCCAATAAAGGAGAAGTGTATTCCGAGTTTAACTGGTGTATATTCACTTAGCCCAACATAAGTGTCACCACTTTTCTTTGTTACAATAAACCTTTAATCTGTTTATATTATTGAGCCTTATAGGCGTGATGCTTACAAGCCCAGTGGGATCTTTGCTAGGTAGTTATGCTGGTAAGCATGCTAATAAATCTATTCACTCAATATATATTAGGGTTAGGCCTTGTCTAGTCCGGACTTTAAAGGTGTGATCCTGATTGATTTACCTTGCTCAATCTAATTAACACCTCTAGTTAATGGAATTAAAGCCTAGGGGAAGGCTTCAGCATTAACTTGTGAGGTTTACCACTTTGTCTTTGCTAGAGTTTCAGTAAGGAGTTACTTAGGTCAAAACAGGTAACAGTTCCAACATCACCCTCAATTTCCAGGTAAGGTAGTGTCTTAACTGTGTGTTTCCAGAATTTCAGGCTTTCTCTGATTTAGTGCAGTTTCTGTTTTCTCATCAGCTTTTGAGAGTTGTGGGTAGTACAACACAAATGTGATGAAAGGTGCTATGGTTTCCTTATAAACCAAGATACCCTTCTGTTAGAAAGGATTTAATGACCATTTTAAACTTGGGAGTCCAATGTTTACACTTGTTTGCATTCAAAGCAATTATTGTGATTAGGCTGTCTGCCTGTCTTAGGGTTTCATCACTTGTTAGTTTTGAAATATTAGCCCTTTTCAATAAATATTGGCAAATATCTCTAAAGGAGGAGGAATAAATGTCTTGAAGACATTTATAACAGAAAGTAGAGTGAAGGAGAGACTCTATTAGTACCTGAACTGAGCAAGTAAAGGTATTAGACCCAAAGGAATTGGCATAAGTTAAGTGTGATTTCACAAATATTTTGGGCATGGGAAGAGCTTTAATTTATTCAAAGTCAACCAACCACATGGCACAAACCTGTAGGTAAGTAAGCTTTGCTAGTCAGAGTGCTTGTTGAATGACTTTGTTTATTTTATAAATAGCTTTACCTTAAGCAATCTATTAAACGAGATGGCTGTTGGAAGTCAGCAATTGATGTGCATGTTGAATTAACTGATAAATTAATTCTAGTTTAGATTTCAAAGGTGCATTCAAGATACATTACATTGTCATTAGTGAAGTCAATGTTTAGTCTGAGATGATCGGCTAAAGTTGATTCAGAACAAAAGTTAATTCAGAACAGGCTTGTAAATTCATTTTTTGTTAATGTTACTTTGTAGACTCTTTAAAAGCCATTCTGTAGGATGATTGAAACATGTTATTTGGGTACAATCCTCTGCATAAATGATTGTATGGGTTTTTTTTGTTTGTTTGGTTTGGTTTGTTTTTTTTCCTAAGAAGACTTGTTGAGTAACTTGTGTCAAGGTGTCAGATCAGAGAGGTTTTCTTTTCATATACAATAATGGAAAAAATATTTAGGTGCAATTGTAGGGGAAAGATGCCTCAGCTTTCTGGGAAGCATCAGTCTGTCATCACAGGTAGAGGCGGTATATATGAAGCTAGGCTAATTGAAATCTTTCATATCCCGGTTGTTTTGCAGAGTGACTTGATGTCTTTCTTGATTTTCTTTATTTGGGAACACATATAAGACTTTTCTTTGAGTCTTTACACCAGTTAGAGGATTGATTGTATCATTCTTCACTGTATAAGAAAATCAACATGTACGTAAGGGTTGCATAACGGCATCAGTAGGCTGGTCACTTTTCCGATGTATGTAAAAGGGCTTAGCAAAGGGCATTTTTTAATGAGGAGTTTGTTTTCTTTTTCCCATAAGAATACGGCTTCATATTTTTAATGTTATCTGTTTGTTTAGATAATCAGGAAGAAGTGGAGTCTTCTTTGCCTGCAAATGTGTTGTCTTTTAATTCAGAAACTCATTTATTGTGTGATGGGATGAAGCCTCTTTGGCAAATCTCAGAACTATCTGGTATCTGTTTCTAACATTGTCACTGTCTTGGAAGGGTTTTAATTTAAAGCATTTCTTATGTCAGCTAGAAATGCAAAACTGGAACTTATGTTTATTGCTTCTAGTTACAGTTTTGTTAAAATTTTAATGAAATTAAAAATTAAAACATCTTAGAACTGCTATAATAAAACATCTTTCTTAGATTAGTCTATTTCTACTTTGGGAACATGGCTTCATTTTTCCTTGTTTCTCCTCTGTGCTTAATTAATGGAAGGGATCAGTATGGCTCCTGTTGTTTGCATCTCTGTGGACTGAGATTATTTCATTGTCCTGCTTTGCTGTTTTATTCACTTTATTAATAAGGAAAATAAAGTTGGTCTTTTTGTTGTTTGTAGGTTTTTTTGTTGTTTTTTGTTGGGTTTTTTTAAGTTATGTGGGGCAAAAACAGATTATGATACTAAATTAATAATGCTCTTTTTATGCATGGCAGATCTTTATGCACGTGAGGAGTAATGATGGAAACAGACTGGGGTTGGTAAGATACACTGGAGTCTAAGTGCAGAGTGCCAGCCATTCAAAACCAAGCTACTTTTGTTCCTAACTGATGCCATCAGTAAACCAAACCAGCCACATTTTTATGGAATTATGGCCACATTCCACAGAGAATGTTAACAAAATTTAGGGATCTAATGTTTCTTCAAAATCAAAATAAAAATAGTTTGGAGGGCTTTAGTGATGCTGGCCTTTAATTTGAGCAAAACGATGGAGTTCTTGTGCCCTGGTGCTTGTATGCAGATGGCAGTTCTGTAGCTGTGCTAGTTTGAGTACAACTGTGATTAAATTATGCTGCAGAAGACTGAAGTAGTCCCCAGTTTTGCCCCTTTCTGCTTCTCATTTGAAGAAGTTGGTTTTTTTTCCTTTGTGTTGTGGTTGGAATCTTCCTGTTTCCATTCAGTTCACTTTCCATTCCAATCAAATGAAGATCGTGGTGAAGGAAGTGAATTTCTTCCCCAAAAGGCAGCTAGATGGAAATGAGCCAAGGGTCAAGTTAAGGCATCTCTTGGGAAATCATTGTGGACTTTTTAGAGTGTTGTTTCCAGTATAAGGACATCTGATCCAGGTCATAAATATATAGCAAAGGAGAAAAAAGTATGTATGCAAAAACTGATTAGAGTTTTTTTCCTGTGTTAGAAAAGTGAACAACTTAATACAAAAAAAAATAATCTGAAGATAAAAAAAACACTTGAGGAAATTGTTTTGAGGTGGTTTTATTTCTTTCTTTCTTTGTTTATTTATTATTGACTGATACACTTTTAGGTGAGGAAGCTAGTGGTTAGAAAAACCATGAGCCTAGGAAAACGTGATCGAGAATATAAAAATGTTTGACCCAAAAATCTATTCCGAGGACCATCTGCTTCCTTACGGAAATCTTTCTCCTTGTTTGAAAAAGAAACAAACCAACAAAAACCCCAAAACACCACCACCACAAAACCCCCACCTCCCATGCCCATTTATGATTGGAAAACTGCACCAGACCTAAGCATATTGAGGACATCTGACTTTGTCAGAAATGGTGTCATTAATTATCTGTGAGTTTTCAGACAACCCTGAGGGAAATTATTCTAAATGTTTATGATGGAGCACAAGATGAAGATCTGCTAAAGTCACGCTACAGTTGACAACTGTTGACCCTTCAAGAGATGAGGAAGAGTAGAAGAGAGGAGGATACTGTGGGAGATTTCAAGCTAAGGCGTATGTACCAAGTCTCCCTCTGGTAGTACTATAACTCTGGATACTCTAAGTATAAAGGTGGCAACTTCTTTACAGAAGATGTTTTGTACCCTACCCTAAAAAAGGGCATTGCATCCCAATGTGTGAAATAAAGAAGGATTGAACATACAACAGAAAAGATGCTGCAAGTTTCAAGGCATGATAAATCTTGAACCAGTTAGGGGGGAAAGAAGTATGTATATAAAGCTAGGTGCACATAAATTTGTGTATGTCAAACTGCAGAAAGTGTGAAATACACAAATGATAAACCATGTGATTTGAAAAAGAACTGCTTTTAAAAAACCACAACAGAGCAATGCACTGCAGATGGAAAATGATGGTTTAAAAACCTTCAATATTGTGAAGAGGATTTAAGGCCGTCTGGGAATGGTGTGTAACATATCGAAGAGGGAGAGGGGTAAGAAAAAGCTAAATGAGTAGCTTGTGATTGTAGAAAATAACAAAAGAAAAGGCAAAGCGACTCAAGGAGAAAACTGTAACTTTAGCAATTAGCAATATGGAAAATGAAGAAGATATCTCTCTTGTATTGTCTGGTTTAAAAAAAACCCATACAAGCCAAAACCCAGAAACTCCACTACGTTGTGATAACATGAGCTGCTGCTGAAACAGTTGCCTTTCCTGTGCTGGCTCAGGAGGCTATGAAACAGCAGAGTAGTCAGACATACTGGGTTTGCCAGCTTCTGTCCATAAATTCATGGGATTATCTGCAGAGGTATCTGTACTGATAATGTTGGTTTTTCTTTCCTATTACACACTCTCTTGGGCAGGATGATCTGCCTATTCTAGATTTAACAGCCTGACTCCAACCTTAGATAAAATCTTGAAAAGGCTGACCAAGGACTTAATTAACCAGGAATTAAAACAGAGCAATATAATTAATGCTGGCCAATATAGTTTATTTGACAAGATCATCTCTGATTTTATCTGGAGGAACAATTAGTAGTTTTCATGTGTAATACGCTAAGATACAATATGTTCAAGAAGCAGAGCTCAGATAAACTTCGGGTGCCTATGGGCAGAGGTTGCTCTCTGGCTCCTTTCTTTCCCCAAGTAGTAGCTGTGCAAGGACAGTACCGTGTTCCCTTATGATTTTTTTAAAAATATTTTTTGTTTTGTCTTTTAATCCAGAGTTATTGAAAATAAAACAGAAATAGCCCTGGGAACAAAGAGTAGGAATCAGGTCTTTCTTCTCATTGGGAGAGCTCCCTGACTCTAGTCTAACACAGAAAAATCACACATGCTATCACATTTTGTCCATGTTTCTTCCAGTCATTCTGCACAGTGAAATATGTATGAAAAGATAGAAAGTAGTGAGGATTTCAATACTGCAGGGATTTAAGGTATAATTAGATCTGTGGCTGCCATTCATTCTGGATAAATTTTTAGGTAGCCCAGTGGACCATACAGTTTGAGTTGGTGCTGCAAAGAATTTTAAGAAATTGGAACAAAGCAAAATCAAAGCAATGCAAACTGGCAGCATTAACACTGGCTAATTAATGTGTTCTAATTGGGGAATCCTTGAGCAACTATCTTAGCAGAAAACAAAGTGACTTACTTGGTCATCTGCCCTTTGATATCTGTGATGTGAAATAGAACTTTGTTGTGAAAAAATCTGCAAATGATACAAAAGTGTTTGAAATTATTAACAGTGAAAAGAACAAGCAATTCCTGCAGAGCTGTTAGTGGATCACTTGACAAGTGGCAGCAAGCTAACAAAATGTGTGTTTGAATAGTCAATACTGAGTCCTACATCCAGAAACAAAATAACAAAGGTGGCTATTGGAAGAGTAATGGTGTATAATCAGCTGAATCCAGGAGTTCTCAAATAATAATTGTGAAAAGGGCTAATACAAATGTGGCTGTGTAAACAGAAAGCATAGAGCAGAGGGGACAGATGTATTGCAGAAGTCAGGATGTTGTATAATTTCTGTATTAAGCTACAGTAATTATATAGTTTGCTGATACCCACAGGTTAGGTTCATAAATTGGAACTGCTCCAAGTCAGATCTTTTGATTAAAGAATCAGAGAAGAGTTGAAAGATCTGAGAACCTGGATGAGCTCCCCTTTGAAAATACAAGGTTAAAGTTGGAAGAGATGACCTTTGCCTGCCTGTGTTCCTAAACAGCGAACAGTTCTGTGATAGCAGGCCCATAAGTTAAGTAAACAAATATGTAAGCAGATCCAGGGGCAGGAAAGCTAGATAAATTTAATTCAAAACTAAAGGTGCAAGTTTTTATAGGAAGGGTAACAACAGCAGAACATTACATTGCCATATATGGGAGTAGATTTCACAGCAATTTTTAATTGAGATCAGATGTCTTTCTATGAAGAAAAGCATGACTTCAAAGATTAAAAAATTAATTTAGTTTTATTGCCTATAGTAAGATTGTTGGGTCTTCTGGTTGGATAGATATTCTGGTTTACTAATCAGCTCTAGTGTGATCAGGTGTT
Source organism: Aegotheles bennettii (assembly GCA_013398125.1). NCBI lineage: Eukaryota > Metazoa > Chordata > Aves > Caprimulgiformes > Aegothelidae > Aegotheles > Aegotheles bennettii. Next base: position 176,652 of record VZRW01005691.1, read on the forward strand.
TCCTTACTACACACATTAATAGCGTGAGTCTCCTTCTAAGGGATCCCAAAGGGATGGTGAAAAATGTCGTCGTATGAAATCTCCAGTTGCCCAGCATGATAAACATCTGGCTCTTCATATGAGTCTTGAATTAGTTTATTATTTTTAGTTCACAGACATCTTGAAGTGGGGCTATGTAATTTACACATTGCATTTGTATTCAAACTTGTGCTAGTAGTCCATGAATGAACAGTTCAGCAACAAATATGATGCCAAAGAACCAGAGTTGCTTTTGCAGTATATTTCTAATGTACTTCACATTTAGTTGAGAGGTTTTTAAGCAAATGTCCATTTTTCCAAAATGGATGCTTTATTCTTTCACATTTCATTTATTTAAATTATAAAACATTGTCTTCCATATTGCTCCTCCCCAAAGTCTGATTTATTAATATTTAAATAAAATTTTGGCTGTAGACTTTTATATCTATGTAAAACATAGAAACCTATTTATATACAAAATATATAAACTTGTAGAAACTTAAATTTACATATAAAAATAAAACTCAATGCATAAAAAATTGTGGCTTGTGAAGCTGACAGCCCACATAAAAGGGGCGAAGAGTTGGAGAAGGTAATATTTTAAGCCAAACTGTTAGTATAGTATGTATACTTTATGCTGACAGATCGCCATATGAATATGAAATCTGATTTTCAGTTGCTTACATCTTTACCAAGTTTTTGTGGTAGATGCATTATCTGTTTGAACTAGCTCTGTCCTCTTTTTCTTTGTATCTTATTCTAGATGGGGACAGATGTTTGTCCAGGAGGTCCACGGGTGGGTCTGGGGCTGAAAAGGGTGAGAAGGAGAACCATGGTGGGTCGAGCAGTGGGAGAGGCATTCCACCCAGCAGACCATGCAGTAGGTACTGCATGCTGTGCTGAAGAGGAGGTGGGGGAGCATATAGGTTCAGGAAAGTGTCTTATTTAAGAATGTGAACAAAGATTAGAGGCTTGCTGTCTTGCTGCACTTTGTAATATCTGTGAAATGAGCCCATATTAGAAGGTGGCTGTGTTGCTTGCTTTTGTTTGCCCTGAGAGCTGGGGGTGCTGGAGATCTGTTCTGGAACCACAAGGTATTTGCTTGCCCTGTCTTCATCGTGCTTGCAGTCATGATGCCAAGTGATGATTTGTTACTGTTGCTTTTTCCAAAACTCTAGAAATGACATACCAAAAATTCTGAAAGACTCCTAAAAGTGCAAAAACTATGACACAGAAGTTAGAAATGCTAAAATTCAGGTTACTTCTTCAAGTGCAGCTCAGTCCACTGGCTGCATGTGCACCATGCCACAGGCCTCGGCTGTGTCGCCGCATACAGTTTTACTACCCTTGATGTGTTTAGGACATAAAATGGACCTAGTCTTCATAGGAGTGCTGTGGGATTCCTGTCTTACTGATAGGAGAAAATGAGTGATGAGAATGGAACGGGGCAAGGACTACAGTCGGAAAATAGTCTCCTGACCAAGGCAGCTATAAAGAACTGAATTCTGCCCTGGGCTCTGCCACCCACTTCCCGTGCGATGCTTGCGTGTAGCTCAGCTTTTTAGGAGATCGGCACTAAATATGCATCTTGCTTGCATGTGCTCAGCTTTGGGCTGATTTGCAAAAATGCTGAGCACTCAGTCTTCTTAAGGAGAAGCTGTACTTTGAGTCACGAGATGATGTGCTTTGAATATTTAAATAAATGTATTTCCTAAGTACTTTGGAAAACAAGGGCCTAAGTTTCCATAATAACCACCTACATTTATATACTGCCTGTTGGTCATACTGGAAGGAGGCATAATGCTGATCCTAAATGCAAATGATGCTGTAAGTGAAGCAGGTCAACTTACTGGTGACCTTCGTAGAAAGTTCTCTTGTGAAAATAATACTCCACGTTGAACACTTCTGAATACCACAATAAGTGGTGCGAGCAGTCATGCAGTGGGCAATGAAAGTAAGACAAAACATTGAATGTAGTGAACATTATAGTGAAGTACAGAGGGCAGCACAGTTGGAGAAGGGCACTTGCATGGTTAAGTGCATTATAATTCATCCATGTGAGAAGACTGATTTGCTCAGGCAAGCTAAGTTAGGTCCTGACTCAATAACTTGGTTGTCTGTTCTGTACTCTATTTGTTTTGGGTTTTTTTGGGTACATTAACATGGAAAAAAAGTAAATTAGATGATAACCCTTGTCACGTGGAGCCTGTTTTTGATGATGCTGAGGGATTTTGTGAGGTTTTCTTCATGCTTTTTTCTGTCATGGTTATATAACTTAACTCCACTGGACACTGAAGTTTTATATGGATAAAAAGGAAGCAGCGTCTCTTCAAGATACAAAGGTAATAGCAGAAAGAAGTAGCCCTAGGATCACTTACTTCCACTTGCTGTCTGCAGATGGTTTTAATGGCTTTAGTCTCCTGCAAATAATCAGTTGCACTCATGCCAAATTAACTGTTATCTTGTAACTGGTTATAAATACCAAGGGATAAAACAACTCTGAAGAAAGCTGATTTATGGTTGGAACTCCAGATCTTCTCCTGTAAATACTAAATGTTTCGCTTCATTCCCCTTTCAGTCTGAGTTCGTTGCCTTTAGCCTTTTGTCAGCTCTTTGGGGTGAGGGAACCCAAAATGCATTGCCTGAGATGAAGGCTTCTGGGACACAACTAGGATCTGTAGGAGTATTGCAAACACAAGTGAGTACAGAACTTGCTGATACACAAAAGCGTATGTGTGAAGTAGAGGGGTTTATTCTGTCTGTGTGTATGATTAGCACACACATGGTACATGTGGTGTGAATGTTTACATGGGGGGTTTTTTTTGGTTTTGTGTTGTGTGTTTGGGGTTTTTTGTTTGTTTTTAAAGTTGTGTACTTTTGGAGAAATCTTACAAACTCAGAAAGAAAATTGCTGCTTTGGAACTGAGATGAACAATTAAGAATGGCCCCTGTAGGGAAGATTCGTACAGCAACACAGAATTTGGTTAAAAGTTGATGTACCTTTTTCTTCCCCCTCTAATAAACAATCAAAAAATTAATTAGCTGCAGTACTTGTGCACAACCAAAAGTGAGTTAGCAGATCATCTCAAATATATGGTGTGTATGTAGCAGAAAATAAAGCAGACTGGGACAGATAGTGCAGAATATTTTTTGTGCTCTGCCATGCGAAGGGAAGCTCCGCAGTTCCAGAAATCCAGGTGGACACAGTAAATTAAAATGTATGAAATATCCAAACATTAAAATGAGTGAACTTGTAAGTATTAACTAGTATCACTTGATACTAGTCTTGGGTCTTTCTGGTGTTTTTCTTCTCTTGGTGGGTTTGGGGAAGGGGAAGTTGGCTTGGTTTGGTTTTTTTTAGGGGGCTACTACTTGAAGGACAGCTTTTAGTATCTCTGTGTTTTCCACCCTGAGATGCGAGGGGACTATATTTTTCTTGAAACCAAAAATTCAGTTTCTTCTAATATACAGAAGTTAGAAAGTAAAAAAGAGAGAATAAGCAATTATAGTAACCATGAAAGGTAATGTGCACACTGGAAGAAGTGCTGTTCTTTCAATGGCTAATGCTGTCATATACTGAGATCAAATAATGTAATTTTAATATTTAAATTTTGCTGTTCTGTTGTTAAATTTTACTGTTCCATTGTCAAGACAGTCTATTAAAAAGAAAATCTTGTTTGACAAATAAGATAATTTTGCTCAGAACTTCAGCAAATGGATAATTAACCAGCACTATGGTAGAGCTATGCAAATTTTTGCATGCATTATTGATAGTGATAACCAAAAAAATCCCAAGTAGCCATAGAGGGACAGTTGATTTGACGTTAATTAATATACAGTAACTTTTCTCTGTAAACAAAAATACGGTTCTTACTACTGAAAGCATGTTTTCAAGTAGTTGCTTGCTTTATAATTTTAGGTAGTGGTATGGAATTTGATTCTAAATGTATGAACAGGTACTGCTGGAAAAATACAGTTGTTAGATTCCCAGGAGTCAAATGGTATCATTATTCCCAAAATGTGCCGTTAGATTTTAAGTGTTTTCTTTCTGGGTCTCAGCCTTTTCTCTTGATAATGCCTGATGCTTGTGACCATGTGTTCTCTGAACATCCCACTGCATCTTTTGAGATGATTTACATAGTTCTAGATGTGTTTATGTCTATATTTTGAAACACAATTAGATAAAAACTTACAAGTGCCTTTTTGGCATTAGTGCAGATGCCTCTTGCAGGAAGATTAGTATTGAGAAAACTCAGGGTCAAAACTCCCAACGTTATTTGTTGGTGTTACTGCTGTTAACTGAACTCTGCACAGCCACATACTCCTGTTGTGCATTTACTACTGTTGCCTTTCCTACTTGAGCTTTCTCTTCTAGCTCTGAGTGACTTTAGCACATCTCTGAATAAGGGCTCAGACCCAAATTGCTGGTTTTCTAAGTGAGAGATTTTGAGCAAGTTTCACTCCCCACCCTCTTTTCTGAATTGTTTTAAAGACTGGTTTTAGAAACTCCACACTCTGCATCTCGGTCAAAATAGAACCTTTTTTGGGGCCAGGTCCATTGCCAGCTTCAAAATTAAAATGAAACTGAACATTTCTAGTCAGTTTAAATATCTTGTGGTTTTTTTAATGTTATATTTAAACATATATATAATAACTGTTTAGTTTTGCTTCCCCTTTTTTCCTATTCCAAGGAAGCTCATATGGTCAGGTGTTTAAAAATAACCCTCTGAGAAAAATCCTAGAGTCATATTTACTCACAGAAAGCCCCAGCTGAGATTGGCCTAATGTTGAGCCGTGGAAGAGCATTGGGTTGCTGCTCCTGCCTCTCCAGGAACAGGCCTGTGGCGCAGCGTCAGCGCTGATCCGTCTGTGAGGCCAGTCAAGTTTTCCTGTGACGAGCACAATCGGTTGACTTTCTTTGCTTGTTTGTAGCACCATACCTTTCAAATAACTTGTCTTCCTGGCTGGGCAATAGCTCTGCAGCAGCCTTCCCTATAGCTCAGTAGCCTTCACTATAGCTTCTACTGTAGCCTTCCTCACCAGGTCCTTGTCTGCTCCTTCCCTAAAAAAAAATAAATAAATGAACGGAATCTTAAGACTTCTAACACATATGGACTGTATTTCTGACACATTTCTTATTTAGAATACTTAAGTTAGTGTTTTAATTATGATATTAGTATAATTTGTCTTCTTCAGAGCAGTGGCTGCCAAAGTTGGGGCTAATTGTTGTGGAGCTCTCTGAGTAGAACCATTGCAGGGAGCCTTGTAGGACAGTATTCAGAAGTACTCAAGCAGGATTCATTCTTGGATTTAGTTATGTGATAGGCTTGTATTTGCATACAGTTTTCCTTTGTTTTTCCATGAATCTGCTCTGACTAATCCTTTGGCCTGTATTTCATTAAAAGTGTTGACTGCAGAATGATGGTTTTGGTAACAGATGAAACGAAACTTTTCCTTTTTTCCTTTGCATGTGCATGTACAAAATAAAAAGCACAGGATGACCTTTTTTATTTGATAATTGAGAATGTGCCCGACTTTCTTAGGAAAGCCATAGTCCAAGAATACCATTCACTAGTTTTTTTATAAATTAATGCCAGTATGGTGTATCAGTTCTCGCTCCCACTTATCCTCTTATTCTCTCTCCTTCCCTTCCCCCACTGCTCCCTCCCTATTTTTAGAGGCAACCCAAAGATGTTTTGCTTCAACAAAGGTTAGGAAGAGTTTTAAAGTTTTGCAGCATTCTAAAAAGTAGATCAGCCACATTTCTATGTAGTACTCCTAAAACGGTGCTAAATTTTTGTCTTGTATTCATGAATGCTGGATTTGTTTATTTCTAAAATTTTTACTCCTTATGCTCAAGCTATCAGCAAATTATGGCTGAAGTTTGAATTGTGGCGAATCTGTCTGTGAGGAGTACAGATTTGCTCCTTCTGCATATGAGAAATGGTGCTGTGTAACGTTCATTCCCCGTGCTCATGTGCAAATAAAGCTGAAGTTTGGAGCCTCTGCACTCCTGTGATGTGCAGACTGCATAGTGAGAAGAGGAGTATTAAAGAGGACTGTTTATATAGCGGTGATAAAAATCACACATACTTTCAGGAGACTTAAAGACCCTGTGGATTTTATTAAACTTTGAAGAAAATCATATGCATGTTCGCATGTTTATCTGTATTGATAGATATATGTAACTTGCTTGGAAGGGTGGTGTTATGCCAACATTCATGTTTGTGTCAGATGCGGATTTGCAGCATTGCAAAAATGGTACTGAATGAGGACACTAGACTTTTAGCTTGTATGAAGCACACCAAATGCTTCACAAGAATTACTTGTCTTAACGGTAAAGTAATTATTTACAGTACTTAATACAGGAAACATTAGTGAGTTAGTTTGCAGTTCTTTTCATCTTAAAGAACACAATAGAATCCGTTACTAAAGAACAGGACAATTCAAGCAAATGCTGTCAGTGTAGACACAGAGCACTCTTAGCATAGCAGGAATATTTCAGTTAAATAAAATGAATAATTGGTTATTTCAGTTTTAAAGCCTGAGATTAAAAAGTGTGGGTGCCATTGTTCATAAAATTCTGCTATAGAAAACGGAAGTTTCTGCTATAGAAGATGTAAGAATGTGATGTTGGATGTGTTTACTGAAAATTGAAGTTTAATATTTTTCCCTGGATATAATATAGTGTGCACCTGATTCAGTGTGAGAAGTACCTTTTTAACTAAGCAGCACAATTTAATGAGTTCATCAAAGCCATCTGGGAATCTATTCTTGTTGTCATTAAAAGCAAGTCAATCACTCCACCCTGGTAGTTTTATTCCTTCCTGAAAGTCCTATCCTTCTAAAGAAAAGTTCATTTTTCTGTCTCAGGTTACCGTCAGCACCCTTCCAGCTTAAGGCCTTGCCCTGTCTGTCCCCATGACAAGTTGTGGCTACGCCACAGTCACGAGTGAGGGGTAAAACTGGTACTTCAAGTAGCATCGATGCGTGCAGTGGGGCTTGGAGCAGTCAGAGTTACTAAAATTTAAGTAGTTATGCGGCTTCCTTATCCACCATTGTAGGAGATCTTGTTTTATATCTTTATGCAAAGCTCATCTAGCACAAAAAAAGAGTTAGATTTTAATAAGAATTTAATTTGGCACTGCCATGAGGATTGGGTTTTGTTCTTTCTGTGTTGAACTGTCAGTTCAGGTTTCTTCTCCCTTTTAGAAAGGGTTGCAGTAACATTCGTTGGGAGACACCAAAGGCTCGTCTTTTGTGAAGTTGATACTGATAACAGGTTGTAAAGAATTATGGAATCTACACATGGCTGAATGGATCTGGGCTTTTAGAAAGCAGGTTTGACACCCGGCCAGTTTTGGTCTCTGTAGACCTAATAAATGAAAGAGATTTTTCCACTGCCATGTCACAGAAAACAAAAACACAGCTCACTGAATTGGCTGTTCACTGCCAGTTTAGGAAAAAAATTGTCATTTTCTTGCCCTGCATAATAAAAGCAGTACTAATTAGTAGAAAGCACTAAACAATCTCATATGCTTTTTGTCTAGTATTTGAAGCTTTAAAAAAATAGTATTTTTTTATGTATGATTGTGATAAGAACTTTTGATTACTTTGTGTCATTAAACTTAGCAGTCAAGTTGTGTCTTTTCAGACAGCTCTTAAGCAGACAGGAGTTGTTACAAGAATCTCTTTCAGAGTTAAACTGTTGGTTTGCAAACTCTTTCTGAGATCTCCTATGACAGCAAATAGTCCTTTCTTCTTTTTAAATTCTAAATAAACCTATAATTAGCTTATAGGGCCTTGCACTGAAGTTGATGGCATCTCTGTCCCTCTGGGATGCAGAAGGAAGAAACAGGGGAAAGAGGGGGCCCCTTGCATCTGGTTAGCAGGCCCAGCTCTGTAATTGTCTGGAGATCAAAGAACCATTTGATGGTGGCCGTTAACACCTTCCAGCATAATATCCTCAGCTTCCTCTCTGCCCATCCTCCTAGTGCAGCTCAAAAAGTTGGCACTCTGAAAGACCTGCCTCCTGAACCAGAAGGAAGATAGATGGGAATGAGGATTTGGGGGGCATGGGAAGTGGGGTGAAAGAGGAGGTAGAAGAAATGAGAGTTGGGAAGCCCTGGTGTTACCAAAGGATGATTTACAAAACCTTTTGCAGGTTGGGGAGGCTGACCATCCTGCTGACATGCAGAGAAAAAGAGAGTTAGGCATGCCAGCTGGCTGGTTTGTTTTGGGTTTTTTTTAAAGGCATCTAAAGATGATTGGTTTGCCTGCTCAGGTGCCCTGTACGTGTGCAGTGGTGCCAGCCTTGCCAAGGGTACAGCACAGCACATATGTGTGGTGCAAGAGCTGGGCGTCTGCAGGACTGTGGCCCGGCGTGTGCACGGTGTTTCCACACATTCCCTGCTGCAGTGGCTACTCAAAAAACTGGAAACTTCAGTCTCTCATTTGCATTCATTTAAGACAGCAGTAAAACTGGCCTGCCTGGTTAGAAACCAGTTGGGTAGCAATCATACAAAAGTCCCTTAGCTTCCCAAAAAGTGGCTGAAGGGAGGAGTAATGCTCATGTGACTCAAGGAGTGGATGAGGTACATCCATAGTCTGTAAAATAGAGGAGGATGGGGGTGTTCGGGGCGCTATGAAGAGTTGCCATGAGTGTGACCGATAGTCATAGCAAAGTGTGAAGTTCTTTACGTCCTTTAATTTGTATGTAGTCAGAATTTCTTTGCACCCTGCCTTGCATGAGAACATTAACTTGGTGAAAACTGTGGACTACAATTGCGCTGAGCTGTAGATACGACAACTTTTTAGTTTGCTTCCACTTGCCCTGCAAGAACGCTTGAAACAATTAAAATATTTTCTCTCTTAAGAGAGTTGCAAATTATTCCATTTGTGTTTAGCAGGAACAAATAAGTTTTCTCATTTTTTGGGGTGTCTTCAGAAAGATTCTGGAACCAAAAAAGAAAATGAGTCATCAAATTTAGTCACAAAATTGGACCTGTTTTGATTTTAGAACTGAGTAGCATTTTGGGGGCAGGTTTTTTTAGACAGCTTTAGAAATTATATATGTTTTATATACATGTGTGTGTATCTTTATAAATACATATGCACAATATGTGCTACCTGATTTTTTTAGTAAAGTGAGTAGAATTATCTCATTTTAAACTTGTATTTAAAAGCTGTACATACTTCTGACTCAGAAATTAATGGAATTAATATATAATAATTATTTGTTTCTTTGTTGCAACTGCCACTGGGGGTAAGTATTAAAACCATTTCGTATTTGGGAAGATTATATGATAAAGAAGCTGTTTCCTCCTCTGAGTTCCATGGTGAGTTGCTGGTGAGTTGGCTTAAAGGGGAAAAAAAAAAATATGCTTGGCAAGAAATCCAAAAATAATAGAAACCAGGCAGCTCAACTTGAACCAAATGGCTGAAGTTACTGTTGTTGTTTTTTTCCTCTTTGCTGAAAGATTTACAAAATCTTTCATAACTGCTGCACTGTCCAGTTTGAAGTGTATTAAGTGTGTGGTGTTCATGGTGTCCAGCCACACTGGCTGAAGATGAGAGAAGTACCACTGAGACAATAGATTAAGAATGGGGCTTGCTTTGGCCATTCATTGTACTGGGGGCTTTCTTCAGTTCTTACACAAGGACCCAGGCTAGACAAGCTTTATCACTAGGTGCCTCCCTAAATTCTTGATAGTGCTCCCATCCACCCCTCACCCCATTACTAAATTTTCTCACTGACTACTACTATAACCCTGTGAAATTTGGGCATTTATAATTATGTTGTATGATACAGTTTTGCTAGACTAGCTGTAGACCACTTACCATGGCTATTGACCATGGATTACAGTTGGGAAGCTGCTGGATGTAAACCTTCTCTCAGCCCTTGATGAACTGAATCAGTTTGCTAATCTACAAAAAAAAAAAAAAAAAAAAGTTAATAGGTTTACATAATCATAGAATCATTTTGGTTGGAAAAGACCTTTAAGATCATCAAGTCCAACCATTAACATAGCACACTGCCAAGTCCACCACTAAACCATGTCCCTAAGTACCACATCTACACATCGTTTAAATACCTTCAGAGATGGTGGCCCCACCACTTCCCTGGGCAGCCTGTTCCAGTGCCTGACAACCCTTTCGGTGAAGAAGTTTTTCCTAATACCCAGTCTAAACCTCCCCTGGCACAACTTGAGGCCATTTCCTCTTGTTCTGTTGCTTGTTACTTGGGAGAAGAGACCGACCCCCACATCGCTACAACCTCCTTTCAGGCAGTTGTAGAGAGCGAGAAGGTCTCCCCTCAGCCTGTTCTCCAGACAAAACAACCCTGGTTCCTTCAGCTGCTGCTCATAAGACCTGTGCTCCAGACCCTTCACCAGCTTCATTGCCCTTCTCTGGACTTGCTCCAGCACCTCAATGTCCTTCTTGTAGTGAGGGGCCCAAAACTGAACACAGTATTCGAGATGTGACCTCACCAGTGCCAGATTAGTGAGGTGAATAGAAGCACAGGACGGGAGCGCAAGAAGGTTTTAGTACTATTTAGCTGTTAGGTTGGGTCAGCACCCTGGTGTAACAGCACACTTTGAACGCTTTCTGTCCAGAATAATGTGGTGATGTTTGGGGTATTTCCATGAGAGGAAGGATTTGTGGGTTCAAATAACAGATCTCAAAAAGGAAATTACTAAGGTTTACAAATGTAGCCCAGGGAGTAGAGGAGAAATCAGCATGTTAGATCAGAGCTGTCAAGCTTTGAGACACCAAAACCACATTCGCTCACAGGGTATTTGCTAGAAAATATTCTCTGCTCCTTTTCATCATGGGTTTCAGGCTCAAAACCTACAATTTCTGCAGCTAAGCACACTACTGAAATAGCAAGATGGTGTAAAAAGGACATTTTATTCAAAGAATGTCACAAATTAGGTACAAACAATATAATAGAGTTTAATGATCATTGTTTTATTAAGGAACCTATGTGTGACATCCATTTTTGTATGTTTAGGAACAATCAAATTTCTCTGTTCCATTTTTTTTTCTCTGTTCTATGGAGAACTTTATTGTGTCTTTGGCAAATGTATAAATTTTATCATGTATTTTTGAATTTCTGAACATTACCTAGGTGAAAACTAAAGCATAGTTTAAAAATAGTCATAAAACCCTATAGCAAAAAGGGGGTTTTGCTCACAAAAATAAGTGGTCACAGTGTATTCCTGTTGTAAGCCACAGTGATGAGGGGTATAACTCTGAAAGGTTTACTGTGGCACAGTACTGCCAAATGTGTGCCAGGAGTCATCTTCACTCCAAGATATGTCCTAAGAGCCAGTTCAGTGGCCAGAGAATACTTCAGATATATTTGCATTTATTTTAAGGACTTTCTGTTAGCTTTCTATGCAAGCTATCCTTATATTTGTGCTGTTACTCAGTTTTGCTTTTGTAACTCCTTGATTTAATAAAATAAAAAAGTAAAATCACATACAAATATGTAACTTCCAATTTTCACAAATCTGAGACTCAAGTGCATTATTTTGAAAAATTAAGAGTATAAGTAGACTTATTTTCATTGATATCATGTGGATAACGTGCTACTATATGTACTTCTTACTGTTTGCTCTGTAGCTATTTTTGCACTGTCATTTATAGGCTAAGAAAAACAAATTCTATTATCGAGTACATGAAGTGAGGTGAGCTTAAATGTTGGTCTAACATAAGCGCTTATGAAATGACCAGTTAAAACCTTTATTCAGTCAGAAAAGTGCTTGAGGTGCTGGAGCTTGCCGTAGATCATAAGAAAGTCAAAAAGGGACATGAGCTGATGTCTGTAAAGCTATGATACTTCGGCTCATTTTGCACCTGATGTTGTCCTAGATGCTTGGTAAAGAATCCTAGAGGTGTTTGACCTTAAAAATGTTTAACTGAAGCTAAATTCCCTTGAATTTATGGTAGTGCTGTGGATGGGGTTAGCAGTAGAAGGTTGGTGTTGCAGGTGCTTCTTGTGTCAAACTTGGCTTCCAAGACACGGTCTTCTTTTCATGTGACAATGAGCCACAAAATTAAGGATGCTTTACGTCAGCAGTGGGAAGTTGTAGGTGCTGTTGTCAGTACTGGTAACTCAGAGTTATTTTAATTTTTTTCTTATTAAATAAAATGCCCTAAGTCAATATAATCAATGGAATACAGGTATAAGGTGGCTGTTCCATTTTAATGTACTTTTCAGCATGAGAACAAGCTGTGAGCAGTGTATCATGGAGCAGTAGCCTTAATGTGGGAGTCTGTTTATTTGCATAAGAACCATAATGATTTATACTGAGCTCATTGTGTCATGTTATTTGAACAGATTAAAATGAAAGAGTAGACTACATTATACATGTTGATCAATGCCTGAATTAGTTTTTGTGTTGATGCTAATGTAGCAGTAGTTATATAGGATATTACAGTTATTTGTGATATTTCTTGAAATTAAAAAGAGAAACATGATTTTGGGTTTTTTGAAAGTTCTAGTATTGTAGAAAATTGTTTTACTTGTGATGATTTAAAGAACAGCTCCCCTGAAAAACCTTAATAACAGAATTAATTTTGCCACATAGAGAAGAATCCCTCATCAAGTGATGCCAGTATGTTGATGTTAGCAGATATGCTATTTGCATTGTAGTGTGGCTTTTGTGATAATTTTATTAGTAACAAAAAGCTGCTGAAGGTTTTCAGGGGATAATTTGTACTTCAAAAATGCTGGAAACTACTTAAAAAAAAAAAAAAAAGGAATCTTACCTTGCAATGGATTAAGGGTCTTGGACAAATCTTTGTAATCTTTGTACTTGGGTAAGATGTTTGATACACTTCACCCAGCTGGCTTAAGTCCTTGTAAGAGTGCACTTGTCCTAAGAAAGATTAGTCTTTTTGTTTATTAGTTCACTGCACTGAGCCTCACCTGTTTCTTGATGTATATAACCAAGTGTTTATATATATATCTTATATATCTTATATATCTTATATATCTTATATATCTTATATATCTTATATATCTTATATATCTTATATATCTTATATATCTTATATAAATACATGCAGTCCTAGAATGTTTTCAAGCATTTCTGTTATCAGTGTTTTGTGATTTGTTTTACATTAAAGCTTTCCTACTTGATGTAGGATTTTAGCCCCTAAATACTGATTTTGATGACTAAGTAATTAGCTTAGTTTGTGTAAAATGAACAGATAGTGGTTTTGGAGGTCTGCTGGACTTCAGATGAGTTTTTAGGAACACTGTATAGTGATCTGTAGGAACTAAATCTGTTACAGTTGATACAGTTGAGAGGCAACTACCAGTGACTGCTACTTCTAATCAGTTGGGCAGTGCTGTATGAATGGAAATACTTTCTTTTCCTTTTCTTCATTGAAAAAAGTCCTTTGCTGACAGCAAATATGTTACACTCTGCCAAATGAAATAGTGCATGAAATTCTGTTCTCATTTTTAAGGAATAAGCTTTGTGTACAAGCTGATGGTACATTGAGTACTGAAATTTCATTCAACCTAATTGTATTTTTCATCTTAATTGTAAATTAGATAGATCAAATAATTATTCTGGCCTTAAAAAAATATCTAGCTATTATAGATGCTTGATAGCTAGTTTCATTACTTAAGTTGAATTCAGAATATAATAAAATTATTTATTAGTAATTTTGGAAAATGAAATTGTGCTTTTAATGCTTCATTACATTTTTCACACTGATGTTGAAGGTTCTCAGTTTATTTTCGTAAGAATAAACGTGGATGTTCTAGGAATGTGCATGTGGGTCACATACTTTTTTTTTTGCTATAGTTAATAAGTGCTTTTTGAAAATTAGGTACATCAGATGTCTCTAGATTAAGTACAATCTCACAGGAATAGTTAGTCATTCCTAGGAAATAATTATTTCTTATTGAAAAATAATAGCTTTTAATCTGTATTTTATATAATTTGCGTGCATCCACGAGCACATGACACTGTTTTCCCTCTTTTCTTAATCTGCTCTTCTGGGCCATGTTTGTACAGAAGTATTCACAAGAACCAAGAGAAATTGTTGTCTTGTTTGCTATTAAGAACTCAGTAAAAATAATCTGTAAATTGGATTTTGCTCTAAAAGAATGTGTTGTCTGTTTTGAGAGGTTTTCTTCTTTCTGTATATTACTTCAGTGTGCTGCATTTGTTTTTCATGCTGAGATAAATAACTGCTAAACAGAGAAAAGGAAAGAAAAAGTTTCCAGAGTTTCATACAAGAAGGTTATTTTCCCTCCAGACAGGGGTGGATGATCACAAGCAATAGTATTGTACAAAGTTACCCTTCCTCTTTGTAACTGATACACCACTGCTCCTAATTTAGTGCAAATGTGAAGTAAAATGGATTTGCTTAAATTATCTCTGTTAGCTGTGTGTGACCTTCATGAAGAATGAAGCTAACCCGTTTTACTTCAGGTTTTTGTGGCCTAGAAGTATTCCGTGAGCAGCTGTAGCCTTTTGGGCAAGCAGTTGTACCTCTAGGATGAAAACGGTGACATCGGAAGGAACACTACCTCAGCTGTGTGCTGTCACCTGACGATGCTGTTTGAACATTGCTTGTAAGCATGTAATGTAACCTGTGGTGGAGACAAAGGCGAGTTGCATGGCATTCGCTGCAGCACTGTCCACCCGTAGCCACTACTCCTCAGTTTGACCACTGTTCTCAGGTGTTAATATTGCACAGTTCTTGTTTCAGCAAGCTGAATGACTTGGACTATTAAGGGTGGAAAGAGGAGTGCCAGGACTTGCAGTAGGGAAGGCTGCTATCTGTAAGGATGTGTGCAAGAAGTTATTTCTCATTGTAGATGTTTGGGGTTTTTTATAATTTTTTTAAAAAACCTCTTGGGCATGTGAGAGCTGTATGGCCTAGAAGGGGAAGGGGTGGCTGAGCTGGGGGACAAAACGGGTGCCTTGTACCCCCCGGTGCCTGAGAGCCAGAAGCGGACCCGTGGGGCACTGGCACACATGGGGCCCTGGCATGGTCCTGGCCCTAAAATACTGTAGACTGTGAACAGAGGAGACAGACCCAGGGTGAGAGTTAATATGATGGAGTGCTGTGGAGCAAAGGAGTGGAAGTCAAGGGGAGTGTGGCAGTACCAGCCAGCCTGGAAGTGGCTGAGCCAGGAGAGATGAAAAGCCTTGGGGAGTGGGGGTGAGAAGAGACTGGGCAAGGGTGCTGAAAGTAGGAACGAGGAAGGACCCAGGGCTTGAGTCAATACGGGCCAGAGGATATGGCTTGAGGAAAACAGGCAGAGGAGTTGTTCTGGAAGGTCCTTTTCTATAGAGATCTTTGAATATAAATAAACATTCCCTGTTTTCAGTAGTAGTTCCTTCAGAATATGTTTTTAACCATCACCTATGGCCCAGTCCACATACAGAGAACTGTTTTGCATTTACAACCAATTTACTCCTTTGCCACAAGCGCTGCATGGTATATCTAAAGTTTTCAATGTCACTGCTGTTCTTTGTAGGTGTCAGTGTGACCCCATCGTACAAGGTCTAATGTCTCAATTTCTTTTTTCTAGAAGTGGCAAATCCAGACATTTTTGCAGTGTGGCAGTGTCCAAGTCAAGGAATGTCAAAACTGAGCTTGGCTTTGCAGAGCTCTTTCGTTTGGCCCCTTGTGAGGAAGCCTTACAATTTTAATGGTATTTAACTGCACTGATGTGCTTTTTTTTTCTTCAGGACCCCTGCTTCGTTCTGTGCACAGGATGGACTTGCTCCAGGAATGAACCTGGTGGATGCGGGGGAGAAGGCTGTTCTCTGTAGTACCCCTGCCTCACTTCCAGCAGCAGTCAGGACGTGCGTGGTGGACGAGGCAGGGGATCGCAGGAGGCAGGAGCTGTTCTGGTGCTCTGCGCAGCTGCATGCTGCCCTGGCGAACGGGACTCTCTTCCTGGCTGTGCTGCAGACTTCCTAGGTGATGCTCAGTAAGTTGCTCGGTCCTGGCTTTCCCATGTCTTTGCTAACTGTATGTGTCTTATTTTCTTGCGGATGACTTGAGATCTTTGGATCTGATTTGTAAAAGTGCTGAGCACTGATAACTGCAAGTGAGGCAGTGGGAGTTGACGTCTGAAAGTGCTGTATAAAGCACAATGTAATGCTAAGTGCTGTGAAAAAATTAGGTCTGAGTTATGCCAGTCTGGAGATAAAGTTGTCTTCAGAATTGGAGAATCATTTTGACCTTGAGGCTCTCACTGCTTTTGTTAGGAAGTTAGGAATAACACAGTTATTCTAAGTTAGGAGTAACAGCAGGACTAACCATTATGTTGATGTAGCACTCGGCTGCACCATTGAATTCACAAAGAAATTACTTGTTCCGTCTTCCAAATAAATTTGAGTATCATGCAGTAAATAAGGTATCAGGCCATACGCCAGGTCCCAAGAGTAAAACAGATTACTGTTTTGATTAGTGGTAATTCTGTAGGCTGAATGAAGCAGAGGTGCTGTGGAAATGGTATGACATAACTGCGGTGTATACCATGCCACAGAAGCAAATAAAGGCCAAGTTTATGTTTCTCTAAAGTTTGCTTTTGATATTTTCTCCTGTGAGTGCTTGCCTCTGCAGACTGTTTTTTACTGTGGACATTTGTATCATGTAATATAATTTGGGGTGCAAGAAGCACAGCATTTTTTGGTGCTGTGAACTCTGCTAATACATGTACATAAAACCAGAATGACATGTAAATTCACCATTCATCGCAGGCGCATGCCTCTTGTGCCTGGTTATTGTATCAGATACAAAGTAGGCAGTGTTTGTAGTGCCCACTATCAGAATAGCTTGAGGTCAGAATTTCATCTGCATTTCTTCAGGCTCAGGATTTGTGCTTTCCCGGTGTGATGTCCACAGCTAGCTACAATGCCGTTGTAATCAGTAGATAACAGAATTTTTTGGCCAATGCATGGTTAAGCTAAATATTGTTTTAACTTAGCTAACCTGAATACAAAATATCTAACATTAGATCAGATTTTATGAATTAACCAAGAGCGTGTCTTCAGTGCCTAGAAATGTAGTGGGTGTGTTTGCCAGATAAGCTGTTACTCTCTATTGCCGGAGAGAGAGAGAGATATGGTAAAAGCTATGAAGTTTGATAATGGCTAAATATTGTATTAAATACGCAAAGTAAGAATGCACATTTCTCTTCCAGCCTGTTCACGGGGGATCTACTACATATGGCTCTGTGAAAGGCTTGTAGCAATGCTTCAGGCGCCGAGCAATATATTTAAGTGCTGCTTTCTAAGAAAACCTGGGGTATTTTTGTTTGACTGCTGCTGTGCAGGGCTTCGTTCTTTAAATCTCTGAACGTAAACAAAAAAGATGGGGAGGAGGTATGGTGGTGGCAGGGGAAACAATCTGTATGAGCAGAAGTTAAAAATGAAATTATTTGCTTTACCTAGAGCATTGAAAATTCTGTTGCAGTTATACTGATGCAATAGCACACATTACGAAAGGATTGCACAGTTCGCAGAGCCCACTGGAGGAAAGCACGGGACGGGAACAGCAGGGGTGTTGTGGGCCTGCAGGGCAGCGCCCTGGCAGAGCTACATGGTGAAGATTATCGGCTAATGTGGAGAGAGGAACGCCAAGAAAAATAAAAACTGTGCTGCTCCCGCGTATCCCATAAAATGGGGGGTGGGGGAAAGAGAGGGGCGACTTGTTTTATCAATGTGCCTACTTTATTTTGGTGACACATCTAATACGGTATGGAAAATGTTTTCTGTTATGTGGAAGAAAGAAAGGATGGAAAGGGAAGCTAATTTTGAGCTAATATATTTTGAAAGCTGCTAATAATAAATGGGATTTTATTCAGTGCACTCTTTCTACAATAGAAAAGTAAAATTCCTTTGGGTTAACTGAAACATCTGTTGAACAAATTGGTTCAGTTTCATGAGTCTGTTACTAATTCTGACAAGTAAATGGTGTTTTATAAAACCAGTAGAGTCAGGGGGTCAGTGCCCATATTCTTTCATTTTTTTTTACTATTATTAAAGTAGGTCATTTTGAAGTGTTATGCTTTCACGAATACAATAATACTGTGGTTAGTATTTCTAGTATTTCAAGCTTCACCTGTGCTTTAATGAGTTCTCTTCACTGTTTTTAATCAACATTACTAATATTCTTTAAAGTTGTGGGTTTCTAGCTTCTTATCAAGTTCTTACTAAAGTAATTGAGTAATATTTTAAAAAAACACCCCTCTTTTGGTGCATTTCTACTTATATTTCCTTGTTTCTGCAGTTTTTTCTACTGTTTTACTTAACGAAGTTTGAATGTTAACAGAAGTTTAGTTGCTCCTATTGTTTCTTTCTGGTTTGGACTAATTATTCTTTGTAACTTCACAGTTGTGGGGAGAATATTGTAGATGATAAATCGGTTTAGGGCTTCATGTGGAAGAAGCTAAGAATGTCATAAGACAAGAAGAAAAAGGGAGAAATTAAAAATGGTTTCGATGATTCTGTTCCCATGCATCAGAAATGCTCTAACTTAATCTCATACACATGCACGCATCTTCAAGTAGTTTAGGTTTCTGAGGTGCATCTCCTATCAGTACAATTACTGGAAGAAAATCATAAGCAACTATAATGTTAGTATACAGATCAAATTAAGTTCTGTATGCTTTACTGTTAAACATATAAAATAAATGGAAGTTCTTTTTGTACACTATATGTAACTGGCTGTAACATTTTGATACATTTGAAGGGAAAAGCTGAACTTTGAATTTAGACACTGAATATGTATTTTCTTTGTAGCGCATATATGTGGAAAATACAAGGCAGGCATTAAGCATGTACACTCAATGTGATTGTAAGCTATGGCATTTTCAGCTTCGTGGTCAGGGTGTCTGTTTAGAGTAGCTCAGTGTGTGAAGGATGTGAGCGGAAGGTGGTAATATTTTCTAATGTTACTTTAACAGATAATTTCCCTTGTTGTTATGGCTATTTTTGAAGCTTTAATGTATGTTAATTATGTGGTAATTAGTTTGTAATTGTTAAAGTAGAAAATAATGCAAGTATAAATAAGAGGGACAGCAGTATGGGATATCATTTATATTGAGGAATTGCTGTTTTGAGGAGGAATGGAGATGTACGGTCGAGTTTTGTGGAGGTGCATGTGAGTACTGGCAGTGCAAGGAGCCGCCCCACTGCTGATAAGATGTTCCAAGCTCCCCTTGTGTCAGTTTTGTCCTTGGTGCAGCTCGCTTAAGTTTCGGATGACGTGCATGAAATGAAGTGAGGGGAAGTTTTGTGGCTGAAGTCCTGTGCCAAGTCTTTTTGAAGTTGCATGTAGCAGCTGTG
Source organism: Aegotheles bennettii (assembly GCA_013398125.1). NCBI lineage: Eukaryota > Metazoa > Chordata > Aves > Caprimulgiformes > Aegothelidae > Aegotheles > Aegotheles bennettii. The sequence goes on from VZRW01005691.1 coordinate 196,007, forward strand.
CTGTAGCTAAAGAAAGGCTTTATTTGCCTCCATCATAACATCTGCATGATCTTTAACAGCAGAATTGTTCCACTACGATGTATCATTTAGCTAATCCATGTTGCCTTCATTAAGTTTTTTTTCTGCCTCCCCTTTATCAGAAATGCTCACGTTACTTCTGGGAATAAATTTGCAAAGATCTGGACTTGAGTGCTTCTATGTAGAAACGTAGGCTTCAGTCAGAAAAAAAGTCAAAAGTGGAGTTGGGACTTTGAGCCTCAATGAGGCTCTTAAGGTAATTGGGCAGCCTTAGACTGCACCCCATGAATTGGATTTTTCTGTGTCCTCCCTTGTTTGGAGGATAGGGGCTGAACATGGGGCCAGTTTTTGTGGAGATGTCACAAATTGCAGCATCATTGCAGCTAAATTTGGTCTAACAGCTTCCAGAAGTGTGGCCTTGCACCCTCCCTGCTGAGGCATTACCCCGTCTCCCTCGTGCCAGCACCACTGCTGCCGCAGCTCTGGGGTGAACTGGCTTGGGGAGCCAAAGCAGTGGTCAGCTAACCATGTTTTTGGTTGGGTTACTTGGCTGGCACTTTAACTCTTGGAACTTGCGAAGTGCAGTTGGACATTTCTCTGTGTTGAAGCTGACCTGGAAGAGGGATGGCAGGACCAGCATCTTCTAGTTGCAAATTGGCTTGTCTGCCACTTGGAAAGCGTTCCTTGATTTGAGGCAGGAGGAAGGCAACCGAGGGATGTGTTTCTAAAGAAGTGCATGAGTTAGACTGTATGCTGTGTTTACTTTGAAAGTTAAGCAAAATCAGTAAGTCAGCGGTAATTGAATTTGAAATTTTATCTTTAGTCCTTCTTTCAGTTAGAGGTTTTTTCATGAGGACTTTTAAACTGAATCTGGATTTAATCTTCCTCCAGTTTAAGACAAAGAGGTCTGTAATTGTTTGCTCTCTGTTAGCATTGCGAGGCTGGCAAGTTGTCATACTTAAAGGATGGGATCTAACGGTCAGAAATAAGAGATTGTGGTCTTGGAGAGCAAAACAAAGGTAGCAGAAATGCTGACTCTTCTTTGTGTTGATTTTGGTGATTTTGACTGCAAATATCTTGCATTTATGGGGGTATTGACTCTGAAACAGTATGTTGTGTACTAAATCAGAAGGAATAAACTGTAAATTAAATAAGGGTGGGGTTTTTTTGTAAGCAAGAATTACCACATTTTATCATCAGGAATTACTGCATATGCATTTGGTTTTCAGTTGAACGATATGATCAGTCTATAGATGCCTTCCTGCTGTAATCTCTTAGGAAAATGACTGTCAATGGAAAAGCAGAGTGCTGATTTATGTACTTGTACTCATTGCAGAAGTTCGGTTTGTGAGATCCAATTAACATAAATAAGCAAAGTAAGAGAAAAGGCACAGGAAACTTACTGCTGCTTATTGGAGTTGTTAAATGGTATTTGCAAAATTATCTCCCAGTCAAGTAATGATTTTATTTGATTTATACCAAGAGGACCATGTTACTCCCCATACTCAGCATCTCTGCAATTGAACATATACTTGCCACAGTGAAAAATTAATAATATTCAAAATAACAAAGCTGCTATTACAAATGACTTGAAAAACTGCATATCGAATGGAAAAAGACAGATCTGCCAGTGTGTATAATTTGGAGTGCAGCCTGCCTGCTTGGGAGAACACAAGTCCGAAAGTGACTGTGACCACGTCACCCAGACTGAGCACGCCCTGGGTGACAGCTGGGTGTTTCAGTCTCATATGTGGAAAACATACGTGTTTCCTAATGCCTAAGGAGTGCAGTTAGAAATATTGATGCCTGACAATGGTAGTCCAATAAATGCATTTCGTTCACATGTTTAAAAATAGTAAAATAAGTTCTTAAGACTAGTCTTCAAAACTGAGAACATTTAATACAGTCTGGTTCCAGCAGCGTTGCCATAAGGTGAGGGTGAGAGCCGAGGACTTGTTTTAAAACAGGAAGTGCCCACATTTATATAAAATTACATAGTTTCAGCTGTCATAAATGTGGTTTCAATGCAGTTGCAGGAGTAAAGCCCAAAGCAGTTACAACCAGCTTACTTCCTCTTCCAGCCAAAGTGCAAATAGCCATATAATTAACAATCTGTGGCTCATTTTCTCTAGCTAGGTTAAGTATTCTGTTTCGCCTGTCCAGTCGCTCTATAAACAGAGGGAACTTGACTTGCTGAAGAACATTTTAAAACACAAATATTCTTGGTCATAACCAGGTCTGCAGATTCACAAAACAGGATCTTCGATTGCCCCTCGAGCTTGGCAGCAGGAATGAGACCTGTGAGTGTGGCTGGCACACCGCCAGGCTCCTTGGAGAAGAGTGAGCCTTGCCAAGTTGGCTTCTCGCCATGGTAAACTGCATGGGGCAGCAAAACCTGCTGCAGAGCTGGTAGACAGTTTTTCTCTTCAGGGACTTCCCTTCTTACATTCCATTATAAATTGGCTTTATTCAAAGTCTTTTATCATTAATTTTTTGATGACTGATTGCTCAGCTTTTTTTGGACAGCTTTTTTCTGAGTTAATTCATCCATCCAGCCTTTGACTCTCTTCATGCACTTAGTATGGCAGAAAAGCGTGAGTACAAAAGGATAAGAGTTCCTCTTCTCCTCCTGTACCCTCTCGGGTTGATTCAGATATGTTTTAAGCTGTTTGGGGCCTTTGAGGAGATCCCTAACTTTTCATCCAGAAAGAGCCTGTCATCTCTTCTCTGTCTCTGCTGATATCAGGCACTTGAGCAGCAAATACCTGCTGAATATTCCCCACGTACTCTGCTTACTGGAAAGAGGGGCTAAGGAGCCTTTCCAGGGAAAGGGAGCTCTACCAGGAGAGTTTCTCCAGGAAAGCTCTGCTTGGTTACTGAAGCTGCAGCCCTTGATGCATACAGGAATCGACACTGGACCTTTTCTTCTTGTGACAGATTCTCAGAGGCAGGCTTCTCTGCTTGTGAGAGGTAGCACTGCATTTTACAAAGCCCTGTAAGAAACCTTTAGGCAGAGCTCAACAAACATACCTCTGTCCTAAACATAATATGAAACGCTTCCCTTTCCTAGCTTTTCTCTTGAACTATCAGATAAATAGTGGACGATACTTGCTCGAGATTTTATGAAGTGTCATACATTCATAGTGACTGTCTTTTGACTTTATGCAAGAAAGCTAATAGTCCTTAAAAGGATTATTTCATCTTGTATCACCCAAGTTTTTCCCTTCTTCAGGAAAAGCTGGCTAACTGGTTTTGTTGTCACTGGAGCAACGAGAAGAGCTACATTGATGACCAGAACCTTGACTCGTCTTTCTAAATGAAGTTTCAAAAGCAAAAGCAGTCTTAACAGCCTTTGTGTAAAAATCAAGATACATCTGACAGCGAAGGGAGCAAAAATCAGGACAGACCTCTGCCATGAGCTCCCTGGTATTCTTAGCTGTAATTTAGCAGGGGAGTCAAGGGAAGACCAATCAAAGTCAGAACTCCTTTGTGTCCTGTGAAAAAAACATGGTTGTTAGATATACTGAGGTGTGTGTTTCATTCTAAATAGAATTTGGAAACTTTCAGGACACAGCAAGGTTTATAACATTTTTAATTGTGTAAAGGATTCCTTCCTATTCTTGTCTTCCAGTGTTTAAGAGAACTTACAGTGGCCACTCGGAAGATCCTATTTTCACAGCGTCTGCTGCTGCTTCTGCTTACTCTTGTGTCTCTGTGTGTGTGTAATAATTTATTATAACATCAATATAACATTACCATCAGTCATTCAGAAGAGCCTTATCTTAGATGCTTGCCAGAGTTACTCATGTGTTTCTTTGCTTAGCGTGACATGGCCATATTTTCCTTCATGGCTTTATTCCTAGCCCAAGCATAGGCGATGAAATGCGCTCACATTGCGCTGTGTTTTATCACCGAGTTAAGGGATTGGATGAAGTTGTCTTGTAAAAGAAGACAGTAGGGCCAGTCAGTTCGAATGAATAAATTGCTCTTATTTGTAGAGAGGTATGGTCCAAACAGTGGTCTGTGGGCCAAGACCAGCATACTGGAAATTTCCATCTGCTCTGCTTTTTACATGGAGAGCAGCTTTGCAACAGCAAATGCTGCCCAACAGCTGGACGGTTGGAGGCTTGCCACAGTGCACTTTAGAGTACTGCCTCCAGGAGAGTGGAAGAAGGTGGGGTGGAAGGGGCCATATGTAAGAACCTCCCTTCTCTCGTGGTCCTCTTATTTCCATGATGACATCTTGATAATATTTCTAGCACAGCTAGTTGTGGCATGTGCAGGCTACTCAGGTTGGTGACTACTCTGAGGTCTAGGAAGTGAGATCTGTGAGAATTAGCTGGTGCGAGCATCTGCATCCAACCACCAAAATACAATTGCAAACTCCTTGTAATAAGTGACCTCTTTTAACAGAAAACCACATCCTTTGAGACAGTTCATTAAAAATGCTTATCAGTTACAAGCCACCATGCCATTTAAAAAGCACCTTATTTGTCTATAAAGTAATTCAGATTCAAACTTCTGATTGCCTTTTGAGAAGTCAAATACTAATTTTTGAGTGGATTTTTATACTGTAGTTTTATAATGCCTTTTAGGAGAATTTAGAAATTAATTTGAGACTAACTATTGAACCTGAAAAGAGCCTGGGAAGCTGAAAAGCTCTGTATGTATAAAAACAAACAAACAAACCCCCACCCCCCCAAATTTGTACGTGTACTCTTCATTGGCATGCAGTGATAAAGTTTTTGTTAGCCTGAGATAATACACATACTCATTACATGAGAGCACTGAATACCTTTTTAATCTATGTGGGTCATCCAAAACAAATGCCTCTAACAATTATCTCCACACTTGGTTGTGTATTTCTATCATCATAAGATTAAATACTAAATTAAGATTAAGATTTTTATATTATTTATAATTTTTAATGTTCATATTTTTTCCTATTCACGGTTTTAAGAATTTTCACACTTTGGAAACCATTAAGCTCTTACAATAATGAAGGTGGTTCAGATGAAGGTGAAATCATAGAAAAATCACGTAGAAAGAGGGTGTTAGCTTTACGATCTTGACTTACTGTATTTCTTCCAGCTGATGGTAGTAAAAACTTAAAGTCGTGTATGTGTATTTATACAAATAGAATGGATTACTTAATTAAAATACAGTCAAATGGAGAAATATATACATTGTTGTAAGGAGTTACTGCAATTAGCCTGGTCTCTAGTATGTACAGCAGAATTCTTATTCTTCAGTAAAACTGAATGAAAGCAATTCTACATCACAGTTCCCTCACGCCATTGCTCTGTCAACCTACCTGAAATCCACGTACTTGTAAAGTCCCCTGAGCCTCATCAGACTCCTGTAAGGTTTCTGGCTCTGGAACAAAAGATCTGTTTGCTGGGCACAGATTGTTTCTCCTTATCAGGAACAGGGCCCGCATGAGTCAGCTAACTAAATTGCTAAGATCAGTGTTGAGCTCTCCAAATTACCCCAGTAATATAAAGAGTAATGTGAGTTCATGCTCAGTTGCAAACTTTCTAAAATAACTTTGTATTGTAGAAAAATGAGAAGAGATACACAAAGTTAGAATAACAAATGGCTTTATAGTGTTTCCATGCTACTGGATCACCGTGGGGGTTGAGTCAGGTTTCCTAGGTTCTCAGCTTCACTTCTTCAAGTCTTGTCATCTCTTGTATTTCTTTGAGCTCTGCTCTTGGTCAGACTTTTCTGCCAAGGTGAAAATAGTCTCTGTGTTTAGACATGGAGATAATTTGAATATCCTCAGCCTTCTCAGTTGTGTTCTTAAGAGTCAGTTCTGTCACCCCATTTCCTTCGTGTTCTTTTATACCAGGCTTCTCCCACTGTTCTTTGCCCGTTTTGCTGCTGATAAGCTGAGTGGAGTGGGTTTCCTCTAAACATCAATCTTTCTTTCCGTTGGACGAAAGACTATTCACTTGTTCTTAGCCTGGATCATAGGTGACACCAGTCCTGCTAGCAGATGTCTGAATGCTCTGTGTGTGTGTGAACACATTTTATTAATTTTTTATATTTGTGTATATAACATATAAAATAAATATCTATGTTGTGTATAATGTGTATAATTTTATGTAGTATCTAATAGCTAATGCCTGGTATATCATTGTTAGTATTTATATTTTTATAATTATTTATTTTATATTTATATATAAAATGACATTTGCCAACATGGTGGCATAGATCAGGCATTGACTGAGACTGATAAGTTTATGGAAGTAGTATATGACTTGATGGATAGCATTCTAAAGAGAATGTGCCTCATTAAAGAGTGTGTAACAGCTTGAGTTCAGTTCCTGTTTGTTTTTATTCTGGTGGGACTCCTACCTAGCAGTATTCTCATTTAAAGGATTTCTCTAAGGTTCCAGTTCTTAACTTTAATAATTAAAAGGTGGTCTCAGGGTTTCTCCCAGCTTTTGCTTGGTGTTTGATCTTTCGAATCTTGTTTCCATTTCAGATAGAGTTCTTGCATTTTCCTGCATCAAGAAAAATTACAGGGTTCAGTAAAGTTGTGACACTTTAAAATTCTGTTTGTTTCTGCAGGATTTTAAATTAAACTTCTGTCACCATTGTTAGTAAGGGACACAAAAATGAGGAAAAGTTCAGCATCTTTACAGGCATGTGGAGAATTATTCAAGTATTAGGTAGGCATATAAATCAAAGGTCTACCTTGTCTGGAAGTTTGTTAAGGCTTTTAGACATGAATGATGGCTCATTAAAAATGGAACAGTTTTTTTCTAACAGCGTTTGCAGAACAGAGCCATGGAGGTATCTCAAAGCACAGACTCCAGTTTAGAAATGTGTATTTTGTTTGTTCTGCTTTTGACATATATATATATCCAGACATGGTCAGGTCTGAAATGGGTAGGTTATTGGTAACAACCCATAATGCAACTTAACTGGTGGATGCCAGACTATCAGACTTGCTTTAGGAGCTGCTAAGTAAGATCCCATGGTCTTTGTTGTACAAGAGGCGAGATGATGGTCTGTTTTGGACTTAGAATCTGTAATTTGTTTTATTTATCTGGAGTGGTTTTTATTCTGTCTTTTAATAAATAATTTGATTTTATAACAGTTTGTATTTTGTATGTGAACATACTTTATGACCTGCTTAGAAGTGGCTCAATGCTGTTACTTGTTTGATTATTCTCTGGTATATATTACTTAACTGACCTTCTCAGTGGTTTGCTTTTGTTCTCCTGTCACATTTACAAATGGTTTAGCATCTAAGAGTCAAACATGAAATGGAGCAATGCAACTATTCATGTGAGTGCTGACTTGTGTTTATATGCTTGGAGACAGAACGCACTTGCATAAATGCTGGATTAAAAAAAATTAAAGGATCACAAATCTATCACAATTCATAGACTACAGTAAAATACATGTCTATGGCAAATTATCTCCGTATTTATCTGTAACTCAGGAGATAAATGGGGCCTGTGTGTCTGTTTTCCTTTGAAAACTGTCTAGCAAAATATACAAGATGGATTTAAATATTGTGACACCACTTTTAGGTGATCTGGTGGTATAGCCAGCTGTGTAGTTTGGTCCATCTACATTAGCTTTCTGTGAAACTATAATAAGGTCAAATATCGTCCTTTATTTTTAGCCTAATTTCCTATGGAAACAAGGCTTATGAGGTCACACCAAGCACTTGTGTACATGCCCACACATCCCTTCATCTCTCCTCAGTAGCTTTTGAACCTGTTGGTGATTTTGACCATGTTTCTTGGCACACTGGAGGTCTCAAGTTTTGTGAAAATAAGTAGCTGAGTATAGGTGGAAGCACCTAAAGGTGCCCTGAAAGAGGGAAAAGTTACAGCATGAAATAATCTTATAAATTACCTGGGAATCCTAGTGATGGGAAAAGAGAGACTTTAAACAAATGTTGCAACTGTAGGAAAAGCTTCGTTCAAAGCTTTTGCCTTACTGGACACCAAAGTCAACCAACAAGGAGGTGTAAATCCAGGAGATGAGGCTTAATTAATTCTGTTGTTCATGGGGCTACATGTTCCATAGATATTTTAATAATAGTAATATCAATAGCATAAATGTTTCCATGCAATATATTTTTGCATATTTAATTTTTAAGATAAATATGTAGGGATATTCTTATGACAATCCTAATTTTCAGAGATAATTTTTGATTTCATTGTGAACATTAATTTAAATGTTTACAGAACATCTCTCCCTATTAGGACAAACTGAGCAGTTACTTCTCCCTACTTTTAAAATGACAAGTACTGTGAATGTTTTCCACCCTGTTTTGCATGTGGTTCTTGATTGCAACTAGCCAGAAATGCTGAAGCATTCTGTGGGGAGAATTCATGGCCCCATGGTTGTGCTCCAAGGGAGTTAACTGGGAAGAACAGGGTCAGTACAGTATGCTTACTGAATATGGAAATAATAATAATAATTATTAAGCTAACCAACAAGAAGTGTATTCTTAATAAAACGTGTGGGTTTTTTCAGTGTAGTCATATGACTGTATAATACAAAAATTGCTTTGAGAGTGGGTCAAAGATTACACGTAGCAGAGACTGGTGTGATTGGTTATGAACAAGCGAAAATAGGGTAAACTTTTGACCCGGCAGCAGCAAATGGAACTGTGTAAAGCACCTACAGATGGCAGGATTTAACATATAGTCGGTCTCTCGCCCTTTCACAGCAATTACGATCATATTACACCAGGCACAGAGGGGAAGGCGCTTCATAACTGTAATACAGTGTGCCTTTGAAAGTTTTGAATATGCAGTTGCATGTTTCGTTTTTGTAGGGTCATCAATTAGCTTAGCAAGAAGAATTCCACTTTTGTTGCTTGTGTTTGACTCGACGAGTTCCTGACCAGCGTGCCAAGTCCATTTGGAACAAAAAAATAATTTGAACTGTCTGAATAAATTTTGATAATTCAGACTGCAGCAGATTTATTGCTAAGCTTGAAAGACTTGGTGAAAGTTTTATGCTGTTGTGCTGTTGATAGGTTGAAGGGACAAGGAGAATGTGTCTTCAGAGAGAGGTCTGGGAAGCGACACTCCAAACCAGCCCCTTACATCCTCGTGTAGACACGTGCATCTTCCTGGTTGAGTTTTAAGTTTGCAACACTAAAACAGCAAAAAGACCAATCGATAAATGTGTTTCTTTGACAGTATTGTGACATTTAGACAATTCAGTGGCTTTCAGTTCTGTTTGTACTTATGAAATACTTCACAAATTAGAAAAAGTGAAAGAGTCTTGTGAATCAGAGACAAGTGATTGCTGTTTTCCTGTGAACTTTGTCAGTTAGCACGATCGGAAGCCGAGTTGCACTTTTGGTGCAGAATGTTAGTTCTGAAGTCATCCAAGTATATTTTGTGTAATTCACTGCCTTTTGGGAAACCGATTGAAGCAGGGGGCATGTTTGTGTGTCTGTGCATGCACATGTGTGGACTTCTCCCACGTTTGGTTTTATTTATCACACTTTGACATAGCGGCATTAGGGGGAAAAGTCTGAATTATAGAAGGTTTGCTTCCTTCTAGTTGTGATCCAGCCACTATCTCCCTTTCCGTCTCTTTGCTTTGACTTCTGGACTGTAATCTGATGCGTGTGCCAGATGTGGGGAGGTGGAGCAGAAGCAATCCAAGCTTTTTAGACCATTTAATGGAGGGGGTTATTTTATTATATTTGTGGTTCGCAAAAATTTTCCTTTGGTTTTCCAGAATTACTTCTACAGAGAGTAGAAATTGCAAGCATATGGTAATAAGCTAAATAAGATACTGAAAAATGCTTTTTGGAGGAAGGGAGAATTTTCAAATACTGATAAAGAGTGGTTGGTTGGGGTTTTTTTTCTTCTTAAATCATGCTGAAGCTTGCACTGTACATAGACTGCTGGGTTTAATTCCATTTCTTTTCAGAGACAAATTGTATTAATTTTAGCCATGCCTGTACCTGCCGCAAATAGCTGCTGATGGAAACTTGAGGGCAGTTAAACGGCTCAGTGACTTCTATCGCATGAGTTTGATTCAGTCCCACAAGATTTTGAAACTTCCCTGGTTGTTAAAATACAGTGAAACGAAAACTACTCTTCTCAAATGTCAGACAACACACACTGTTGTAGACTAATTCCTTCTACAGTTTTCTAACCCCTTCAACACTAAAAAAAACCCTACCACCAAAACAAACTTTAAGTAATTTAAAAATGCCACCCATGGATTCCCATCTTTTACTGATGAGCATCCTGCAGATACCCAGGTTTGAGATGTACTCAAAATTCACCTGGACCTGCTGAAGCCCCAGCTCCTCAGAGGAGGCTCACAAGCCACCGTGCTGCCCTTGCTCCCTGCCGAGGCCAGGCTGCGGGGGTTACAGCCGGCCTCCGCCAGAGACAGGGGGGTTGGCAGAGTTATCCACCCTGTCAAAACCTCATTGAGTAACCTTGATCTAAAGGTAGTGGAACTATTCTTCATCATGTGGTGGGTGTCTCTGTTGTGTTAATGACTTGTATGAATTAGAGCTGTTTGCATGACAGCAATTCCTCCTGAAAACAGGGGCTATTGCTGCCAGCTTTCTGCCTCCTAAGTACCAACTCCATAGAGGTATGCTGGATTTGTTGTACTCAGGAGATGCAAAAACCAGAAGCAACTCAGTATGAGGTAAAATGTTCTTAATATATGGAGCAGAAGGGAAAATGAATAGAAGAGATGGGTTTCATACTTGAGAAAGGAAGTGATTTTATCTAGTTATGTTCTTTCATGTTCTTTTTGAAGTACAAAAAGGTACTGAAATGTTACTATTGAAACATTATTGAAATATTATAGGATTATTCCTATAGTTTCACTGATTAAAATAGAAATCTAATTGAAAGATGTGTACTTTTCACAGCTATTTTTCAAGTAATAGACTAACTAGTTTTTTATTACAGTAACTGAAATATCTCCAAGATTTACTTCTACTTAATAAATACGCTATATGCTTCTGTAAAATGTAAGACGTAGGCACATCAACCAAACTGAGGGATATATTGAACTTTTAATATACTATGTACTGTATATATGGTATATACTACCAGAGACACAGTCTTTGTAGTGTCTGCATTTTCTTCTTTTAAATTCTGATCGTTATTTCTTGCCACAGTGTAACAGAGACACTCATATTTCCTAATCGTTGCTGGAAATAAAATAGTTAAAATTCTTCTTCTGGTATCACTCAAAGCTAAGTACAAAGGTTTCCATTATAAGTTGCACAAAAAGTTCTTATCTACCCTTTGGTAAGTGGGTGAAACGCCTGTGTGCAATACGGGTAAGCTTAGTTTCCTTTCAGTGTTATCTAAATATCTAATTTAGTTTTCCTTTGTATGCGTTCTGAAAAAGTAATTGACAAAAGCTATCATTTCTTAGACTGCATCTTGCATACAGATACAAGTGAAGCACAATGGGCTTTTTCTGCTCCAAGAAGACAACTTTCCAAACCTGGTGGAATCTTTCCTCGTCCTGTGTTGAAGCATTGCTCACCTGTGTCCATACTTACCTGGTCAGATTTGAAATTAGTGTGGCAAAAGGACACCATCACTGCTATACCAGTAGTGCTTAGCTTACTACAAGTGAATTATTGTCACAGAAATATTCTGGATATTGAGGTGTTTTTAACCTGTCATTAAACCATTGTATAATTGTTACAAATAAATTAATCCATAGATTGCAGTTACAATCTATAGTATTACATCGTTACTTGCATGCTACTCACCAGGCTAAGTCCTAGCTGTGTAACTAGAGAATAAAAGCACTAATTTGCCCATATAGATCTAACTGAAAGAACTGTTTTTCCTGATACATTTATTTTGCTATTGGAATAGTAGACAAGGTGCAAATTTAGACCTTTTTTTTTTACATAAAGCACCAAAATGAAGGTGAAATATTTATTATAAGAAAGAGTTGAACTTGGCTCTCTTTATTGTATATGAGATGGGAACTCAGAAGATCCATGCTTCAGAGGTCTGTGATCTTCTGAGAGGTTTTCTCTTCAAACACCTCCCCACCTAAGCTGTGGAGAGAGATCACTGACTTTGCACAACATATGTGACACAACAAACACCTTGAAAATGAAAAAAAAAAAAAGTAACTTGGTACGTTTGTTTTCCATAGATGTGGGAATTAGATTGATACCGGCCTTTAACAGAAGAGAGGAAGGTGGGAACGTGATTTTTGTGCCCCTGACATGGTTCAGTGGCCAGTTTTGACCTCCTGACAGTCAATCCCGAGGCGCAGCGTGAGCACTGGTAGGGTGCAGCTTAGTGAAAGCTGGTTGGCACCAAGCACCAGCCCTTCCCATGTTTGTAGACGTGACCACTTACAGCTAATAAGCTTACAATAATTTCTACTTAAGCACAGGTGGTGAAAGTAGTAGCAAAAAAAAAAGGTAAGGAGCTTAAATACGAAGAAGGTATGGGCTGAATTTTGTTGAAACATGTGCTGTGTGTGGTAATTGTAATAGTCCGGCTCCTTTTGCAGGGCGGCTTGTGTTCATCCTGGTCCTTGATGCTGATATTCCTGTTTACATGTCAGCTGCAGGGGAGTCAGATTCTGAACTCCACCCAGAAGCATTACTTTTTTATCCATTACATTAAAATATTTTTGCATTCAGGTGTAAATACCAAGACTTGATCGCTTCTTGTAAATCCTGCACAGGAATTTTTTGATGACGTATATGCACATTTTGTTTTGCTGTCTGAAGGACTCCCACTTGCACAGAGGAATATATTTCATTTGATCTTCCGAATGATTTTATATTTTGAAAGATTAAAAAATTCTCTTCTCTAAACCAGATTGCTTTGCTGTGGATGACTTGATTGGAAAGTAGCACATGCCTCCCTGCCTACTTTGTATTTCTTACCTAAATTGAATAAATTCAGCTTGGAGAGACTTGGGAAGAAGAGAGGGATTTAAAATTATTTCCCTTTAATTAATCCTGGGAAGATTCTGGCAAATCTGTCTTTTCTTGGTACATGCTGTATGTCTATTAACTTTATTTCTTTCTGATTACATAGACAAAAATCAATTCACTTTTTCTCCACAGTGACACTTTGGTTTTCAGTAGCTGGGCTTTGGGTTTACCTCATTTTAGCACATGCAGAATGAGAAGTTTGTGTGGTTTGTGATTTTTCTTTTTTTTGTCTTCTTAAAAGCTTGTTTTCTGTAAAGGAAGCATTCGGGTAGTGATGTTAGTTAGGTCTAGCTTTGAAGTGCTGACCTTTTATGAAATAGTGTTTTAGTACCAATTGTTATAAGCCAGTGGTGATAACAGTGGTGATAATTTTTTTGCCTCTGTAAAATATAAATCTTAGTTTATTTTTAAATATCATGTTATTTGAAGAGAGTAAGTTCCCTCTGTGGCAGATTATAGTATGTTCTTTCTTTGGGGAAAAAGAAAAAGAAACAAACACAAGCAAAACAAAGAAACAACCCAAGGCTTATTTCTTTGTTATCTTTCTTGGCTGACACATAAGGACCTTGGGTACTACTACTGCTGCACTTCAGAGGGCAGCTGAACAGATAATTTATGTGTGTTATATGCTGCGAAGTCCTCAGCAGTCTGAGACAACATAAGGACTCCATCCTGAAAAGTAAAGAACATTCTGATCTCAACTCCAAGAAAGCATTTACACATAATCTGTACTGTTAAGGACATGAATGGAGCCTTGGACTTAACATTAGGTAAGACAGTTAAGAGAACTGCAAGATTAAGTATTTAACCTGAAGCATTATTGCTGTGGAGTTAACCAACATATAAATTCTATTCCTACATTGATACATTGTCATAAATATTCTCATATTTATGTATCAGTTTGGGGTTGTAATTAAACAGCTTTCTATACAAAGCTTTTTGCACATTTATTTTTTATTTGAAGGATTTTTCAGAAGTGAAAGTGAAATATTAACACCCTGGAAAACACCCACTTTTTAGCTCATTAAAATATACAAGATAAAAATATAAACTAAAGATAAAAATATAAATATAAAATCTTAGATCTCCTAGAATTTTAAATGTGCCTCAGTAATGTTTTATATAACTTAAGTCCTACTAGTGTGCCTTCTTCTGGTACTGCTGCTGTAAGTAGAATCAGTCTTTCTGAAATAATTATTTTCTGGTTGGACTGTTCAAAAGGTGTCATAAAATCAGTATCAGAAAATAATCTGCTGAAGTACCTCTCTGTACAATTCCTATACTTCCTTGAAGTTCAGTCTGATATCTGATATGTTCTCTAATAGATTCTCAGTGTGGAAGAAGACAGCTTTGTTGATCCCTGTTCAACAGATTCTGACAGCTCTGCCCGTGGAGCCAGTGCCCTTTCCAGAGTGTTTGCACAAGTTGATTCTGGGACATTTCGGTAGTGTCCTGGTACCACATTCCTAGAGTTAGTAATTTTTTTCTGCTTTTCCCCTGTGAATAAGTTTAGACTTCTGTGTTTGTAGAAGAGCTAACATCCATCCTGCTTTCTTGTGATTATCATTGAAGCTCAAGGCGGTATCTGACTGTTTTCATAGTGTCGTAAGTTGCACCCCAAGTAAAAAGGCAGCATGCCTGGTATTGCCCTCTTAAATACACCTAGCTTACTGAATGACCTTGAGCGGGTCATTTTATTTCTCTCTTCATCCTGAGATCTATAAACTGCAGATAATAAAACATATATCCACCTTTGCAAAAGCTCTTTGAAATCCATAAGTAAAAGGTATCCCATAAGGTCAAAATATGAATAATTTATTGGTACATGACATGCACAACATGCGGACTGTAGGGTTATAGAAATCTTGTCTGTTCCTTTTTCCCCTGAGAACAAGTCATACCTCCAGAGCTCTACTTAGAGAGGAAGTATTTGTCGTATGAAATCTAGTATAATCTTTATGTGTATGGGATAATATTGAAACTTTGATATATCTGAGGAATTGGTTTCAAGTGTTAATACCCAGCTTCCTCTGACAAGTGCAAGTGCAGATTTCAAAGTAACAAACATTTTAAAAACAAAGAATGAACATGAGAACATCAGAAAGTAGTCAGAGGTGGGGGGAAGACTGGGTTTTGAAGTGAGGGAATTAGAATTTCATGTCATCACAGCTGTGGTACGGTTACTACAGGGTAACAGATCACTTGACTTCCAGGTGATTACTAGTACTCATAACCATTATCTGTTTCCTAATATTTTAAATGCCAGCAGTATGCTTTGAAAGAAACTGATTTTTCTTTTTGGTATGTTTCCTAGGGTTTGTTGTAGGCTGTACTTGTCATCAAAGTATTGAAGGGGAGAAAAGTTCTGTTCTCTGCTTACTATTTATATTATTTATTAATTTATATGTGCGCTATTCAAGATAAGCTAAGTATAGATACATATAGATACATATAGGTAGATGCAGATATAAAACATACAGAAAGCAAGAATAGGCATGTTGCAAGCCAGTTAGGGCTTTACACTTTAATGTGAACATCTTCACCTATATGTGGAAATCAGTAGGCAACTAGCACAGGTTTTGAAGAACGGGTATACAAATTCATGTTGAGATATGCTACTTTAATAATTTGATTTCTTTAGATCAGTTTTGGCCTCTGAAATAGTTTCAGGAATGATCTTCAGCAGAGCAACACTTAAATTATCTTGCATTGAGATCCATGACATTAGCATACATTTAAAGTGCTTGGCCTTTAATCCAAGTCCAAATATTAGGTCAGAATTGTATCCAGCTAAATCCAAGAGCCTTTAACTATTTGGGATAGGCCCAGACTTTCTAATACTGACAGTAGAGGCAAGAAGGTTCTTGCACAGATTTTAAAACTCCCCTGGGGATAACAGACTCCTGAATAACTTTGGTTCTCTACTGGACTATTGGATGAAGTGCAGTTTTACAGCTGAAGTTACATCCAGTTGGAAAGACTGGGGAGATGTTATTGGAAAGCAAATTGTGATGGGAGAAGGGAAGCAGTGCTATGCCCAAGTAAGAGGTCTTTGAGAAAATTGTTCAAAGAAAAATTACTTCTACATGTCTAAATTCAGTTGGTTTAGAAGACTGTACTTTTAGACCATAGTAAATTGTCTGGTTAAAAGGAGCCATCTGCTCAGAAATATTTCCCTTCATGTTGCGTTCCATCTTGGTTCTCTTCCATTACGCTTTAGGCATCGTTTTGCTTGTTCTTTGTATTTATTTGATACTTTCATCTAGCCCTTTTCACAGCTGTAGTGTCTGAGGATTTGCTAGTCTGATTTTTCTTATCTGCCCACTGCTCTAACTCTGAGAGTGGCTGAGGTACTATGGGCTGTATGCTAATAAAGGTAATGAATTTATATAAATTTACATGTAGCACAGATATTAAGTGAGTGTGGTGTATTAAAGATTGCAGGAATCCAGTGTTGTGGAATCTTCCTAAGTACCTAGAACCTAAATGGTCACTTTATCACTTCCTCTTCTTTCTGCTTATCCTTCTTAGTAATCCCCATTGTAAATACAAATGTTAGTGTCAGTGTTATGTAGAGTTATCCCTGGCTCAGTATTCCCTTTGCTGTTTTTCCTCTTGTATTATGGAATATTTAAATTTATATAATAATACTGCCACCACAGAAGATTTTTTAAAACCCTGCTATAGTAGAGAAGAACAGCATTGCAGCCAGGAGCTGTAGTCTCATATTGCCTGGTTTTCTAAAATTGAGGCATTTTAATTGACCCTGTTACTTAATTCCCAACACATCACTCATAACTTCCACTGGGGGCTCTCCCCTGTTGCCCCTCCCCCAAACTGTTCTCATGTACACCCCTCCTCAGTACCAACTAGTGTATGTCTGTATATAGTAAGTACAGCGAGCATATTCAGATTTATGTTAAATCTGAAGTCTCCAGACAGCAGGTAATTTAAGAACTTACATCTCTTTTGGTTATTAGGGACATAGATTTGCCATTCCTTATTGCCTTCTTTCCATGTTTTCAAACATTTCTTTTACTTTTAAATATCTTTGCCTACTGATCTGGAAGGGCTTACATTTCTAGATTGTCATCACTGTATGTTACACCCAATCCCGTGTTAGATTAAAAAATTGAAAAAGTGTTTTGGTTTTTTTCCAAAGGCTTTAAAAAAAAAAAATCCTTCAGCTGCCTCCTAGTACCTTAACTTTCTTTGAACAGTAACATCAGCAAACACAGGCAGTATCAAACATTCTTATCAAGAGAATCACTCCAGTTTGAGAGCAGAACTCCCTTTAATATTAATTAATGGCCTTAGTGAACTTAAATTATATTGTATTCACCCTTGTTAAGCTGTTGTCTGGGAGAACAAGTGACTGTCCCTGAACCTTGGCTCTGCTGAGCAAAGTTAGAAGCAATTTCCAAAGTCTGAGTGGCTATCAAAGCGTCTGTGTAGATGTTCCAAAACAACAGCATCCCAAACCCACAACTCCCATCGTATGCAACTTAGAGAAAAATCAGCCTTCCAATGTCCAGAACCCTACGTGGCCTTATCAGCCAAAATTAGCACTGCAGTGTCTTCTGTATATCAGTTGATTCAAATGAACCTCATAGAACAAAACGGCAAGATGGTCTTGAAATGTTGCTCAGCAAGTAAGACTAGCTGGCTTGCCCACGGACAGCAGTAGTGGCCATACACTTGGTGTTGAAGGTGGCCCCCTGAGCCATCCTGCCTCTCAGGTGGAGGCGTAGTTTGGAAGCACACAGCACATCAGTTCTCTCATGGTTGCTTTGGTTGTCTGTTGGCTTATGGTTGAGTTTCTGATTTCTGAAAGCCATATATGACTTTACATCCAGGTTATTTCACAGATCATCTCTGTCTTCTTTTGCCGTACTGCTGTTAAAACTCCCAGTAAAATGTTCTCTGTGAGGCCTTTTTGTCTTGATGTGTTGCCATGCCCTGCTCATTTTCTCTGTAGTTTTGGGAAAGAAATTGCACAGGAGAAAGGACAGTTAATTTCAGGGACTTGGCTGATCTCTTGTCAGGATACCCACTTCACTCAAGGTAAATGGTTTATATGTTCTTATTTATTATTACATTAATAACTTGAATCTTGGAAAATGTGGTTTCTTAAGAACCTGGGACAGGCAATTTGTAAAAATCTAAATAACTCATAAATCTCATATTAAGGCTGATTTGCTAAGGGTTTTAAGGAATAGTCCTGTGAACTGTGAAGTACTGTAGTTTCAAGCTGAGAGTGTCATGACAACCATGTGTTTGGAAGATGTGAGTCTGTGCCAAAAGCAAAGCAATGAAATAGCCATGTATTCTTTCAAACTTTTCTCCCCATTTAACCAACCTCGTATCATCTTGTGCTTCAATACAATGCGCTCAAGTGCGGTCTTTAGGAAAATGAAATGTGCCGTCCAGATTGTTGACATTTTCATTTGGTTAAAGTAATGCTTTTGAGATTTCTTTTGTGGAAAATTTAAAATGTGTATATGTGGTAGGGACCACTAATTTTACATTACAACTTCTCTTTGCAGTTGGAAGTAGTTGTGTCTGCCATCTATTTTCAAAGATTGTGACTGATGTTAGCTTTTCATATTGATGTATAATAAAACATTAATATGTGTGTGTAGAAGTTCTCAGGATAGGACACGATTTGCTGTATGTTCTAAATATTTCAGATCAAAATGATTGAGCTGTATGCTGTTTCTGAGCCTTTCTCTTCAGTCATATCTATGCACCTACTTGCAGTTCATTTTAGGGAAAACCTAGAATAAGCTGAAGTTGAAAAATAGATTTCTGTTTTGGAATTCAGTGTGTTGAACTTTTCTCTTAAGAGTTAGCAATAGGCCCAGGTCCTGACATGTTTCCTGTCTTACCATAGGCTTAAATATTCAACACTAACCACACTGGGGCTTATTTGAGATTGTGTAGCATTTCTGCTCAGAATTAGGTCTCTGTTGGAATGTTATGTCTCTGTTCTACTGCAGATAATTACTTGCGTACCTAAATTTTGCTGTTTCTTTATTTAGATGAAATAAGTATTGTCTTCCAGGTTTTAGAGCTGCCATTTGTTATTCCTGGCACTAGTAGCAAACCTGCACTTTTGTAAGAGGAGGTGAACAAGTCCAGTTTCTGTCGAACACATAACCATCATTGTTTTAAATATTCCTTAATACCCTAAGTGATTGCTGTTGTATTAGCACAAGTTTGTTTTTTTCTCTTTGTCTATCACTAAGTAAAATTTGAAGTTCTCAAATTTTCACAATACTTCAGTTAAATCTCAATTTTGTGGTATCAACCTCACTATAAAAAGAAGCACAGACCAATTGTCCTGAAGTTGATGGTTATGTCTTATCAGAGTATTTAATTATTTGATTGTAAATCAAATTAATTCTCATCTGCTGCTGCTTTTCCTTTCACTTTTGTTTTACTTGGTAGGCTGCAGTCTCTGTCTCTTCCTTATCTCATCAAATAATGTTATTCCTGACAGCCCTTGTAGTTTTCAGGCTTATTTGTGCTTGGGCTCAGTTAAACAGGGTTTTGGGGTTTTTTTTATGATTCTGTCTGACACTGATAGAAATTTTCACCAAAACACTTTAAAGCTCTTAATAGAAAAGCTAACTTTCTTTAGCTTCTCATCTGTACTTTGTATCATCCCCTGATATTCTGGATGTTTAATAATACCAAAATCTGGGGCATGACCCTGCTTTACTGTGCACTAAATTCCTAACAGTTAAGGTAAGAGGTCAGTCCTCAGTGTTTGCTGCATGTCACTGTATACTGTTCAGCATTTACACCGACTTAGTGCTGTTTGTTTGACGTGTTTGTAAGATTTGTCTAGAGTGGATGCACAGCATTAAATTAGCTTATTATTTATTCCCAATTTTGTAAAGAGCAATCTGTCACTGTATTCCGGTTTATCCCATGGGAAGCTAGTCGTAATCAGTAGCATCTCCCTTCTTCAGTGAGGTCTCATGAAGGGATGTGAAAGCCCAGAATTTCAGGGGCTGCAGGATACAGGCTCTGCCTGTTTCTTCCTTGCTGCTCATGGGAACTAGCTTTTCAAATGTATGGCAACGTCTGCAAGCCACCAGCAGTCAGAAAGTGACTATTGAACATAGACGAGACCTGAGACACTAACTAACTGGGAAATATTAAGTTTCTCTTTGAAGAGAGGGCTGGGTACAGAGACCTACATATTCATAACCAGGTATGTTAGAGTAATTTGCTGTATCCTGAACTAAAGGTAGAGGTCCCACTTGCATTAAACACAACAGCAACTTTCTGTTTCAAAGAAAACCACAGGCAATGTATCAAATCTTGCTGAGTTCACACAGCCTTGCTGTTAGGGCCAGATGGAGCGTTACACTGCGCTGCCCTGCCTGGTTATCAGAGACCATGAGATTTCACTAAATGATTTCTTCCTTAATCCTCTACCTTGGTTTGAGTCATATGATGTTGATTAGAAATATATTTGTTTCCAGCTGAGACTACGTGAAAGAAAACCTACCTTATCCTTGGATGAATTAGTATGTTTTTGTTCCGCTATTAATAATAAACATTTTGTAGTCTGACTTTTGTCTAATTTGAACTTTTGTCTAATTTAAACTGCAGCCATTGATTCGTGCCAGCTGTTGATCCAGAGATTTCAGGAACCTTTATTATCAGAAGTCTTTTCTCATATAAGTAATTCTGTTCTGGGGTGGGATGAAATAGTGAGTTTGATCTGATTTTAAAAATATATTCACTGAAAGGTACATTCTGTAAGCTAAAAGTAACTTCTTTGTAAAAGAATAATTGTGGACTCTTCATAATTTAACTACATTCTGTTAGAAACGGAGGGTAGCACTAGATGTTATTACATTTATATAGCATGTCATGTTTATACAACATTTATTTCTATGCTGTAGTATTTCCATTCTGGTTCTGGTTTTCTCTGCTTGCTCAACTTCCTGTGCCGAGTTCCTCCCGTGCCGCCAGCAGGGATGGAAGCAACCGGCTGGCTTGAACTTGTCTCTCTGTGGGTTGAGGTCCATCTCCACCAGAGAGCACCTCGTTGCATACATCCCGTAGACAGCACCAGCAAGCACCCCAAGGCAGAGACTCTAGTCAGAGCATCTGACTAAAAAAAAGTCTGCAAGAGGAGAAAGAGCTGGGCCTGAGAATTTCCAGATTACACTGAAAGAGAAAAAAAAAAAGAAAAAAGAAATCCCAACTGTTACTTAAAAATCCCAGTAAACAGAAGTTATCAAACTTGTTTAAAAAAAAATCCCCACGTGCCCATGCAGAACATAATTGCTATATATAGCACACACCACAATATTGAATTCTCCAGTTAGATATTGCAGAAACTTGCACACAGAATACTCTGAGTGGGCGGCTGGGTGCACACGTAAGAAATTATGAGAGCCTTGGTAAGCTGTATTCAAGAAGCACGGGCATTTTCATACTACTAAGAGAAGTCAACAGTAATATCCGAGACTGAGAGAGGAGGGAGTGTCTTTTCATTGCCCTTGTATGGAAAGAAGGTGCAAGGTACTTAGTGATGCAGGTCTATGTGCTGCTAATACAGACTGTGAGAAATGCCAAGTGCTCTGAATTCTAGTGGAAGTACATTTGATATGATTCTTGTGTCCCTCAAGAGGAAATGCAAAGGTCAGAAAAACTGCATTTATTTACACTATCCTATTTATTTTTCCTCAGTTGGTAAAAGGAAAAAGAAAAATCTACTTAATTTTCAAATAATAGCAGATCAGGAATTCCTGAACTTGTGAAATGCTAATGACATTGACATGTAAGTCAACAGGTTTCCAGTTTTGACTTTCAAACCCTAACATTTTTGTTAATGTTCAGATGGAGGAATTTTAAAAATTGACCTAATACTTGAAAGCTGCATGCTTGCTTCAACATTTATTGAAATGTAACATATGAAAAACCATTACGCTGTCTTTGTTCCTGACCTGAGCAGTAATACGCTTATTTGGCTTCTTGGAAGTCAGTCCTAGTAGCTTCTGCTTGTCATCCTCTGTGCCGGTGGAGGGCTTTGCCTCTCCAGTCTTTCTCACAAGCAGTACTTAATACTGCCGAGTCAGCTTTCCTAAAAGTCAGTGGCCTCTTGCCTCGAATAAGGTTTAGATAGTCAGCTTTGTAAACTTTCTAACACATTTTGAAGTGTCTTACCTATTCTGCAGTGTAAACAAGGGCCATCACTATAGCTGGCAATACCCTTTGGCTACTCCGAACTGAGAAGACTGGTGGAATTGAATTATCCTGGACGTGGCATAGAGGGTGAGAGTAAGGACTAAAAAATGATGGTTTGGGACTAAAAAGACTGAAAAGATGTTTTGGGGCTGCTTTACCAGGCCTTGCCTTAGGTGTGGGTATGTTAAACGAAGGGCAAACGGTGCCAGATTGTGTCATGGTATGTCCTCATTTCCGTCCGATTCACGCTTTCTTAAGAGAAAATAAGGAAGAAAAAGAAAACACAAACTCAAGAGAACTGTGAAATACAATTAATAATGAATATATTTTCTTGAATATCAAAGATGCTTTCTGTAATCTTCACAATTTGTCCCTACATTTGCATCACTTTCCATTTTAACCAGTATGTTTGATGCACCTTCCTTCAGCTAAGGAATTAATATGGAACATGCAAGTGACAGTTTCTTTTAGTGAAAGAAAGTTAAGATTGCAAAGCATTTCTTGTTCTGTTGGTCTTAAAGTTATACATAGCTCAGAATAATGTTCATTTTGCCTATCCTATATAGCGTGGTGCTTCGAGATGAAAGGACATAATCAGAAAGAATTGGGAAAAAATATTAAATTTAGCATATATGTTTATGTGTTTTTCTGCTGAATATAGCGTATTATATAGACTTCTCATGGAACCAGATTATTTTCTCCTGGATTTAGGGTCTTTCTCATAGATTATCTCTAAAGCATGGAAAAGGGAAGAGTAGAAAAAAGGATTTATGCTGCTGCAGAAAAGGCCCCATTCCCGTTCTGTTTCCAGCTCTTCTGCCGCAGAAAGGTTGTCCCTCAGCTTGGATCACAGACTTGGAGCAGGCATCCTCCAGAGCCCTGGGCAAGGCCACTTCCCTGAGTAAGGCTGTCCCTAGAAGGAGGAGTAGACGGAGAAGGTGACGGGCACTGTTGGCAGGGATGGTGTTTAGGGGATAGCTGCTATTTCCTCACAATGTTCACCTTATTTTCCTGTAAGTACAACCACAATCTCTACCGTTAACCTTTTCAGTTTCTGGAGAAACTGTTAAGTGCATGATCAATGTTGTCTTTAAGGAGAATAATCTGGTGCGATGGGAAATGATGGAAGTAGAGGGAGAAGAGGAGATAAATTTGTTTCCCAGTTCAGACAGGAAAAGAATAGGTACAGAGCTGCAAAAGTTGTTTTGAGGGTTTGAAAATTACTTTAAGATGCTTCATCCGTGGCTTTCTTAAACAGTTTGCAAACCCCAACACTGAAATGTCAGGTGGAAGGTTACTCAGATCCCTGTCCTCCTGCACTGCCCAGCGCTGTCAGGGAGACAGACCTAGGGGAGATAAATTGGGTGTCTTTATGCTGTGTGCCAAGGTAACAGGGAAATGGTGTGCCAGTGCAGAAAAGGAAAGGTTTGTTCTGATTTCAAGCTGTGAAATACTTCGGTGAAGGTAGCACAGAGCAGTGTGTTTGTGTGTGTACTTTGCCTTTTACAAGTAGGAAACCTTCTGAATGGTGAGGTGCAAACCCACCCAGGGCTTGACACTCAGGAGAGATGGGAACTCTGAAGCTGAAGCTTAGGTAGGTTTCCCCACTGGGCAGCATATTTAAAAAACGCTTAAGATGTTTGTCAAGGTACTGAGTTAAAGCAAGATAAATTATGTTACTTTAAAAAAAAAAAAAAAAGGGGAAGCACTCACACTGGAAGTTGCTGTGTGAATCATTTGTTATTTGTGCTTTCTTATATTTGCAGGAGAGTTGGGTGCTGGGAGGAGTTGAACCATAGGATGTTGCTGAGAGTAAAGTATTGCAGCAGCACTAAAATTAAGGCAAAAAGATTAAAGTACTCTAGGGGAAAAAGAGTAATTCTAGCATGCCAGATATTCAGTACTAAGCATGCTTAATATTCAGTTTAGTCTCCTATGACATGTTTATGACCAGTGTGTGTGCCCCAACAAAGGCACTGCCTGAAAATGTATTTGTTAATTGGTTTTAGTGCAAGAAGTAGAGACCTTGCACAAATTCCTCTTCTCCATCCACAGCCCAATTTGCTTTTTGATAGAGGAAGGTGCAAAATGATTTCAAGTGTGCCGGGTTTGAGTTTCTTCTGGAGTCATACCCTTAAAACCAGCAGAAAGGAGGGAGGAGAGTTACTCTGTCTATTATCATCAAGCTCTGCTAATGTAGCCTGGGCGCCACGTGACTGCAGAAAAGGCTATTATCTCAATGAAAAGGAAACTGCTTTTTAGAGCAGCAACAGAACAGAAGCAGGAGGAATTTTCGAGTATTCCACCATGCTGGATTGTCAAAGGGGGATCTTTCTGATCAGCAGTTAGGGAAGGATTAGCGTGGCCAGTTTGTCAGCTGTCATTAGAAGCAGATGACAGAGATGATAAGCTGCTGTGTGCGCACGTCCTCATTCAGCATGTGCTTTGGTTTACATCAAGACGTAACACTGGTTTGGGATAATGGAGAGCTGATATTTTTTAGGCTGTAAATTTACTGGTAATTGTCTCTTTTTTTTATTTCTGCTTGCTTTTTTTTTCCCCTCCTCCTGTTTTTAATAAAAAGCCAGTGTGATGGATGGGGAATTTATCTACATCTTGGTCTGAAGACGCAGAAAAACTAGTGAGATCTGCTTTCAACTGCAAAGGCTGGAAGACGACAAGGTGTGTTTCTGAAGTGCCGTGACTTCATTGTTAGCGCTCTGTTTTTGCACGTATGTGTGCTCCCGTGTGTGCATTGTAGGTGTCTGGATGTTTGGTGGGGGAGGGCGAGGGGGGGTGTTGATTTGGGGGAGTGGGAGGAGGGCTTTCTTTTTAAGCAAGACAATTTAAAGATAATGTCTCTAATTAACAAATACAAAGAATGTAAATTTGATTCTCCAGTTTCTGTAGTTTCTCCCCTTTTTAATGTCTACAGGTGTACTTGTGGTTGCCTGTGACAGTTTTATGGGTTTATGAGGCTAAATATATCTTAGTGCACAGGAAATATTTTTGTAAGCAAGTTTTCTGGCATCCAGAATAATACACAGACCCATCTATATTTTCCCACTGTCAAGAGGAGGTGGAGCCCGAGAGTGTCTTTTTCATTGCAGTAATTACTGTTCAGTATTCAGCAATTTCTGTGCACATGAAAAAGTACAAAGTAAGTCAGACCGAGAGATTTTTGCAATAAAACTTTCTCTTTCTGACCAAGAGCTTAAGTAGACAAAACGCACTGAAACATCTGTAGTTGTTATATAACTTTCTTTATTTTCTAATCTTAATACTTTTCTTCACAAGTATGTGATCCCGTAAACAGAATGACATTCAGTTAATCTTCAGACCTCGTATTTATCTTGTGGTTATGCATGCTGATGTCATTAGATAACTTGGCAGTATTTACCTTTCTTTTAACCTTGGGAGGGCAAGATTTAATATTGCAGATTAATTAAATAATAATATCCCCTGGAAAAGGTTATAGATAGTTACTAGTAGTAAGTGAAGGTGGTATGCTGTCTCCCCTACTCGGGAAGTTATTGCAGACATGTTGGCTTTATTTTCCTGTCATATACACCATTAATCCCTACATTGCTCTTTATCTCACAGCAATAATGCTAATCCCGGACCACAAAAAAACAAACAAACAAACAAAAGAAAAAAAAAAAAAGATAAAATTACATTTATGGATTTACTTAGGAGTGCTGATCAAAACTTCTCTAGAATTCTGCCTCCAAAGTTAAGGGCAGGATTGAGGAGATGCATATAACCAGTCATTGCTGCAATGCACTGACAGTTTGCTAGAAGTGTGTTTTCCCGGATTCATATTGAAATAGTGGTGGTGACTATCATGCTTAGAATCTGTTTAATAATTAAGTAAATACATACAGGAAATGCCTTAGTTTATTTTATTTAGGACTTTGAAAAACCCATGCTACTTTGAGATGGGAGGAGGGGAAGGGAAATATTATTGTTTTTCAAATTAATGTAGTGTGTGTTTGAAGAGACTTTATTTCATACTGTGAGGGCAGAGCCAGAAAAGTAAACAAGTCAGAACTATTTATTTGCTTGTTCTCTTTTGTCTCAGTTTGATTATTTTAATTGTAGTATACCTACATTTTGATACAGAGGCCTGGGGCAGGAGGTGCCATTGAGAGCCCGTCACGTTCGCGGCACCAAATGTCGAAGCCACAAGAACAATGAGACTTCCTCTCTGCTTCTTGTGTTTTCTTCCTTTATTTCTTTATGGAAGATCTAACAAGATAGTGGGAGCAGAGTAGTGCTTACTGAAATGTTGGTACCAATATTTTGTAGAAAAATAGATTTTTGCTGCTTGTACAGTTATTTTGATTTGCCTCATGCCTTTATTAAGGGGGCAGATTTGAACAAAATCAACCTTTTGTGTGGACTTTGTTCTTCAGGTGGCTCCATGTTCTCACAAAGCTCAGGTTGGGGTGTTTCCTTTCATAAGCAATTTCTTACAGAAGTATGGTATGTAGCATATGTAAAACTTCAGGCAGTATCTTTGACCAAAATAATTTAGTTTGCCCACTCTTCAAAATTCTTTATGTTACCATAGTCAACAAGATTACACTGGTAATATTCAAAAGGTGTTGCTCTATTTCTTCCTTTTTTTTTTTTTCCTTCTTTTTTTTGGTCACCTCTGTAAGGTAAATTTCTTGTGCAAGGAAGGAGGGAAGACTTGACAGCATTGCAAATTATACCATGTTGCAAGAAAAACAGCCTTCTTGGAAAGTCTGAGCTAGAGGAGTACTTAGAATTATTTCATTTCAGTCCAGAGTTCTGAGCATGATATTTAATAACAAATGTCTTTAGGAAGTCAGCTGGCTGGTTAGATTTTGCAGTGCTGTTATATTTATTTATTTATTTAGACTAGTAACAGGGAAAAAAAGATGAGGAAAGGTGTGAAAACAACCTTGATTCTCAGAATCTACTTCATTAATAAGTGGACAACTACTACTATAGAAAAGCCCTGTAGTTGTAATAAGAAAGCTGAGTTAAGGACTGAGGACTGGGTCTCCAGGCTGAGCTGCCTGAGCTAAGTGAAGGAGAAAACTTGTTTCTAAGTTGATAACCATTGTACCTGCAAGGAAATCCTGAAGTAGTCATCTTAGTCCTGAACTGGACTAAAAATTATTATTAGCAGGTAAAGCTTTAGTCTCTGAAGGTGAGGAGTAAGATTAGGAAGCCTGTGTCTTTCAGAAATGGGCTGCTCTTGGTAGCTGTGAGTCTGTGGCTGACCCTGTGAGTAGTTTCCCTGGTAGCTGGAGTTGTACAGTGTGGGGTTGGGAAGGGCTGTGTGGGATGTGAGGATAGAGAGCATAAGGAAGACCACATGAATTTGATGAGGGTCCTAAATGAAGAAACTAACCAAAAGTTTATGATAAATGAACTTAATTTGCAGTGTATGTTGAACCTGAATCTTTTCTTTACTCTTCCCATTTAATTTTCTCCTACGCACACTGACCCCAAACAAACTCCATCAGGATACAGTCATGCTCTGATTTTCCATTCCCGATAGTGTAAGCTGTTGTGATTGAGCAACCATCTGACACAGGATTCTCGTGAAGAAACTTCTGCTAGAACTACCTGTTCATAAAATTATTTTTGTTGCTTTTCCTGAAGTTTTTCCAGGTGTTCAGTCCAACTAGTTTTTAAATGGCATGTCATCT
Organism: Aegotheles bennettii; assembly: GCA_013398125.1. Taxonomy (NCBI): domain Eukaryota; kingdom Metazoa; phylum Chordata; class Aves; order Caprimulgiformes; family Aegothelidae; genus Aegotheles; species Aegotheles bennettii. The sequence goes on from VZRW01005691.1 coordinate 223,874, forward strand.
TTCACTTTGGAGCAGTGTATTGCAGACTTCAGATCAACTCCTTCTGTGAAAATAGTGGGTGTTTCTTCTCCTCTTTAGTAATATATGTATTTCATTATATTCCAAAATTAAAAATACTTGGAACATATGCCAATTCTTTCTTAGCACCTTCTTCCATACCATAAATTGTTTCATTATTAGCACAAATTGATTTCAGTTTATTTTTATAAAGAAAATAAAATAGCTGATAATGGACATTCAGCTTTAATAGTAGAGTAACCTTGTTTTCCTTGGACTGCAGGGTACAAGCATAGTTGTTTTAGGCCCATGGAGTGATTTATGTCCTACAAAAGAGTGATATAACAGTTTGACATCTTCTCTGGTAAACTAGGAGGAAGATCCAAGCTTCTGTGAAGTCAGTGATAAAATTGTGATTTATTCAGTTGAGTCGTAACATCCCCTTAGAAATCTTCATTTTTTCTCAGAATGTCATTTCTGCTGTTAAGGGAGCTGTGGCAAAGCTTATATAGTGTTGCCTTTAAGCATTGTGGAGGCCAAAGGAATATATGGAATTAAGAAGGAATTGGGAGCAACTGAAGATGGATTCGGAGGGAGGAGGAGGGGCAGCAACACCACAACTAAGCTTGAACCACTGATTGGCAGAAATGGAGAGAGGAGGTATCAGGGGAAGGAGCATTTATACTTTTTCCTGAGACACTGGCTGTTGGCTTCCGTGACAGACTACTCACTAAGTGTCTCTTTCATTTGACTCATTCAACCATTCCTATATGTGTTTTGGTCATAGTCTATATTCATATATGTACCAAGCTTGTGTCCACAGGGTTTTACTCCTTGGCAAATAACTAAAGCAACTAGGTTTTTATGAGTTGTGTTTTCCTTTTAAATGCTTAAAAATTACAGTTAGACTTCCCTCTTATTTTGTTACTGCTGTTTGCTGTATTTTACTAAAGCAAATAGAAGAGTATGAATGTATACTGACACAGACATGAAATTTGAAGGCATTGGTAATTGTTATTTGTGTTCACAGATCAGGTTGTAAACTCATGGATATTATTAAGACCCTAGGGTGTGCAGGCTTCTGTGGACATTTAACTGTTACGAAATTAACAGTACTTCGTGTTTGCAAGATGCTTCTGCGTGGCTCTGACATAATTTATTCTGTTAGTTTTGATTTTTGTGCTTAGTAACAGTGCACGTAGTTGGTACTCTCAATGCCTCTGACAGGAATTTAACACATCTCTAACACATCTGTATGAAGATACAAAACTAATTCTGCATCTTGGGTGATGATGCAAGTATAATCTTTTATGCATATTGCTGTATTGTGTTAAAAAGCATGTATTAACTTGATTGTTCTTCTAAGTTTAAGAAAAGAACAACATTTTTTTTCTACTTCCCAACTCTTATGCTGCTGCTCCAGTATAAACGGATGATACTAGCATGGGTACCAGTACTACCAGAAAGCACCTGCTGAGGGGAACTAGCTGCTCAGGCAAATACAGAATAGCAATAGGGGCCAAACCCCATCTGGTCTCTCCCATAGCATGTGGGACCACGTCCTTGTCACCAGGGCACTCTCTGGGACCAGGGCTGAGGTAAGCCACCTTTGGCTGAGAAGGATGCTGAGTTTTCTAGCGGGGGTGTTCTAAATGCATTTCAAAGGCAGAGTGGCTGGTTAAACTAGGCACTGTAATGAAGAGGATGACTATGGTATATAATTTCAAGAAGTGGTGCCAGGTTCTGAACCTCACATGGGCACTGGCCGCATCCCTGACTGACAGAGGGCATCAGCGTGAAGCAGAATTCACCTCGTAGCCAGCTGTGAACATTACTATGGCCATGGCTGTTTGTGGAGCTGAGCACTAGCATTTATATATAACTTGAATATATGTATGTTTGACTTTGGTCTGTTGTTAATTTGCAAGCTTCTGCAATAAAGAAGCTTGAATTCTTGAGTCTAAAATTGAAACTTGATTGCTGTACACTGTTAGACTAAATGCATGTTTATGCGAGCATCTCAGTATTTTAGAGCTGCGTGAGTATATAGGTGTATCTGATAGTCACAGTTTAACACCATCAATTTCAGCAAGTGCAATTGCTTGGAAGAGACTTAACTGAAAAGTAAAATTACTAAAAGAAAATAGGTTCTGTCCTGGCTCGAACCAGGACAGGGAGGCATGTGTGGAATAGGTTGTTCATTCATCATGATAACAATGTCAAAATGTGTAGAAATGCCTTAGATAATGTTTAGCTACACCTCCTGCAAATCAGTTTTAATTCAATGCTTAGTGTTTAGCATTTGAAAGAATGTCCTGAAGTTTCAACATGCTTCCTAGTAATAGGTGGCTGGGTAGAAGAGAAAAACAAACCATCTTAATGCTGTGGCTAAGTGAAAATCAGAACCATGAGTTTAATTTTTTTATTAGGCACCAGAGAAGATACATAGAGCTGAACTTTCTAAACTGCAGCCAAAATTTCAGTAAGATCATGTGTTTTCAATAAAACATCTACTCTGGGACTGAAGGAACATGATTTTGATGACTAGACTAGAGCTATGAAAGGTGGTACACAACATAAGCATCTCTTGCTGAGGCTCCAGTGCAAGCTTGGGTTGCACATCCCATAGCACCTGAGTGGTAGGTTTAGAGTAATATGACCACATAGAGACGCTAAGTTGATCCTCATGACCAGAGGACTGACACTGCTCTAGCTGTGTGAGGTCATTGAAACTGAGGTCGGCAACTGATGGAACTCAAATTCACATGTGATGGGGTTCAGCAACTCCATGTATTACTGTATACCACTGGTGCGGAAACGCCGCGCTGTTCTCTCTGGCTCGCCCTCTTCTTTTAACTTTTGACGCTTATGGAGCCCAGTTTCCTGAGCTTTTTATTAGTGGAATATGTTATACCTAAAGTAAACAGACTAACAGGCAGATATTTGACAGGCAGCTGCCTGAAGTTAAATCTTAATGTAGGCATGCCCATGCCACAGAGATGCATAAGTGCCTTTGTCTTTTGCAATCGGTCATGTTTTTCTCTCTACTAAGATGGACATCTTGAAAATCACACTGAACTGTATAAGCTTACTGGTATTGCAAGTAATGTATACATTTGTATCAGTTATATCTATGAGATCAGAAAATGTTCCTGGATTTGAGTTTTTCCGCGGTGCCTTACGCTTGAAAGAGTAGTTGTTTCACTCTTCCCCTCGCTTTGGTCTGGTTTTCCCCTTGCTCTTTGGTGGTTTCTTGGGGGGAAAGTCGATGTGGGAATTTAATTGGACAAATTAACAGTTACGAAACTGAGATTGGCAGAGAGGATTCAGTAGGAGTTAAAGTAAGTCTAACTCACTGTCCCAGAAGTACCATCAACTGGAAATGAGAGTTATTTTTAAACATGAAGTTTCCTATTATATTATTTTTTTCTGTGTTGTTAGATTTGCTTAATTCATCAGCTGTACTGTTCACAAAGTTTTACTTTAAATCACAATAGATTTGGTATACTATGCTTCTAAATCAATCTTGTAAGTAAAGTTGTTAATAATTGTGAACTATAAGAAAAAATTCTAGATTGAATAAACATTTTATGTGGGAATTTGGACTCATCCTTTTCTAGTGATAATGCTTGCAGGCTTAGTATTTTTTGCAGCCATAGTTTGGTACTCATCAAATGCAACCTAGCAGATAAAATGGTTCTAGAATTACTTTGGTTTTCTTTTTAATTCTTTTTTAATTTGGCTACTCACCACAAAGGGATGCGAAAGTGGCTGGCATATATACAAATAATGTTCTGGCATTGTATTTTGTTTCTCAGTCTGTTTTTTTAAGGGGAGCTTTAGTGATATTAAGCTGCATTTCTCTTCTTGAGTATTAAGAATCAGAAACAATTGCTGACAACGAGAGAGGCAGAATCCCAAACCTGAAATGCTAATAGTCTTGAAGGTTTTTTTTGCAGTAGCACCACTTGTGTCCTTTTTGACAGTGTTTTGGTGAAAACAGAAGTTTTCCTTTTTAAAAGTGGAAATGGAACAAACCTCTTGTATGTTATATAAAAAATGGTACTTTCTTCCTCTGATATTTTTTCTCTGTTGTCTTATTAAAGTGTAGTCTTGCTATTCCTGGGCATATAAGAGGTGCCTGACATAGTCTAATCCGTAAGGAGCTGAGTGAGTGGCTCTGTTAAGAGCCTTAGCTGATGGGAATACAGAAGGTAGGAGCTGTCTTACAGTACTAGGGTCAGCCTGAAGGGGTTTTTGCAAAGTCTCAGGTAGTACTGGGGTTTCTCAAACCTGTGGTTTTAAGTATTGGAAGAAAAAACTCTTCCTCCTTAAAGATCTATGTGGATTTTAAAGAAAGCCCTATTAAATACCAGTCTGTAACACTGAACATTAATGTTAGCCGTTTATTTGATTGTTACAGCATGTGTTAAAGAGCTGCTGCCACCCATTTGCAGCCTAATGTGTTTATTAGATGGTCTTCCCAGTGGCATCTTGAAGTGTCTTTCAGCTAAAAAATTCATGAGCGTTATTGGCTTTCAGGCTGCAAATGGAGTATGTCTTCTTACTGTCTAATACACCACTCTAAAGCCATTATGCAGAAGTAAGGGAAGAGATACTGTTGAGGAAGGAGCCTTTGGCTTAAACATTTGTTTGTAGTCTGTTACGGCTTTTTGTAGAGGGAGCAAAAATGTGAGTAGTAGTGTTGGAGCCAGTTTTCTGTTCTTTTATACACAGGCTTAATGGCATTTGCTAGTAAATTATGTTCCCTTTCTTAGATCTAGTTTGTGGAGTTCAAGAATAAAGTAGTATTTAGTAAATATAACCATAAATCTTGTTTTAATGTTACCTGTGATAGGCTCTCCTTCAAATGAAATTGTCTTCTAAGTAACAAGTGTTATTTTCAGACAGAAAAGTCTACAAGTGCACGTTAGATTTTAGTACAAGTCATTTAAAGGTGACTATAGTTTTTCAGCTTGCTGCTACCACCTTCCTCATAGAAACTCCATTTTCTATTTTCGCTTTTTACTGAGAGACTGTTGTAGGGTGATAAAGATTTTAGGCAGTTTCATCGATAGTGAAAGTGGTAGTGCAGTTTCAGAATAAAAATCATGCCCTTGAGTAAGTTAATTTGTATTTTTAATATGAGGTTACCATTACCAACTGAAGTATTGGGCATCTTGCTTGCTCTGGCAGACTGGCATTGCTTTGTTTGGGGTATATCTGAATTCCAGGTGTTCGCTGGTGAAGAATAGGTATGGTAGTTGGTTGTACTACAAGTGGTTTATCTATACCAGGGATGCAAGAGGATGGTCTAATATATCTTTAACTTTCTTTTCTGTCAAACTTTTTAGCGGTGGATCTCTTGCTTTAATTTAATTTTACCAGGCAATACAGTCTTTCTTTTTTCCCCCTGTTCCTTTTATTTCACTTGGTTTTCACCTCTTATTTTTTTACTCTTTTCCAAACCCCAATCCATGTCTCTCTGGATTTGTCAAAATACCTGTACAAGAGAAAGTTTGCACACGAGGAGGCTGGGCTTATCCAAGCACAGCGCGGTACGCGGGGCTCGGTTAGCTGATTTGGATTCTGACAGGTGCTACAATGAAAAGTGCTGAGAGTCAAAGCAGCCCTTCCTCCTGAACCGCTGTGGCTCACCAATAAAAGGTTGGCCCTAGGCTCTGGTGGCTCCAGTTTCTGACCTGGCATTTTGTCCTGCCTCTGACAGCGATTTCCTTTTGAGGCCTGGGAAAGTGGCTAGCCAGTATTGCTTTCTTCAAAAGTGTTGGAGATTGCAGTATGTATTAATAGTAAATATTTTCCAATTCAGAAATGGAGCCAGTGAAAAAAGAGTTCATAAGCAGGAAAAAATGTGAAGAATCACAAGTTGCATGTGACTTCCAAATTTCCTTTGACTTCTACCAGAATTAATGCTGCACGGGGTACATTAGTAATTTTGAAACTGAGACTGAAAGCTTCTGATCATGAGAGCTTCACAGGAAAAAAGTATGATTTATAATGGATGTGTGTTTGAGTTTATAATTGACCATGGGAATATGAGCTGTTTATATGTTTAAATTGGAAAGTTAGAAAAAAATTTTTGCCAGACTTTGCACTGACTTATAATTTTTTTGGTCAGTAAACAGTATCTTTGATTTTTGTTACTCAATAAAACAGTGACTTTAATAAATCACTTCTCTATTTATCAGTTGTGTCTACACAAAACACATGTACTGGTGTGCAGGAAGGGTGTTAGTATATTGTTGCTACCTGATTGTCTGCTATATGGTACTTTACCTTTTGTTTGCTACTCTTCAGATTGAAATAGCAGCTTTGAAGGTGTAATCCTCATTTATTCTTTAACTGCATTTGTTAGGCTTATAATAAATCTGACAGTTTAACAGGCCTTGTTTGGAAGATGGCCTGCCCTGATAAGAGATAAAATGCACATTATCTTCTTCTACATTGACTGGATGATTAACTGGATTCACTGATGCTGAGGATCAGTGCTGGAAGGTTTACTCTTCATGCCATGTTCCTTCACGGCATTTGAGGAGTGGAGGAGATATTACAAATTCATGCAGTTGATTTGTGCTGGATTTTTTTCTGTCTCCTTCACAGGGCCTCTGGTTTTCTTTTTTTCTCCCGTGTGTTTTATTTTTGGGTTTACATGGGTTTATTTTTTTCCCTTTGAAAGATGAATGCCTTGTAAAAATATGTTTACTATTGCTTTATAATTAGTTTTAGTCTGTCTGTGTACTGTAACTTAGAGCAGTTGCTGGTGGAGGATGTGAAGGAGGATGAGCTGTCACGACAAACACAGAAACTATTGGTTTTTTACTGATAACAAGAAAAAATAATTGAAACATCTTTCAGGTTCTGCCATTTCAGTCTCCCAACATCTGGCAGAGACTGGTTATGTGTCAAGGTTTGTATTTACTAATGTATACTGTCCAAGATTGTATCGATTCATTTTTTCAGAGTTTGTGATTTACCTTTAACAATTGGAATAATTAGGCATAGATTTTTTCTGCAAGTGTTTTGGATGCCTAGGCCTGGCAGCGAAACAGAAGGAGCAGGAAAAATACACCTCTGGTGTTAAACGTAAATACAAAGAAAGTATTTACTTATCTGACATGTCCTGTTGGTACAGGTGATCTGTTGGAGCCTAAAATTGTTTTTTTAGGTGTTTTTAGTAATAATAATTCCACTTCTCTAATTATCCCCTTGCTTGTATGAAAATGCTGCAGGGAGTATATTTATCTTAACATTGCTCCACTGCTCCTCACTGATGCCCAGTGGAATTGAAGCTTAAGGGGCATCTGAGTCAGCATTAAAAGTTCAGCTCTTAGTTATTGTTGTAGGGGTTTTTTTTAGGACTAATAGAAAAAACCTTAGTATATATGGAGAAGAAAAATCTGCTACCACCACTGAAGGCAAAATAATTCCACAGTGGGATATTATGTTTATGTTTTGGAGTACAGTACAGCTCCCAAACAATTTACACATTAAAAGGGGAGTGCCTGGTCTTACATGACACTTCATTCTGCAAGACACACACTCAAATTCTGCTTTGTAAGACATTTTCTTTTAAATAAAGGTTGGTTTAGTTCAGCATCTCACATACCACGATGCTGTTTTTTTCAGTAACAAACATGTCTCCATCTTTCTTCCTTCAATGTAGTAACTACTGCTGGTTTTGTTTTTACTTATTCCCAATTTGCTTAATCCTCTTCCTACTCTATACCGTGCTAAATAAGCCTTACCCACTTTTTCTTGATTTTTGTTTCAGAAAACGTATGGTAGAACTGATACTACATTTCCATTTATCCTAAAGCACTAAATGAATGGAACTGTTCAATTTCGTTATCTGTTTTCTTTTTGGAAGTTTCTGCAGAGATGTATGTATAAAAAGATCAGAGGAGCAGGATGAATGCTGCTTTCTAATCTAAGGTGGTTCCCTATAGGGGAGGTTTACTGGAGTAAAACTTGGAGCCTCAGACTTGTCAGTCTACTCACAGTGGCTTCAGTTTTGAATTATCAGGTTTCCTGGAAAATTCAGACTTCCAGTTTGAAGTTTTATTTTCTGGTTTGAGAAAATATCCGTGTGGTTCAGGAGCCTAAGAATATTTAGTACAACTTTGAAAGCGCCTAAATGATACTGTTTAAAAATACTAATTTATTTAATGTTGTGAATTTTTGTGTATTATAAAATTATTAGTAACAATGAAAAACGAATTAATTTTGCGATGGATAAATTAATGTCTGGAAGGAGTTAGGGCTGAACTAAAAACCACTACAGGCAGCAGCTTAGCTGCTCCCAACCCACGGATGTTTGTATTTCTAAAATTCATCTTATCAATTCAATCTAAATTTATGAGGTTTTCCCCTTTTCGCTTGAAAGTTTTCTAGGTGCCAGCTCTTTGGTACTACATGTGCACGGAAGTACTTTCTTTGGAAAAATGTGGGTTTAGTTCCCTGCTTGTGCAGCATTAAATTTCTAGAGGTACCTATACCAGAAATCTTCATCTAGTAGTGTGCATAGATCTTGAATGTGAATTAGCTCATGAAAGAAAAAAATAAATAGTTGGTTTCTTTTTAAAAGACATGAGGAAACTGGGAGGGTGCTCACCTCTTTGACTGGACTTGATAGAGTCATTGCTGAGATATGGGAGATACCTCAATCCCTTGTGCCTTAAGACAGCGTTTGAACTACGTACCTGTGAGTTTAGTTGATATGGGCTACACACATCGAGATTCCTGTTGCACTGGAAGAGGTAATTAACGTTGCCCTCTGCTTCATAAACATCCAGTTTTGGCAAGCAGATAGTCTACACCTGTGAGGCCATCCTGCATGATTAAATTACAGGCTTGAAACCCCTATGCAAAGAGGAAACTGAATCTCCATTGCCCCATTTCTGGCTTTTCTAGTTGGTACATAGTGTTATGGAAGAGCAGGGCAGCAGATTATCTATCCACAGCTTCCAAAAGGTGATTCTTTCTCGTTGCTTCTAACTTAGGAGAGGATTTCAGTTTCTGAATCCCAAGAGAATAGCAGAATTTTACCTATCCCGGTGAGCCCCTAAATCCCTATGGAGAATAAGGTTTGAGGGCACATACTTTCGATTTTAGTACTGTGTGCTAGATACTGCTGAGTGACTTTCATTTTGGCCTGTGAAATTTTTTAGATTGACTTAGTATCATCTGTTTATTAGCATTCCACTTTCCAAGGCACCTAACTCTGGATTTTGCATTCTGCTCTGGAGCACAGGCACCTACAGCACAGGAGCTGCAGAGCCTATACAACCCTTTGAGGTATGGAACATGAATTTTAATGAAGACACAAGGAGAGCAGAAAGCAAACATGGTAGTAGGTGGTAGATTTCCAGAAAAACTGTATGATGAGTAAAAAGAAACTTATAACTCATTCTAAGAACAAACTGATAATGCTGCTGAGAAAAAGACGTAATGGCCTGTAACTGCAAATAAAATAACACTAATAATAATAAACTCTTTAGACCCAATTGCTATGTTTAATATGGGGAGAAGAAGGTACTAGTTTCATAATAATGGTATAATAAAGGATGAAATTTAGATGTTCATGATGTAAGGTTAGTCCTCTGAAGGCTAGACCTCGTGGAATTCCTACAGAATAGCATCAGTGCAGATGCAAGAATTGAGCTATGTGTTGATGGAGCTACCAATGAAACTTTGATGCCCTCAAGAAATAAACTTCCCTTTGAAGTGAACCCAACAGAGTAGGTGAGAAAACTGTCAATAACCTTTTGTTCCTTTTTGCTTTTTTGGGGAGAAAAGGGGAGTGAAGTGGGGTGTTCCCCCTCAATGCTTACTCTGACTAACTCTTTCTACTCCAGGAGTAGAAGATGATTCTTGAATGTTTGACAGGTTTTTGTGAATTGTTGTGCTTGCTTTTCTCAGGAAACACAGTTAAACAACTTTATGTTTCTCAGGTATTACTTGGGAAGCATAAAAAATTAAGGGATTCCCCTGCCTAATTTTTCTTCTGAACTCTAGGTCACCATCTGAGTCTGGCTCAGAGATCAGATGATCTCAGGAATGTACAGCTTTCATCATGCTGATGTTTTTTTTCTCACCCTAGTCAGTGAGAAATTTAGTCCTTGGAACAGAGCCCCAGGGACAGTTCCAGCTCTCCACTGATGTGGAACTGCTGTCTCCTCACAGCTTCTCTTTAATTACCATCGCAGATTTCTTAATAGTATATTGCTCCTTCCTTGGAGCTTGACTTGTGATACTTGTGAAATTATTTTCAAGAAAGTGTTTCGCTCCTAACCCATTAGAGACATGTGTATTTCTACTTCTGTATTTAGATAAGTTAGGACATGAGTGACTGCTGGGGCTAGAAATTGGTGAAGACAGGCAGCCGTTAAGGAACTGCCGGTGTCACAGCCCATGCTGGAGACTGCAGTAGATGTTTCCCTCTCTTATTTTCGGTCAGCTTTAGTGTGGTACTGTGAATGCCCTGGCTGGGTTCACTGGGAGTTCCCCAGCTAGTACAGAATGATGGAATTTGTGATGGTACATCTGCCTTTTGAGAGCTCAGCTCTGCTCTGCTGCAGAACCAGGGCCTTCTTGATCTTCTTGAAGTGAGTTGTTCTCAAAATGTTGGCAGTATATACGTGTATGTAGATATGCATATGTGTGTATAGACATTATTGATAAAAAGATAATTCATGTATTTTTTAAATAGGATCTGATACCATGCATGTCAAAGATCAGCTGGAAGCAGTATGTTTCAGGGATGATCTAGTGTTTTTTATGAGAATTAACCGGTATCTCTTCTCAAACTGGTTAGAAATAAAATATTTTCAGTACAAAGAAAGGAATTTTTATTCCTGGTGTTTTGGGGTGTTTTCAGTCAGAAAAATGTTAGATGATGTTCAGTTCCGAATCTGAGACAGCTCTGAGTCTTCATTTGCTTGCTCAGATTTCAGTTAAGTAGCCTTGCTCAGCATCCCTGCAGAACTGCTTAGGTCTCAGTCTCCAGCCCATTTCTGCCCATATGTTTATACAGCCAGTTCACTGGGAAAACTAACATTTCCAGTGTGAACATCCTATTGCCAACACAAACTCTGGCTGCTAGGTTTTACAGTGTTAAAATGAGAAGGGACCACAGTTTTAACCCACAGCCGTTCCCTCACTGAGTTCAGTGCATGGCTGACCAGGCCATCATAGAGAAGGGAACTGGTGGGGCAAAAATGAAGGGTTTGAGGGAGGCTGTGAACCCTCTTGTTTTGATATCTGCTTTCCATTTTATGACAGTGTGAAGTGATTGTGGAATTACAGGCTCCAGGTCTTACTTTAACATGGTGTGAATAACCTCCTGGAGACACTCATCTTCATGGCCCTCATGTTTATTTTTCTGCTAATCCCAAACAATACAGGAGCTCTCTGAAATGTCTGGCAACGTGTCTCTGCCATCTTCCTTACAGAACTAGCAGCAAGTAGGCAGATGGTGAACTATGACTGCCTGGCATTGCATGAGCTTTTTTAATCATATGCATCATCTTCTTATGCCCTTTGTAGTAGTGCTTTCTGCCTCTAGAATAGCCTTACTTACTGAGGGGTCTGTAATCTGAGGCAGGCGAGTTTCACGTGCTCCCACGGTGGTGCATAGGACAGCACACATCCAGGAGCAGGGCAGGATTTCCACAAGCTGTTTACTGCACAAATCATAATAAGCTTGTGTTGTTTTAACACATGATAGCTTGGGAAGTTAGAGATAGGCTAGAAGTTAGAGGCAGATATTCCTTATGAGGTAGATTAAGTGTACAAAATATTTATCAGTCCCTCAGTGATCTTTCACGTTGACAGATGTTCTGTTTCTCTGGTATTGTGCATGTACTTGTGCAAGCAGTATCTTCTGATTTTTAGCTAAATCTGCATGTGCTACCTTTTTGCGTAGCTGGGATACGTCTTGTTTCATGTATTTAAATTCTGATGTGTTTTAACTTGTTGTGTAGCACTATGGCCTTTATCTTTCCTCATTCAACCTTGCAAAATTGCCATGAAAATTCAGCAACCCAGGCACGAAATGTACTTATCTGTTCTTACATAACTGGTAACAATCAAAGAGACGATAATGCTTTGCTTGCCCACCACAAATTTTCTTCTGAAGCAGTTTTGTATAGCAATTTTTGGGGTCATAAACACAGTATTTTTATTGGTACCTTTCAAACAAACTCTACAACAAATGGTAAGTTTGCCGAGTGAAAACTGAATTGAACGTGGAAAAAAACCCTTAGAAATATGAACAAAGAACTCATGACTTTTCCACCATAACCCTTTCTTGCTCTTTCTTCCTTTCAGTTGCTGATATGTGTTCAAGATGAGTGGCATGGGAGAAAATACCTCTGACCCATCCAGGGCAGAGTCAAGAAAGCGCAAGGATCCCGATCAGCTTGGACCCAGGTTAGACCATTTATATCTGAAGAATTTGAAAGTGAAAGCCTTGAAAAACCTGTTACATGTGCGCATATTTTTCAGTTAGAAAAAGACAAATGTACCATTCTCGCAAAGAAAAGTCAGTACCAAACTACTCTGATCCAGTAATTCTGTACTGTTGTGGGTTTGGAATAGGGGGTGGGGGCTACGGGCTACTGTCTTTTATTACTGTTTGTTTGTTTGTTTTGAATCCAGTGTAGTGCCAAAATACAGAATATTTATGACAATGTAGGAGCTACGTGAAAATCTTTTTTGTCTAATCACTGCAAGGAGTCTTCAGTCACTTATCTGGCAACCTAAGACTCTTTTCCACCTCTCTTGTATGTCATAATCAGGGACTTGAAAAATGTTTTTCAGTTTTACAGCATTTGCACTACCAACACAAATAAATTTTAAGGCTCATTCAGCATTTTTTCTTCTGACTGTCTTGATTTCGTAAGGAGGCAGGGAGTAGGGATTCTTTGGGTTAGCTTTTTAAGCTGGTCTGTTTCTGTCACTATATGATACTCCTTGGATTCTCAACGCCATGTGGAAGGATACTTGTAAATGTTCAAATCCTACCACCCCAATCCTCTGTTTTGAATTGCAAATCCCAAACCTCTTTTGAAACAAAATCATGACTGCTGGGAAAAAATAAGTAACATCTTTTTAAATGCTTCTTTCCGTGTTCCAGAGGAAACCTTTCTGCTTGAGATTTTAAGTTATATTTCTTGTAGAGAGGGCAGTTCTCTCTGTTTTTGTTTAAACACTCTCAAACCGTTTGAAATCATCTTCGTGCTGGCCAGAAGGAAAGAAAACTGACATTAAATATGCCAATTTTATATACTACTCTTTCAGCCCTAAAAGAAGCACTGAGAAACGCAATCGTGAGCAAGAGAATAAATACATAGAAGAACTTGCAGAGCTGATTTTTGCAAATTTTAATGATATTGACAACTTTAACTTTAAACCTGACAAATGTGCAATCTTGAAAGAAACTGTGAAGCAAATTCGTCAGATAAAAGAACAAGGTAAGAAGACTAATTAATTAACTTTGAATATTTTCTGTGTTGATTATTACTTTATTTTTGGATAACCCGATAGTCTCTTCAGCTTTTCTGTAGCAAATTCCCAGGTTTTTCATTAATCAGTAATGAAAAATGCTGTAATGTAATGTGAACAGAATGTGCTAAGTATCACATTCAGTATTTTAAAAATAAGCATTGCATCAAATTCAGAAATTGCCGAGAGAGAGAAGATTGGTCAGTCCAATGTATGCATCTAATGAAATTTAAATCAGTTGTGTTTTTATAAAATTTAAACTAGCAGATTGCTTTGGGGGAAAAAATAAAAATTACTTATATACTGTTACATGGATGATGAATCCCTGTAAAATAGGAATAATCCAGGAGAGTGGGGTATGCAAGCATTCTGCATCCCCTTTTTGCTTTCTTTAGTTGGTGTGAATAGATATTGTGGACTAAATTATCTGCGTCCCTTAAATGATGACATCATATCCTCAACTACAATAGATTTGAAACTATTCTAATCTCTAGATAGGGTCCTGTTATAAATGTAAACCAGAGAACGTGACAGTTTTCTTCCTGTTATTTGTCCGGAAGATTAGTTTTGTATTTCTTTTCTTTTGATAAATTTCCTATTTAAAGAAAAAAAATCTTTTAGAAACTTTAAATTTTTGGAAGTGGGTTTTGTGGCACAGATCTTCTGGGTAGGCGGGAATAGCACTGCAGGTGTTTGGGTCAGATTCAGATTCTCAAAGTAGGAGCATGTAATTTTTCTTCTTTTAAAAGATTACAATATCTTTATAAAACTGCGTTCAGAGCGATTCCTTTGGTTTTCAAATACTTTCATGAACATCTTTTACATTTTCAGTATTCTGTGATTTCTGTGAGAAAAATAATGCTTATTTTTCCCTACTGTGCGAAAAGCAGAGATTACGTGTTGCATAATTTAGTTACAGATTTCTTTCTAAAACAAGTAGGTAAGTAGAGCTGTAGTTTCAGACATCAGCCTATTCCAAGCTAAATGGAAAGTGGGTAGTATCAAATTATATGTCAGCTGCCTCTGAAGTGGCTTTAATTGATTAATCTTTGTGAATGTTTCTATTTCTCAGATTGTTATCTTATTGCTGCTAGGTTGCTATAATTTTTAAGATGGATATTCTAGTGAAGTTGCCGTGCCCCATATTAGAAGTATACCTCTCAACCTGGCACAGTGTCTGTCATCATTTTGTACCTTGCTAGCTTTTGAGACTTAATTTTTTTTTTCCTTATTTTCTTTTCTTCTTCCTTTTCTCACTTTCAGTTTTGGATTTTCATTTTGCTGTCACCAAGAGACACATTCTCTTTATCCTTACCTGAGAAGGGATAAGGACAATAAATTGTGTTTTCCTGGGAAGTGGGTACACTGAGAAAAAGCTGTTATTCAACTTGGTAATTCAGCAGTTGTAGAACATCTCGTCTGAAAATCTGGCTCTAATAGAAACTTTGGCAAATGTGGGGTTTTGTTGTTCAGGACCAATATAATAAAAACAGTTTTCATATTGTTATAAAAGGTTCACACTCATCAGACCAGGTTACATGTAAATTATTTAAATCATCGTAGGCCAGAATTGTACCAGAGCTGAATGTGTACTTCATTCTCTAAGCTCATAAAGTTTTATTGCAAAACCAACTGAAAATACAATTCTAAAGACAGACTAAAATGCTATGAATACTTTTTATTTCAACAAGTAGGAGTGTTTTGCAACCCTTGAGCAATAAAGATACTAAATTGATTTGTTCCACGAGGTTCTTCAGCTGAGAACAATTAGACTGTCTGATAACTGTTTGTGTCTGTATATAGAACTCATAGCTGGTACAGGCCAGACTTTAAGCCTCTCTAAGGGGCACTGCAAAAGACAAAGACCTTCAAGGTAGTCATTAATAACATCTCAGGATGTACAAATAAAGATCAGTATATTTGAAATTAATCCTTTAAACTAATTAAAAATTTTGATGCCAGTTTCTACAGAAACAGAGAGCTACATCTCTCTGTTGTTACCGCAAATTTAAAAGGCTTTTTCCTTTTAAGAAAAAATTAAAATGACAGCATATTCTGAAATGCAGCATTGCTTTGGAACAGGCATTTCGTTAACAAATCTTCCTCACATACAGTAAACATTGAAACTGCACAAACCATACAGTACACTTATACTTCTGTTGAGTGCCACAAAAAAACCCCGCATTACCTAAGCAAGGCAGATTGAAGAACTAATGAGGCTATTACTATTGCCGTCTCATGGTTTTTCGGTAGTTTATCGTTTCCCTCACATTGGGAATCTTGTGCTTATATATATTCAACATGTAAGTGCATTAAGTTTTAGGTTGCTTGATGTGTTAGAAGACTTCTACAATGGTGAAACGCTTGCATTATCTTAACAGTATCTATTTCTAAAACAAAGTAATGAAAATAATACTATACTTGCATAATGTGCCGTGACAGTCAGATTAAAGATCATATTTTCTTACAGTTAAGATGTTTTGTTGTTTTTTTAATGTTGCACTGAATACCTGTAGGGGAAAATGAAATTAAGGTCCTAAAATTCCCGAGTGATTCTACACTAGCACAGACAAATTAAGATGGCTGGTTTTTTGCACAGTGAGTCTGCTCTACATTTCTTCAAAAACAGATTAGGTTAAATTAGTGAAAACTTATTTTACAGTTTTACTATTGAGAAATTTTAGTAAAGCGGTTGAATTTTTTAAATAAATACTAAAATTCTTCAGTAATTTTCTTCTTAGTCTATAATTAGAATTGCACATTAGGGTCTAATTACTTACAAAAGTGCATTCAGTTATAAATAGCTTCTGAAGCCACTGAAAGCAACAAGTTTTATAGCTGCTACTGAGATTTGACAAGGAGACTTTATTCTAGGTTATAGGAATGAAAATGAGGAAGGAAGAAATAGATTGACATTCATTTTCCACGTTGAGCTTGCTGGGCTGGCAGCTGAAAAAAGTAGTAAATTTTTTGCTGTAGTAATACTATAGAATTTAGCCTAATGTTATCCTGATCTATTTTATATGCAAATATATATTTGCAGTACTGTATCTGTTATCTTTGTATCATTTCTCACAGTATGTACTTCAAAGATCCTTTAGTTGTGGTATGTTAGAGATTCGGTTTATTATCATTTGAAAGCAAGTTAACTGAATTCTGTAACTGAATTCTTTAGAAGAATTAAAGATATTTGGAGGATGTAACCATGGTGTAGTTTTAATGTGGGTTTTGAATTTTTTTAGTACTTGGGAAAATGAAGACAAGTTTCTTTACAAAAGCTTAATTTTCTACTGAGGACTTTTATCATATTATCTTACTGTGGATGTCCAGAGGAGATGAAAAATACTTATTTTAGCATGAAGATGGAACAGAAGTTGTATTCATGTAAATCTTAAAGGGATATTTCTTAGGACTTTTGTTTCAAGCACTTGAGGAAAAAAATAATTCAGTTTTTTATTTATAACATAAAAATTATATGAAATGGTGCTTTTATGGTTGTGGTGCATGGTCATGAAAGTGTAAGCTCTCCTGTTATTTGCAGTCTATGTTAAGTTACTTTGAAAGAGTAATAGTCATATATGTTGCTGATGCATTCATAATGTACACAGATGTGTACAAGCACAGTAAGTTCCAATTTGCATGTGCTTAATTAAAAAAGCTTGGTTTAGGCAAGTGTAAAGACCATTGGGGATAAATGTTCCTTTACATGCCAGACAGCCGAGAAGCTATAAAGCCATTTGATTGTACTTATGAAACATATTTAGTAGAATAGTGTCTGATTTTAGAATCCTACCTTATTTTTAAGAAACAATTTCAGCACTTAGGACAGATTCATTTCAGTTGTGTAAGTACTGCTGAAAATGTTTTCTCGTATCTGAAGACAGCAAAATTCTGACAACAAATAAAAGGGGTCTGGACTTTCTTCCTTAGTGTACAATCAGTTGAACTATTTCACATCAATCTCATTTGATTTCATACCCACACTAGTCCTTTTCCTTGAGTCTTGTCATCTGCCTGACTCCTCTCATTATGTTAGCGTTTTTCTTCCTCAGTATTGTTTTTTGGTTGCTCTGTCCCACTTTAGCTGATTTTTTTCCCTTCTGGATATTAAGCAGGATATAAAAATGAAACTTCTGCATTTATTTTAAAACTTTCTTTATCCATCGTGCAAACCTCAATCTCAGTAGGTAAACAGCTCACATTTTAAAGCAGACTATTTGTTACATTCCTGAACATCTCCTGGTTCAGGCTTTGAAACCTCCTTCGTTATCTAGTCGTGCTTTTACCCTCTTCTCTGAATGTCAGCAATGCAGTAGGTACAGGGAATACTGAAGATCACCTTAAGCTTCTTCAGCAGTTTCTCTAGCTAAGCAGTCCCCTCTGACCCCTTCAGTGGGAGTGCTGAAGAATGTGTCCTGACATCAAGTATAAGACACGGGGTTTTTTTTCCTCAAGTCCCCTGAGTGCCTACCTTTTATTAAACTCCAGGTTGCCACTCTTATATTTCCCCTTCTATTCTCCATGCCTTTCTGTTTTCTGTAGCCTTTTTTTAGGATGGCGTCCACCTGTCTTGCTTAGATTCACGTACGGTGGGATATGACCTGCTGTGCCGAAGTATCACCAAATGCAATTTTATGACTCAGTTCCATTTTCCTGCAGAGTCCAGCTTTCACGTGTCACCAGTTTCTGAAGAGGTTTTGTGTTCTGTAGATTTGCTTTTCAGTAGTACGGGGGGGGATATCAGGGTGGCAATTATCAGTCTAGCTGTTAATGTACACTTTTGAGTTGTCAGATCCTGTATTCAGAATAGTTTTACAAGACAGACCTTGGACAGAATGCATCACCATGTGAAAGCTGAACAATGCTGGGAGAAGAAGCACTTGTTGAAGAGAGATGTGCAAGAGCTATGGAACCCGTGTGAATTTAAAGAGAAGACTTGTTATTAATCATATATATCTTCTTTTTCTAGTTTCATATTTGATAGCAAACCCAGTTTCTTCTTCCTTGTAGCAGAACCACTTTGTAATCACAGAGTCAGTCCAACAGATAGTCTGTTGTTGCCTCCAGCACCAGTATGCAAGTAAAATCTCTTGCTAAAGGAAAACAGCATGATCTTACAGCTGTAATGAGGTGTTACTCTGACTGCTGTTACTTTGACTTTATCAGATCTGAATTTAGATTCATATTACACAAAGTATTTAAGCAACTGCCTAACTTCAAGCAGATGAGTAATCCCTGTTAAGTCAGTGGAACTACTTAAAGGTTTAAAGTTATGTGCATAAATATCTTATCAAATCAGGATATTAAGACAAGAGAGCATATGCTGACTTGGTTTTTGTTTGTTGTTTCTTGTTTTGCAAATATTTCAGTTGGTCAATTTTACTGCATTTTTTTTAATTTATTTTAATCATATTTGTGATGACAGAAGACTTAAAATATATGGCAATTTTTAATTTTTTAAGGAGTTCTGCGTGTTTATTGTTTTTTATATGTGCTGTAGTTTCAGCCTGATAGGATTTTAAGACTGAGTTAAGTGTCAGAGGAATTTGTGCTGTGAAGTTGAGCAATTTATGCAGAACATTTACAAAAAAATCTATTACTGAATTTGATGCTGTCTGCTGTACCTACAGCTGAGAGTGATGCACTGAAAATTGCTTTGATCTTCCTCTGTACATTGTAAAGCTTTTTGACTAAATATCCAGTTACTTTGACTTTACTGCTTGCATGCCTCCAGAGAACTACTGATTCACTGAAGAATTTAAACAGGGTTTAGGTAACGCAAACCGTCAGTTTCTTCCCTGGCTCTGATGAAAAGTGTTCATTAGTCAGCAGACTCATTCATTGAGTGGGAATTTTCCTGGGATTTGCCTGTTTTACTGGAGTTGCAAACTATCATGCAAACTAGTTGGCTTAGGCCTTATCTACACATAAGTTATGGCACTTTAATTATACTAGTAGTTATCTGTGGNAATAATTAATATTACTTATGAGAGGAGTAGCTCAAGATGCCTTTATGACTTATAGTTATGTCCACACTGGGCTCAAGCTATTGAGAGAGTTGGGATTGTTCAGGCTGGAGAGGAGAAGACTGGGGAGACATTATTGCAGGCCTCTCAATAAATAAAGGGGGCTTATAAGAAAGACGGAGGCTTTTTACCAAGGTCTGTAGTGACAGGACAAGGGGCAGTGATTTTAAATTGAGAGTAGATTTAGATTGGATATAAGGAAGAAATTCTTTGTGATGAGAGTGGCGAGACACTGGAACAGTTTGCCCAGAGAATCTGTGGATGCACCATCACTGAAAGTGTTCAAGGTCAGGTTGGACTGGGCTTTGAGCAACGTGTTCTAGTGAAAGATGTCCCTGCTCATGGCAAAAGGAGTGAACTAACCGATCCTCAAAGCTCCCTTGCTCCCTTCCAACACAAACCAGTCTGTGATTCTGTGATTCGGGGCTGTCAAGAAAACAGGCAAAAATAATAATCAAACTGGTAATTAAATTTGTGAAAACAGTGTAAATTCTATACACTTGATAGGATTTAGTGGATTGTTGTTGGTTTTTGCTTCCTAATCATGCTTGAAGTCCTGTCTCCTGTTTATATTTAGAGTAAATATAGCCTTGTTCCCTGAAGTTAATGAGGCTGTTTACTCATCATCTGATTAGGAGATATAGGTCATTTTTGTTTTTCTTTATTTTGAATAAGACCAATAATAGACTGGTCCTAAAGATGCTGATGTGCAGGTTACAGACTAACCTGCAGGAAATGAAGCAGCTGTTCAAAGCTTTGGTTCCACCATCCCTGCCTTCTTCCTGGAAAGGAGTTTCCATTCCCTCCCCTTACCCTGGCAGTAGCATTTGTGTGGTTGTGTGGTGAGCCTGAGCAGTATTTCTGATCTGACAGAGAGGATCTGTCTCTTCATGGGTCCTTGGTGAGGCCCCCTCCAACACCAGTCCAAGCATGCCAGCAATGACCAAGCCACAGGCTAATGCCCACAGCTGTCTTGGCACTGTTGGGCATGGCAGGGTGTCAGACGATGACTGTCACTTAACAAGTCATATCTCTTGTCTGTGGGCCTCAGCTTGGTTGGTGATGGATTACTTGAATTCTAGAGATAATTTGCTTCAAGTTTTAGAACAGAATTCTAAGCTTTGACTTCAAGTTGTGGCTCAGGGTTGAAGAGAAACTAAGTGGTCACTGCTAACTGTTAAGATAGTGGTCTTTTACAGGTAGAAATAGTGATTATTGGCCAGCGTTACAGGAAAACTTGCTTGTTTGTTTTGCATCCTGCTTGTATTTTGATTTTCATTGATCTTTATTTTGTTTTCTTTCATAACTTCTAAATGACCAAGAGAGAAAGTAATTCAAACTAGTCGAGCATGGTTGTTTATTTTATGTTCCGGAGCCGCAAAGGTGGTTGCAATCCAAGAGGTCTATAATACCAGTGTTGGGGAATCCTATATGGATTGAGCTGCTTCTCCAAAATTAAAATGCTTTGGGGGATATGTCTCAAGTCTTCCCTCTTTGTTCTTTGCAGGAATATTTTCATTAAAGTTTTGGTTTTGTTACTTTCATCTATGTATTTTTTACTCCTGGGAGTGTAGTATGTCTTGTATAAGAAAGATGGAGATGGCGCTTCCTGAAATTTAGGATTTTGGAAGCTACCTCGTAGCAGGTTCTCAGGCTACATTTAAAATGTCACTGAGCACTTTAAACTTCAAAACTTTACAGCTTTTCTTTTGCAGTTTATCCTGTAATCTCTTATGAACTGTAAACTGTAAACATCATAAGTGCATTTAGCATTTTAAATTTGGAGGAAAAAAGGAAAATAAGAATAAAAGAGGCTGATATCCAATCCTCCACAATGTGAACTAAACTCTTGAGTCTAGTGTTGCTCACCAGCTGCTCTCTCTTCAGAGGTGTCTGGTCAATGAGAAATACTGAATTTGGGTGCTAAAGAAGAAGTACTGAGTTTAGATGCTGAAGAGGAATTGGGGGCCGCTGATTTGAGTCTTCGTATTTGTGTTGCTGAAAGGTATGAGGTGTAAAAGGTGCTGACAGTAGAACACCAGGGCTTACTTTGTGCTTTAGATTAGCAAATGCAACATACTAATCTCAGCAGCGTGTGAAGCAAGTAAATGAAGGAGACTTCACGTTAACTTGACTGTCTCTGTAGAGCTTAATTTATGGAATAGCAAAATAATTTACCGAGAGTAGTGATGATACTTCAGTCAAAATAAGATCATTATTATAAGTAACCTAGCTTTTGTTACACAGCTTTTATCTTTTCTTTTTTAAAGACTGCAGCCTGAAAAGTGATAATAAAATATTTACTCACAGTAGGGCACAATGCCTTTCAAACCATGTTTGAATCCTGAAAGCTTATGGATTCACAGCACATTAAAGAGGTATTGATCAAAGACTCCTCTGTGTTCAAACTAGAACCAAGATAATTGCTTTTGTTCTAAGTCATGCATTTTGCTATTTCTGTAAAAGATTCTGGGTATGGAGAACTGCACAGTTAGTTAGAGCTATGGGCCCTTGCATGTGAAATGACTGAAGCTATTAAAAACAATTACTACTTCAGGTTTCCGTTTCTTTTATGAAAACCCACAGCGTGCAACTGGGGGAAAAAACACAGACTGTTTGAAGGATGACGTGGCGAATGATGATTTACTTGCTTTGTCATGTGCACTGTTGAACTCCTAATGTATGTCCTCAGACAGATGATTAGAGAGCCAAGGCATATATGACTTCTGTGACTTTCCATCATTAAACTGCATTGACACATCTATGTGTGTTTTATAGGACAATGGTGCTCTTGTGTGTGTGCTGCATATGCACACACACACTCTCCCTCTCCACTCTTTAAGCAAACCACTCTTCTTTAGCTTGCACAATATCAGAGCAAATGTCAGAAGGTGGAGACAGAAAAGTACGTAAGTTCTGCTAAAATAGAAAGCTTTCAAATTCAATACTCCATAACTGGAGATGCTCCAGATACTGCCATGTTATCTAAAGTAGTATCCATGTACGCCTTTGGAAGGAGCAGCAGTGTGGTACCTCTGGTGACTAAGGCTGTAGTCCAGAGGGAGGGCCATGAAGATGATCAGGGGGCTGAAGCACCTCTCCTATGAAGAGAGCCTGAGAGAGTTGGGCTTGCTCAGCCTGGAGAAGAGAAGGCTCTGGGGACACCCCAGAGCAGCCCTCCAGTACTTGAAGGGGCTACAGGAAAGCTGGAGAGGGACTTTTTACAGAAGCATGGAGTGATAGGGTGAGGGCTAATGGTTGCAAACCAAAAGAGGGTAGATTTAGATTGAATACCAGGAGGAAATCCTTTCCTGTGAGGGTGGTGAGACACCGGCACAGGTTGCCCAGAGCAACTGTGTCTGCCCCCTCCCTGGCGGTGTTCAAGGCCAGGTGGGATGGGGCTTTGAGCAACCTGGTCTAGTGGAAGGTGCCCTACCCATAGCAGGGGAATTGGAACTAGGTGATCTTTAAGGTCCCTTCCAACCTAAACCATTCTGTGATTCCATGATCTTGAAGCAGGAAGGCATGTCCATGCAAACCTTGCTTTGCTGATTGACACAAAGCAAAATGGAGCTACACAATGTGCCTTGCCACAGAGGACTGTCTTAAGAGGCAAAGGCAAGGTATGGCCTAACACCCGGAGGCTGTGGCTGACGGCAACTCATATGTAAGGTGCAGATTCTTAGTGGAAAGTTAATTGAATTTTGAAGCAACTTAAGGAACTTGAGGAAATTGGTGTGTTTTTTTAGCCCTCCCAAACAGATTTGAATGTCCTTCAAAATATATTTTGTAATTCAGTGGAGGTTCTTGGCATGAAGCAGGGGCCACTAGGTGAAATGCTTTGGGATGTGTTGCAGATCCAGATAGACAGTTAGAGTCATCCCTTGTCATCTTCAGATGTGTGAGCTTGAAGAGCATTAGGCTTCTAGGAGTACTTTTTTTCTGAGGCACAGTTTCCTAGAAAGACTTGGAACAACCTGTGGTTCCCATGATCCTTCTGAAGGAGATATCTTTAGGAGACAGGTTATTCTATGTCAAATTAAGTCTGGGCCTATGTTCAACGTGGAAGAGGAAGTGTGCTTAAATATAACAGTTGATTCAATTGGAAATGAAAAAAAAAAAGAGGACGAAAAGTTGTCAAGGTCATAATTTCTAAATATAGATCGGAAAACTCGGAGGGACCCTCATTTATATTTTTCTTGGTTTGTTTGTTTTGGTGTTAGGTGGAAAAAATATTGAGGTATTTTGTGCCAATAACATAAAACTCTTCCTGTCTTCCTTTTTCTCTGCAAAGTCTTTTACCTCCTTAGCTTGTCGGAAATATTTGAATGTTTGAGTTTATTTTCCTATCTTTAGCTATTTCTTAATATCCCCCTTGATTTTTCTGAAAACAATACTCCCTGTCACTAGCTGTCAAAAGTGGTATTTATAATTTTAATTATATAATAATGTAATAATTATTATTTTATTTATTATTATTTATCTCCCTTTTCTCTTGAAGAGCTTTATTTTTCAGCCTTCGATGTGTTCTTTTCTCCTCTTAAATAATTGTCCTGCGTTTTGATTTCATTTCTTCCCCAGTTATGCTCTTTCTTGCCTTCAGTGTGGCTTTATCCATAGTTTTTGGACGAGCATCGTTGTACCTGTGACAATTTTATTCTGTTCACTGGTCTCTTTGATACGGTCTCTTAGTGCTGCAATAAGAAATCATCAAATAGTTTTAGGGAATGTGACAAAACTTACTAATGAATCGTTGAGTGCTACACTGATTAATACCAAGGTTTATTGTGATTACTCTTCAGCTCAAAATTGAAATCACCATCTGTCTAGCTGCTAGAGGTGCTGATTTTAACTGGACATTATGATACAGCTCGTCAGGCCATTGTACTTGATGTTTAAAATATAATTATGTGTTTGCAGTTGGCAATCTAAAATGTAAAGATGCCCAGTAAGCTTTTTTCCCCTTGCTTTTTGTATCAGTGATACAGGCAGAGAAGCCAGTCCATAAAAACGTTATTAAATATAACTGAGGGAGAGTATTGGCTTTCTCAGCGTCTTTGTGAGTTACTGCATAAGAATACTCCTTCCTGATCTCTGTGATGGTCATGGGCATTGTCATTCTTTCTTTCTGTGAAGCTCAGACCGGGAGCGTATATCCTTTATCCCAACAGCTTAAACTCTTTCTGAAGGTGTGGGTTTGGTTTCTTTTGTTCAGTAGTTGTTTTTTGGGGGGTTTTGTTTTTTTTTTAATGAGGACTTTGGCCCAGATCTACAAATGGCTTAGAATGTGTAGATACTTGGCTCAAAATCCAGTATCCTTAAATATTTAGGCTGAGGCAGACCCATAACTCTGTGGAAATAACTACTATAATTTAAAAGGTCTCATCTGTTAGTGGTCTAATGGGTGAAGTGAAGAGCAGTCACACATGTTCCTTTTTGCAAACAAGTAAATTGCAAACTGGAGGAAAAGGTTCTGGATTATTACTTCTGACTTAATGCACAGGCTTGAATGCAGACCTGCATTACCAGCCTTCGTGCCAAGGA
This sequence comes from Aegotheles bennettii, assembly GCA_013398125.1. Classification (NCBI taxonomy): domain Eukaryota; kingdom Metazoa; phylum Chordata; class Aves; order Caprimulgiformes; family Aegothelidae; genus Aegotheles; species Aegotheles bennettii. The sequence continues at coordinate 248,965 of VZRW01005691.1, forward strand.
GTGACATGACTGGAATCAGACCTTAGTCTTCAGCATTTCCTGGTTAAAGCCACATTTGTTCAGCATACTCAATGCAATGGTTGCCAAACAGAGGCACCTCACTCCCACCCTGCGCCATGTCAGGAGCTTGGGGCTGGGGAAGAGCAGTGAGGCTACAGAGCCGGCTGCTGCAGCATCCACCACCACGCCATGGAGCATTCTTTCTGATGGGCTGCTAGTTATCCATGGTTAAGAGAACCATTTTTAAGAGAGGTCAAAGTTTCTTCTCAGAGGAGAGCTGTTAAAGCTCACTGAGAAAACAGAGAAAGCAGTACTGTTTGTGTCCAGTTATTTTTCTGTTTATGGATTATACTGACTTATTTAAGACTAGGTGCCAATCCCTACTGCATGACTCTGAAATAGAGAACAAGAAATGATAACATCTAATTACTTAAGTTTTAAGTATGGTTCAGTGTATTGAAGGGAGCCCATTTGTACCTATCAATTCTATTAGGCATTTTAAAATGTGACAGAACAAATTAAGGTAATTGAGATTAGAAGTGACTTTGTGTGGATGTAAACCTTAGCAACAAGATAAGCCAGACTTTACTAGGGTAATGAAAAAAGCTCTTTTAATTTTAGAGAATATCTTAAACTATATGTGTTAATAGTCATTACTATCCTTCCAACAGCCTTGCTGTATTCATAACGTACCTGAAGTAATGTAGCCACTGTTGAAATATATGAAACGAATCTTAAAGACTTTCAGTTTCATAAAGGATTTGGATTTAGAAATTCCTTGAAGTAACTAAAATGCAGAAGTAGACAGGTTCTCTTAGGACTAGCTTTTGTTTTTCCTTCTGCTTTCTGCAGTAATAAGAACATTTCTGTTCTAAATTGACTTAAATGTTTGGCTCGGGCCTGGTGGGTTAGACAAGCAAGAAGAGGGGCCCCAGCTTCTATTTCTGAACATTGGGCTGTTATAGGAAGAAAACTTTACTTGTCTGTAATGATTTAGAGCTTTTTCATAAAAGATTTATCTACTATAATCTAGACTATTAGAAGCAGTAGGAGCCCTGTTATCCATGTTAGCATGGACACATTAAATTAAGCTTGTTTCTGTTCTTCCTTAACTGTCGTCAATTATCTGTGCTCCATTTTGGCCTACACTTTATTATGGAAACTTTTTTATTTCATGGTCTCATAGGGAGCCTATGATCTCTATTTCTTTTTGGTGCGCCATATTAGGTCTCTTGAAAGCTTTTGCAGTCGTCAGTGGCAATTTATAAAAGCAAAAAGATCTTTGCCTGTTGTGGTGAATGATTTGATGTGTCAGAAAGATTTATCATCAGCATCCTAAAATAAAAAAGATATTTTGTAATCATGGTGATGTGGCATTCAAAGAAAGGGAGTCATCTGTTTCCTTTTAACAGTTGGTTGAGTACATAAGAGTGAAGCTTCAAGAAATGGAGTCTGGCTATATTAATATTCTTTTGCAGTATGTTATTTTGGCCTAAGCTTTGGAAACCTATAAGTTTAATTAGCTTGGCAATTGCATCTGCAGATTCTAGTCTGAAGAGTGTTAACCCTTGTATCTTTATTTTCAAAATCTTGCCTGTGTTTTTAGGCATCAAAGAACCAACTGGAGAGCTGTCAACTTTTAAGAAAGCAATATATTCTTTCTGAGACAGTGATGGAGCCCTGTTTTGAACAAAATTATCAGATCCTGCCATATTTCTTGTCTTTGAAAACATCAGCTCAGCCAAAATGTTAAAGAACATCGGGCTCCCACTATTTAGACATTCATATTAATACTGTTTTTAGAGATGAATTATCAAAACAAGATGAGGTTACACATTGAGTAAATATCTAATACTTAAGAAATGGTAAATGCCAAAAAAACCAGTAGAATTTTCTGTCCTAATTCAGTACATACCAAAGAAAATAATTACTTTGTTAAACTGAGTGATGCCAAATATTTGTATCTAATAATTCAGTGCAGAGGTCAGTTAGCTTGGCTCTTTCTTTTGAAATTCAGCCATATTCATGTAACAGATTTTAAGTCAATGCTGATGGGTGTGTGGCATTTGTTATCACGTACAGTTGAGTAGTTTATGTGAGTGTTTTAAGTGTAAATACCAACAGAGGCAAAAGTGTTTCCTGGATGTGTTTGTGTATACAGCTACAGATACATATATTTGAATCTGCTTATCTGATTTCAGAATAGAATAATAACAGACTGATTAAATTGAGGGTATTTTTGGGTAAGGCATCGATAGCAAATGTTCTTGATCTGCTGTGTGTACTCCTTTGCTAAGTACTGTATTTTAGGCACTTATAAAATACTTTGAATCACACCACAACTAGTCAGAGATTATACCAGTTACTACACATTCTCAGCACCATCCTGGATTTTGGCCTTTTGGTAGGGAAGTCTCCTGGGCAGGCACCTTTGATGATTAATTTATTTATGCTCTTTCTCAAGGCAGTCAGTATACACTGGAAACCTGGTTTCAGTGGTCTTTTTGGAGAAAAGAGACAGAATATAACTTAAAAACATAGGAATATGCAGGCATGCACACATCTGATTTGTCAGTTTGCAAGTTAAGCACACCCTTACGTTTTATTTAAAAGCTTATGTTGAATGTACTCAAGTATTTTAATAAGCTAAGGCTTGTATAAAAATTCTGCAGGAGTAAAACTATACCCAGTTATATTCCTTTTCACTTTTTTTGAAAACTTAGTGGAAAAGGTCAATGTTGCAGCATGTCCAGGGAGTCAGCAGGTGAAGGTTGTGATGGAAGCTTAATTCCACATTCAAGAGATCTTAATGAAAAACAACTTTCCACTTACAATGTGGTAGTTTGACATATTCTCACAGTTCAAAATGAGGCATAGGGTGAGAAATAGTTTCTGGATTGAGGATTGCATTTAGTCTTAGTTTAGATTTCACTTAAATGGTAGGATGACAGTTGTCCTTCTGTGTCTTTACTGATAAATAAAAATACTAGAAATAATCTCAGCAGCTAAATTGTTTTACTTGCTGTGTTGTTTTGTTTTTTTTATTGTGTGCTGAGGATGGATCAAGTCGAAGAACAGAATAGAATCATTTTGGTTGGAAAAGACCTTTAAGATCATCAAGTCCAACCATTAACATAGCACACTGTCAAGTCCACCACTAAGCCATGTCCCTAAGCATCACATTTGCATGTCTTTTAAACACCTCCAGGATGGTGACTCGACCGCTTCCCTGGGCAGCCTGTTCCAGTACCTGACAACTCTTTCAATAAAGAAATTTTTCCTAATATCTGATCTAAACCTCCCCTGGCACAACTTGAGGCCATTTCCTCTTGTTCTGCTTGTTACTTGGGAGAAGAGACTGACACCCACATCGCTACAACCTCCTTTCAGGCAGTTGTAGAGAGCGATAAGGTCTCCCTTGAGCCTCCTTTTCTCCAGGCTAAACTGCCCCAGCTCCCTCAGCCACTCCTTGTAAGACTCGTGCTCCAGATCCTTCACCAGCTTCGTTGCCCTTCTCTGGACACACTCCAGCACCTCAATGTCCTTCTTGTAGTGAGGGGCCCAAAACTGAACACAGTATTCGAGATGTGGCCTCACCAGTGACGAGTACAGGGGACAGTCACTTCCCTAGTCCTGCTGGCCCATGCTATTGCTGATGCAAGCCAGGATGCTGTTGGCCTCCTTTGCCACCTGAGCACACTGCTGGCTCATATTCAGCCAGCTGTTGATCAACACTCCCAGGTCCTTTTCCACTGGCAGATTTTCAGCCACTCTTCCTCGAGCCTGTAGTGTTGCATGGGGGTGTTTGTGATTCAAGTGCAGGATCTGGCACTTGGTCTTGTTGAACTTCATACCATTGGCCTCAGCCCATCAAGCCTGTCCAGATCCCTCTGCAGAGCCTTCCTACTCTCAGGCAGATCAACACTTTCGCCCAACGTGGTGTCATCTGCAAACTTAACTGAGGGTGCCCTTGAACCCCTTGTCCAGATCATTGATGATCATATTAAAGAGAACTGGCCCCAGTACTGAGCCCTAGGGAACACCATTTGTGACTGGCCACCAACTGGATTTAACTCCATTCACCACAATTCTTTGGACCCGGCCATCCAGCCAGCTTTTTACCCAGTGAAGCGTACACCCATCCAAGCCACGAGCAGCCAGTTTCTCCAGGAGAATGCTGTGGGAAACTGTGCCAAAGGCTTTACTAAAGTCTGGATAGACAACATCCACAGCCTCATCCAGTAAGCGGATCACCTTGTCATAGAAGGAGATCTAGTCAGTCAAGCAGGACCTGCCTGTCATGAACCCATGCAGACTGGGCCTTATGGCCTGGTTGTCCTGCATGTGCTGCTTGATGGCACTCAAGGTGATCTGCGCCATAACTTCCCCAGCACCGAGGTCAGGCTGACAGGCCTATAGTTCCCCAGATCGTCCTTCTGACCCTTCTTATGGATGGGGGTCGCATTTGCTAGCCTCCAGTCAACTGGGACATCCCTGGTTAGCCAGGACTACTGATAGAGGATGGAAAGTGGCTTGGTGAGCACTTCCACCAGCTCCCTCAGTACCCTTGGGTGGAGGTACTGGCTCCATAGACTTGTGTGTGTTTAAGTGGTGTAGCAGGTTGCTAACCATTTCCCCTTGGGTTATGGGGGCTCCATTCTGCTCCCACCCCTGTCTTCCAGCTCAGGGGGCTGAGTACCTGGAGAACAACTGCTCTTACTACTGAAGACTGAAGCAAAGAAGACATTAAGTACTTTGAAGGTTGAGGGTTTAGGGGGATTGTAATTCTGGGTTAACCTGCCGGAAACTGGTGACCTCCTGAGTGTGTCCCAGACGTGACTAATCCCTGCCACTGCATTAAGTAGATAAATGTGGGAATAGTAAGTGCATGTTTCTGCACATAATGCTATTTTTGTAAGTAACACTGTCACTTTCAGTTGCCACTGTTAAATCCAAGAGTTAGCAATCTTTAGAGAAACTATTTAAATGTATTTATAGAGGGTGAGAACTGGTGTCAGTGCTCTGAATGGAGCCATGTGCTGGGAGCGTGGCCCTGCAATACCCTGGCTCACAGGGCTCCAACAGGCTCCTGGGGCCAAGGGGGAAGGAGGAGTTGCTTCCACCACTGCCTCCTCTCATCTTCCTCATGTTCAAGAAGTAGACCACCGAGTTTTGTAATCATGGGAGAAAAAAGGGATTGTAAATGTTACAACAAAATACAGGGAAAATGAGAATGGGGAAGAAAAGAAACCGAGGAAAAGGTAGTAAAACGTGTATTAAAGTATTTAGCAAAAATACATACAGAGATGCTAGGCTGCTTTCTGTCCAGCAGTTAAATATTATTCTTGGTGAGTTGACTATCATGATTTTTGTCCTTGACAGCCTGACCTGATTCTTTTTCAGTTTAACTGAGCTGGGGGCAATTATTTCTCAGACAGGATTTCTTACAGAATTTGTATTGGGTGGCAAAAATGCTGACTTGTACAAAAAAGAATGATAGAGAAATGTCAAAATTATTAAGATAAATGAAACTAGTATTAATTTTATATATTATTAGTTCCATTTGTTTCTATTCCCAAATCCATCATGGTTTTTCAGTGCTTATTTTACTTCCAGCGTCTGAAAATTTTATACACTGGCTACTGTTACTGAATTTTCCAAGAGCAGACATTACTCAAAGCTTGAAGAGCTCCACAAATGTCTACCTATATTTGGTGGTTTCAGAGGGCTGGTGCCTTACTAAAGCTTCTTTACGGTGGCAAGGTGGGGCAGGTACATGTGGGACCAGAGAGCAGCTGTGCCAGTTAGAATTTGAAAATGCTGCAAAGAAGAAAATGCGCTGTTGTAAGTGCTGTTACTCCTGAGCGAGTAATTGAGCTTACAGCTTTCCAAGGGCTTTTAGCTTAAGCCCTGGGGTCATTTACCATTTAAGTGTGCTTCCGCCAGCAGTAGTAAATATGAAGCTAAACCATGTGGGTGTGATTCGTGGAGCGGGACACGGGGAGGCGTGGGGAGCGGCTGGGCTGGGCTGGGCAAGTGAGAGCAGGGCCCTTTCCAAGGGAGAGGGGGGCAGCCCATGCTAACAAGAGGTCTGTGTGTCGGGGAGCTGGGCAGTGCTGCACGCTTAGATTGCTTGCAGTGAATAAACGTGCTGAGAAAAAGTGCAGCTGTGTTTTTTAATATGCACTGCAGGAGATTTCAGCAGCCTGATGATATATCTTGCATTGATGTTGAAAAGATAAACACATTTGGAGAGCACAGGAAGGCCTTGTGTTTTTATGTTAGCAGAATGCTTCCTAATGAATAAGAACGTGCTGCTGGCTTCACAGAGCCATATGGCAGCTTTTCTAATTTTAGTTTGGTGCAGATGCATAATTCTCCCTTGTTTTACCTCCTAAAACCTTCCTGAGATGTTGCATAGTTTTTCCTGTAAGACTTGATCTATAGTTTCTGAGGGAAAAAATGTATTCAGGAGCCTAATAGCTTCTTTGCTGTGGACAGATGCTGTATGATGAAAGGACAACCTCACTACATAATCTCTTCCCTAAAATAGTAGCTAACTTTATTCACAGGGATGGGATAAGCTGGTCTTAAAATTGATTGCTGAAATAGTTGCTGTTTCTTAGGCAGTGGTCTTTTGAAAAATTGCTTGCTTTCAGGGAGAAAAAACAACTTGTGTTAAGGCAATGGGTAAGAAACATGCATGTGGATATCAAGTTCCATGTAAGCCACAGATTGTAGTGCTTTAAATTACGCAGCTACAAGGCAGGGCTGCCTTCCCTGTGGTTAACCAAGCATCAAAATAACTTACACGTTCTTCACTGCTTTGCTTCATCATGTGTAGTGATGCAAAACTACTGGCCTTACCAAATACAAGCTTGCTTTCTTTGTTGTTTTTTTTTCCTGTTTTTTATTCAAGTTGATAACATTTGAAGGCACTTCTTGTATAGGCCTATTAATATTAAAAAACCTCTTGTCCATTACCACAGTCAATATCATTGCTTATCAATAGTCATACACAGATGTTATTAAATAAATCTAGTACTTAAAATCGTAATGTCAACTAAAATTTAGCTGTTTGCCAAATATACTTTCTGTTATGTTTAACATTAGTTTTTAATACTGTATCTATGCTTATCTTTGGCCGGCTACATGCTTCTACTGTTTCCTTGATTTTTTGGATTTTATTTTTGCATGGCAAGTCAGGAGAGATCAAAAGGATCACACAGGGTAAACTTACTCACAAATATGAATGAGACAAGACAGAAGTAGTTGACTAGTGCATACAAAAAATGGAGAAGATAAATTGTTTTCAAGACAGTTGCAGTGTGAAATTTAATTGCATGTTTAAACATTACATAGCATTTACAATAACTTTCAAGTGATGTTACTGTTATAAGGATCTTTCTTGAGTCGTGTGGCTTTTCTAATGTGCAGAATTGCGCTTTTTAGTATCCCTTGTAATACATCTCTGCTTATATTTTTTACCTACTATTATATAAATGAGAGTATATGATTTGAGATGCATGTGACATTTCAATAGCAATTCCAGAAAATTATGAAGAATAGGAGTTACATGGGCCAACTGAGAAAACCTGTTTTAAACAGTATTGGATAGTACATTTGATTTTGCCTGTTACAATTCTTTTTCTCTTGACCTCTGTCCTCAGCAGTTTGTAGAACACGGGTGCTGCCCTGTCCAGGGTTTCTCTGGCATCTCTTTTTTTTTTTGCTCCTCTTGTTCTATGAAGAACCTTAAGTGTTTCTCCTACAAAAAATAAACTAAATGTGTGCTGATGCAGATTTTCAGATTATGCTTCAATGTTTTGCAGTCCCTACAGAGGCTATGGTTTTGTTCTTTACTTTGACAATGCATTTTGGTTTTTCAGAGAGCATCAAGGGGGAAATACTTCCGTAGCCAATCTCATTAAGGAAGTTGGAGTAGAGCTGGAGTACAGACAAAGGGAGCTTTTTGGGTGGTTCAGCTGGTCCTCCGTGACCACCTGTAGGAAAGGAGAGTTTGAAACACAACCAGGAGAAGGTGATGCCCATCAGTAGCACTTCTGAGTCTGCTGCTAGAAATCCAGAGGGAACCGACATAGCTTGAATTGGGAGGATGGAAAACCAGGAAGGCTTAAGTTAAAATGTTGCAGGAGACTTCAAGCTATTGCTTTTGGCTTCTCTTTCTCTGACTTACGGATTTCTGTTAAACTAATGTGATTTCACAAAGGTTTGCTTTCAGAATCTGGAATGAGCTTCTGATAAAGCTTGAGGCTTTCCCACTGATAAATTTGTCAGAAAATACTCGTGAGGGCTTTTTTCTTTCCTTAACTTCTTCTGTATATTAATGTAGAAAAGTAAACAGAGTTTATGATCACTAGAAAGATGCCAAATTGAAAATATTAATATGTATTTTAGTATGTTGCTGTGTATACAACTGTAAACATATCCACAGTTTAAAGTCTAAATTCCACACATCACTAAAATGCTACATAATTAGATGTGTATATTCTTTGTAGTATGTCTCTCAGGAGTGCTTCTATTTTATTTAAATTTTTTTCTCTCTCTAGGCTAAACTCTTAATTGAGCGGAGCTAATAATTATTTAATGCATGTGAAGTTTATTCCACTGTAATTTAGATAAAATATGCTTGATCCCTGGTAGCCATTTTCATAAGAATGGGACCGGATTCTAACTTCAAGCTCCCTCTCCAGTGGAGAATCCCCTGTGTGGAGGTGAAGCCATGGGAAGTCCCTTTCCACCCTTCTCTCTTCCTCTGCCAGCACAAGCCTGTATTTCTCTTTCCATACTAAACCTCTGCTCTTACTTAGCCACTGTGCCCGTAGGATGTCTGGTAATGCTTTCCTGGTGTTTTACATGTGAACAGGGGCATGCATCACTGTTCTAGGAGGCAAAATCGCTGGAAGGTGCGAGATCAGGGAACCAGCTCCTGCTCTCCCTGTTAGTGGCCACAGTGGAAAAATCTAGCGGCTGTGGTTAGTCACAGGGTAATACCAGTGATTCCCATGAGGCTGGAAAAAGGGCTTCTGAGAGGCTTTGCAAGGTTGAGCCTCTGCAGCTATTTTCCTAACCCCTAACATTGAAAGATCATTAATCTAGTGTAGAAATAATAATCTCTCTGTGCTTTTGATTGTTTGTAGGGCCCCCAGTGAACCTAAAAAAAATGTGAGAATTAAAAAAAGAAAAAAAAAAACTTTGCATGTTTGGACCACCATGTAATGCCAGAAGCTGGAATGGTTAAGAAAAATAAAAAATTCTGACTCGTGATAAATGCATGAGTGTTATCAGCACTCAAAGTTCATGTATCGGTTGTTTTTTTCCAACCTTCCTGCCACAAATTTTTCTTTTCAATTAGCCCCACGTGCTGTATCACTGAAGAAGAGATTTGCATATCAAGATGTTCCCCATGCCTGTCTGTCAGGACAACACTGCTGGCAGGGTTTGCACTTACTTTTCCTGTATGTGCTGACAGAGTCCTCACGAGGGGCTTTGTAGTTAGTAAAAAATGAGTTATTTACTGCACAGCTTAACATTATCAGTAGCTGCAGTTTATAGCATCAACATAAGTTACTGCTGGTCCTACTCAGAGGCTGTCTGAGGCCATGGTTTCCTATACAATGCCACTTGAATAAATGTATAGGGACCTGTGGCCTGAATGTGTAGCCTCTTTGAAGCTCTCTGGCCACTTAACTTCTTACACAATAAAGTTACAGATCCAATTACGAAGTCTGTAATTCTGGAGTACCTGTAATTTATAAAGCTTTTCAGAATGCCTGACCAAACGCCATGAGTAGAGTAGTGCATGTTGTCACTCTCACTGGGAGAGGCAGGTAGGCAGCATTTGTGTCTAAATAGCATTTATGTATTTCCTCCGTTTGTTACACTTTTTCCTTGAGCAAGCACCGCGTCTATTGATCCCACAAAGGTGTTCGGCCCTCTGTGAAAAAAGGGTGTCTAAGGGAAAAGAAAATGGAGAGGTCAGATAGTTGTGAGGGTCAGGTGGTGATGGAACAGGAGCAGTCAGGGATCAAAATGGAGAAATAAGGAGCCAGAGGGGAAAAGCAGTCACTGTCAGGGACTGGATGTGAGGCTTGAGAGATCCTTGGTCTGACCTGGAATCACAGCTTCTATGTTGATTACAGTAATTAAAAACTTTCTCCTTTTTCTTTGTATCAAACCTTGCTTGTGGGCAGAACAGGTTTTTTTATAGATACCTTATTGGTGGTTTGTATGAACTCTGTGGCTGTAAGAATGAAAAAAAAATCTTCAGCAAATGTGTGGTATTATGTGGAAAATAATCAGTAAAAGTAGTCTTTGTAGGTCAGTGAAACCTGGAAATACTGGGTAGTGAATGAGCTTGCACACCGTTGCTGTACCATGTCTGCAGCCCCTCCATTTCATGTATAATCTCGTGCTCCAGTACTCAAGATAGTATCGATGGCTGAAGCAGTGAGGGGATGAAAGCGGGAAGCTGGTAGCTGCATGCATTCTGATATTTTGCAGTGTGAAACCAGGAATCACTTTATGCTACCAGGAACAGATGGGAAACAAATATCATTGTTGACTTTATTAAAAGCTCAACTGTATTTTTAGAATCTTTTTGAATTCTTTCACAATTTTTAGAGCATGTTTTCAGTGTTGTATCATTCTGTGGTGCCAACTCTGCTATATTGTAGTATGAGAAGGATTGTTCGGGTTTCTGCTACACCTAATCTCTGCTTTTTGCCAAAAGAAGACAGAACAAAACCGGGCGGGTGGGGGGGGAGGAAGAGGAAAAAGAAAGAAAATCCCACTGCAGTCCTCAGTCTAAACCAGAAATACTTATTTTGTATCCTGGTGAGTTTAAGTGACAGGGGAATGGGTTAATAGTTACTTAGGTATTTCTAGCATATTTATTTCTAGCAGATTATTCTAATCAAAGTGATTTAAAATTATTCCATTAGTTGCAACAGTCCATCTTCAGAACAATTTTGTTTCATCACTATTCACAATGGTGTTACATTGTGTATAAACACACCGTAAGAAGTCAGCTGAGATTTTCATTACTCTTTTCATGAAAGCAAGAAACCATAGAAATCTATGATGAGACAGGCCAAGTGACCAAAGCCTTATTGCCAGTAGGTGATTGCTGATAAGAGAACACCCAGGGGCTCTCAGAGGCAGTTCCTTTATGTTTAAACAGCATATATTCACACTGACCTTACAGCCTTGCCAAGCAAAGAGTTCAGAGGAACTTTTGTTGCAGTATTGCAGATCTACAGATAGTGGAAAATACTGTACATTTGCATACATTTTAATTTGTGTGACCAATGTTTTAATTTTCACTAAGGGTGATTTTTCAAAGGCCCTTTGCTCCATATGCACATGGTATTTTCAGTAATTCCTACAGTGAATCTTCTGGTTTAATGTTGTAGAATTCTCGTTATCATTATTTCAGTGTGCTTTCTTGTTTATTAAAATAATCTATTGTGTATCAAAATTATTGTGTAATATTAAAAATAAAAAAATCTTTAATGATTTTTAGTATTCTAGATTGCATTATAGCCCTAGCTTATTCATAATTGCTTGAAAAATAATAAAAGAATGTTTTGAGTATAGAACTAGCAACAGAAATTTACTCGTTCCATTAACTTATAATATAGAATATGTATTTTGTATAGTGATTTTATTACTTTTATTACTTCTCCCTTAAACACCGATATCATTCTTGGAATAGAAAAATTAATGCAGTTCATTACTTGATAGGAGTTATAAACCCATAAACCCTCTTGATTTGAAAGTTCCAGTGTCTATGAATATCCCTTATGTTTGGTGGTGGGTATGATCTGTGATACTGTATATAACATACTGTAGTATGTGGCATTATGCTCCAGAAACCTTAAATCATTATTTTTTTGTCTGTAATTTTCAAATACAGCACTTGAAATTGTATGTAGCTTTAATAACATACTGGTAAATAAGGCAGTATGAAAATTATGTGATAGTAAAAATGTGGGTGGAGGCATGGGAACAGAAATGAGACTGCAGTTTCTCAGTACTGAAACAGTAGATTGCGGCCTTATGTTTTTCCTTCTAAATATAGCGATTGTGGAAAAGTTGTGCAGCTGTGAGCTTTGCATACTCCTTTAGATTTGTCTTTTCATACACCTTGATGCTGCTTTTTGCTCACTGCACTTTCATAAGGAGGCCTGGTCTCTGCCCAGTGTAAGTCTAGTAAAATGCCTCTAGAGAAAGGGCAGAAATTATTTCATTTGTGTCATAAAATTTCAAAACTGAGAAGCAAATATACTCATTATGTTTTTGTTGAATATTTAGGGGAGACTTTAATTTTCAGAATTGTTGCACTGTAACTGTTTCATAGCTAGTCTTGATACTTGGTGGGTTCTTACTGCATCATTTAGCACTGCTCTGACATTTAATACATAGTTTTCTTCATTGCAGAAAAAGCAGCAGCAGCTAATGAAGATGAAGTGCAAAAAGCAGATGTATCATCTACAGGTCAGAGTGTCATCGACAAGGATGCACTTGGACCAATGATGCTTGAGGTGAAGAGCACAAAATTCCTTTATTTAAGCCAGTTCTGCTGCCCCTAGGATGAAGAGCAGTGTAATGAAATGAAAATGTGCAGTCGGAGGCCTCTGTAAAAGAATGGTCAGGAGAGACAAGCCATCCTGGCTACTCAGGACTGTCATTTCAGAGCAAGGCAGCCAACTTGAGGGGCTTCAGTGGGTAGCAAGTATTGGGTGTCTGCATGTGCATGTTTTATTTGTTCTAAACTGTGACAGATTGGGAAAACCTGCTTTACCTAAAAATTGACTTACCTATGCAGTAGTATACACGTAAATAATACTAACTCTCAAATTGCATGTCATTGCTATATTGTTTCCATGGTTTATCATTTCTGCACTTTCAGTATGACTCTTCCTTCTAGAATATAAAAGTAATCTAGGAGAGCTTTTCAAGCTGTGTATTTCAGTTTGTTCAGTTAAGATTTTTGTCTGATTTTAGCTGTTGTTCTGATATCTCAAAAGGCTGCATGGCTGAAACCTAGCTTCTACGTGTATTAATAGTAATGTTGGGTAGGTGTGTTATCTGGGATCGTAATGTCGTACGCTGCTGTCCTTTGGCACCACTGCTTTATCAGCTTAAGCTCACTTGCAAAGTGTTTATTCCTGTTCTGACTGTGGTCTTTATCTGTAAGGAAGAATAAATGTTACTTCAGATAAAGCAAAACACCAACTGAATTGAGCTAAAGGAACCAGCTTTGACAGAAACATAATTATTCTGTCATTTCTGAATTTTGCGGAGCAAGATGAATGTTATAACAGTTTTAAGTATTTGCACTATTTTTCATTATTTGTTAGATGAAAACATAGTTTCCCTTAATAAGTATGAAATAAAGGCTCCGACACACAGTACTAAATATAAGGAAGGTTAGACAGGTTGGAGTGAAAGCATTCTTCTTTGAAAAGCAGGGGTAACAAATTAATTTAATTTAATATTTATTATATGTGCTCACTGAATTGAATATTGGTTTTTTTGCTATCAAACAAGGTCAAACATCCATCTCTTACATTGCTATGTTAAAATTTATCTTCAAGTTTCTATTAATTTAATTGTAAGGACCTGTTTAAATCATAAGGAGAATAAGGATAAGATGATTTTTCTTTTCCTGGCTTGACTTGCACGATTGGCTATTGCAGCAAACATGACATGTAAAATCATCCATCTGTTCTGTTACTGCATTTAATTTAGTTTTTCTTCACAGTAAAACTATTGCATATTAAAAATGAAAAATGGTGGAACTAAATTAATAAGTGGTGGTCCTTTTGCACCAAGGGACTTGAAAGGACTGAAAGTTATTATACATTTTGCTGTGAAAAGACTGCAAATACTTTCTTTGTGTCTTTATCTCCTTTAGGAAATGCAATTAAGTTATTTTATATTTACAGAACCCCTTTATACAACCTCTTCAAAAGCCTACCCATTTCCATTGCTGAATAACAATAATAATAATAATGGCAATGAACAGTTTATTAGTTGATTTGATTTAGAAATGTAATAGTCTGGTTTTATTAAAGAATAAAACTGAAGAATCCTCAAAATAGTGAGTGTTTCCAGCTGAAGACACTGAGTAAAATTCGTCATGCAGCTGCCTCTGAGGAGTACTTTAACATATCTCTTGGTCAAAGCAGAAAGTAGATAGGAAACAAGAGCGAAAAAATAGTCAAGAGCGAGCTGACAACAGCTCAAAGAACACAAATGTATTTTCCATTCCAGGATATTTTGTCTCCCAGCATGTTGCCCATTATTTGTTTCCCCATTGTCCCAATAGTTCTGAAGAAAAGTGTGCTGGCCTTCATTACTATTCTAGTAGTTTATTGTAGTGGTGTACATCTGGGGACAGCTTCCACTTTTGCAATAATTTCTTAATTCTTCTATAAGATTTCAGTGGCTTGGTGCATTAACTTGCCCAAAAGCCTGCTGCTGCTTACCTGCAAGATTATTTTGTTAATAGAAAGAAACGGGAGATTGGCATATAAAGCCCTGTGTTACTATAAACTCAGATTACCACTTCTGTGGTCAACCCAAGAAGCAGCTGTGAGGAAATAGCACAGAGCACTTCCTTGCCAAAGCAGTTGTCATGGTAGGAAATAGTAGGAAAAACTGAAGATTACTGTGGGATGCTAGTAACTGTCATAATCTCTTGCTTGCCATCTCTACCTTTGAAAGTTTTCTTCTTAGGAGTCTGATGGCTTTGGTTTTGCAATCCATTTGCATTGATGTGAGTGTGGACCGCTGCCGAGCAGAATGGTTCAGCCAGATCTACACCCTTCTGCCAGCTCTGAGCACCATGTGGTTTCATGGTGGGCCAGTCAGGGAGTTGGTGTGGCTAGCATATTTAATTCTTTTTCTTGAATTAGTTTTCAGCCAACTCAGTTCTCTGATCCAGCTCTTCATATCCTCAGACAGTACAGGGAGGTGTCATGGTGTAGGGCAAGGAACTAAATCAAAGAGAAATCATGTTTACATCGGCTTCAAGCAGTGGTGAAGTGCAGTCTAAGACACTAATCCATAGCAGAGATTCTGATAGAAAATTGTATTAGAGCCTCAATTAATTAAATTAAAATCTTGTAAATCATTGTTAGCTAAACTAAGTATTAGTCAGCAGAAAAATATCATGAATGTTACAAAAACACATGGAAAGGAGGGAGCTCTCCAATGAAAGTGAATTAACAGGAGGAACAAAGAATGATCAGAAACAAAAGAAGGCAATGATTAAAAGCAAAGTTAGAGATTATAATTTGTGACAATTAAGAGGAGAAAAAAACCCCTTAGTTTGACTTAGAGACAGTCAGAAAAAGTATAAACCTGTATACTTATTTGTGGGTTTTATTATTTTGGAATTTAAAAACAGAACAAACGAAGCATTTGGCAACTGTTAGCTCAGCCACTCCGCTTGTGCACTGTGCTTTCACTGTCTCTCCCCTTTAGCAGAATCGTTAACTAACTTAATTTGGGAAGGGCCTCTGGAGTTTGTGCAGTCCCACCTTCCACAGCGAGGAGGTCTGATAGAGCAGGTGGCTCAGGTCCGAGTCCAGCCAAGGTTTGAAAATCTCTGGGGAAGGCGATTTCGCATCCTCTTTGGTCAGCCTCTTCCCATATCTGAACACTTTCATGGTGATGTTTTTTTTCTTGTATCTCCATGAAGTTTCCTGTCTTGCAACCTGTGCCTGTTGCATCTCATCCTTCCCTTGTGAACCTCTGAATAGAGCCTGGCTCCTTCTTCTCTTTGGCCTTCTGCTAGGTGACGGGAGACAGAAATAAATCGATCCCCTCTTAGCCTTCTCTTTTGTACTGTCTGGATTTGCTAACTGCTCAGTAGTGTACAGTATTTTTAATATGTACCTGTAGCCTGAGGACTTAAGAACTGCCTGCTAAGGCCAACATGCAAGTTGTGCAGGATACAAGTTTGGTCATATCAAAAATGCCACATGCCTGTGTACACTTGCTATGGCAGATCCTCCTTGTTAGGCTGTTTTGCAGTGAGCTGCGTTCAGTGGATGTGGATCCACTCGCTTTTAATTAACCCATAACAAATCATAGGTTGCCTGTTTTTCTGACTTGTTTCTGTCCCTGGAGATGCAATAACTAACAACTGTTGTAATGATTTCCCACCAATGCTGAGAGAGCTGAAAAAATCAGGCAAAATTGCAGAAGCCTGTATGGGTTAGTTGTTAAGCTGTGGTGCTTTAAATTTAAACATATCACTCCTTTATTTGCTGGTATGACATAAAGTTAGAAGGATGGATTTTGAAATATTTGTCCCATCCACAATCATGCTTGCATCTTAAAGAAAAGAAAGTTTGCATGAGAAGTTCGTACTGATACTCACATCAGGTAGAAGTGATGTAGTATTTGGCTTGGGCTTGAGATAACATATAGCAGATATCTTGGAAAGAATGCTGCAGCTGGGTTGTCACTGTCACAAGAGATAAGGGGGGAAACCGATTAGCAGAAGTGACTAATTTAGACACTTCCTTGCAGAAACTTTAAGGCCTTTGGAATACCCATGGAGCTGAGTTGAAGAGGTGAAAGCCTGGTTCCTGTTCCCTGGGTCATGTGTGGACTGAATTTAACTGGTGTCAAATGAAAAAATGAAAGCAGGCCTGGGAACAGGGACTAAAGTTGCCCCATCCTCACTGCCTGCTCTCAGCTCCCTTTGCCCTTCTCTGCTTTTAACCCCTCCTGTTCCTGGCTGCATGGGGCCTAATTTCTATGAAGATGCACTGCTGGGGACAGGGATAGAGCCTCTCTCTTTCTGCCAGTGTTTTCCCTGCTTTGTGCCAGCACATCTGGTGTTGTTTTCCTGGGATCAGTCTTCCTGTGCTGCATAGAGGGGCGTACAGGCTCTGGGTTTAGCAGAACCAGCTAGGTTTAGTAGAACCAGTTCTAGGTTTAGCAGAACCAGTCCAGGTTTCTTACTTCATGGGCAGGCAAATAGGTAGCATCTTCTTCGATTGTTTTTGTTTGTTTGGGAGGGCTGGGCTAGGGAGGGTGGTTTCTTTTCATGTGTGGGTTTCATTATTTTGCAAGGTGTGCACCTTTCTGTGCATTTACACTGATTTGGTAAATGTAAGCTTAGATGTTCAATCTGAAATACGTCCTTTGCTATTACAGGAAATAAAAGAACTGGGTTGGATGAGGAAAGAATATTTATTTTCTGTGTATCTTGTTAATTTGATTGATTGGTATTGTGTTTCTCTCTCTTTCTCTCTCTCTCTACTTTTTTTTTTCCCCTTTAGGCCCTAGATGGGTTCTTCTTTGTAGTGAACCCAGAAGGTAATGTTGTGTTTGTTTCTGAGAATGTGACGCAGTACCTAAGGTACAACCAAGAAGAGCTGATGAACACAAGCATATATAGCATCCTGCATGTAGGGGACCACAATGAATTTGTCAAAATCCTGCTGCCAAAATCTTTAGGTATATATATCTTTTCCTGATATCATATCATTACTTATTTAACCTTGGTTTCATAAATCAGTGTTTCAATAACTTAAGTTAATGTCCTTCTGCTACTTACAGTTTCATCATATAAACTCTATTTATTTTTAATGTATATATAGGCTGTATGAATGATTAATATCATTCTCAGAAGCATCTTCCACTCTTCAGATTCTTCATTGTTAAAATTACTCTTAGTAACTCATGTTAGCTGATATTTTTAATGGATCTCAGAGTGAATCACTAAAAGACAGCATTAGCTATGTGAACTCTGTTAGTTCTCTGTCTAGGCTGATTATTCTAAGAATGGCCTAAGAAAGGGAGAATCTATATTAGAAATCAGAAAACTCCTTATGCTAGAATTTTCATTTCAATGTTTTTGGCCTCACCATTATCTATCTTTATATTTCCAAAATTTTTTTTGTTAGTTGCAGCCATTCTTGGATTCATAATAATATTGGTTTTAATGTCATTGCATTTTGGAGGAGGTGAAAACAAAGAGAGTCAATACTGGGCACCTCATTTGCTCACAGCAGTTTAAAAAGTGTTATGCAATTTGCTTTAGCATTTTATGACTTTACTTATAAATCCCTGAAAAATCAAAAATGTAAATTGCTAAACCACATAAATTACTGCCATTATTGCATTTTATCACTGAAGAGGGCAAATGAAGAGTATTTTAAATATGACCCTGCTATTTTCTTATGCAGTGTTAACATTAATTCTCTCTGACTGATGTCCAGTACCTATATTTGTGCATCTCAGGATTTTGTTTCTTTTTTTACTTCTCTTAAGCACTGTGTTAGGCTTTAGTTTTATCCATTGCTTTACCCAGGTCATTCTCATCCTTTCAGTCTTTCCTGTTTTAGATGAGAGTATGTGTTTCGATATATTCCTGATTGCATTTCTTCCTGTGTTTATAAATACCCATTAA
The DNA here is from genome assembly GCA_013398125.1 of Aegotheles bennettii. Taxonomy (NCBI): domain Eukaryota; kingdom Metazoa; phylum Chordata; class Aves; order Caprimulgiformes; family Aegothelidae; genus Aegotheles; species Aegotheles bennettii. Next base: position 267,425 of record VZRW01005691.1, read on the forward strand.
TTTCTTTCTATTTCTAATCTGGACACAGATTTTTATACAATGCTACTGTCTCTTTTGTATTAATCACTTTTAAATTCAGTGGATGGATTCTACATACTGCCTTATTTCTTCCAGGCATATAAATTAATTTAATCTACCCAGTAGGCTTTTCAGTGTGCTGTATAACTTTTATGTGCACTAATATTTAGACTTTTATCCTGCTTTTCCACTATGTTGTTACAAGTCACTTGAAAAAAAACTTGATAGCTGAACAAATTAGCAGTAATTTTAAAATATGAGAATTTTATAAATTACCTTGTTATGTGCTGGTTTGGGTTCTAATATTAAAAATAGATTGTTGTTGTTAAACAAGCTTGTTTCCCAACCAGTTTGCAAAGCACTTTGATTAATTTCCTGTGGATAAGCAGCAGAAGTGATTGCTACCAGAGTTATCTCACTATATGATCTTTGCTTTGCTCAGTGAATGGGGGATCTTGGTCTGGTGACACTCCTAGGCGTAATAGCCATACCTTTAATTGTCGGATGCTGGTAAAACCTCTTGCTGATTCTGAAGAAGGCCATGATAACCAGGAAGCACATCAGAAATATGAAACTATGCAGTGCTTTGCTGTTTCTCAACCAAATTCCTTCAAGGAGGATGGTGAAGGTAATTACTGCTTTCAATTTGTGTTAGTATTTTTTCTTTTGAGGTCAAGTTGATAGAGTGGCTTCTAAGTCTTAAAAAATGGAAAAATTGTAAATTGTTTTCTTTTTTTATTGAGCTGTTGAAGTGTACTTTCATCTGCTATTATGAGTGTATACACATATATGCACCTGTTTGTTAAACCAATATAATTGAAATGGAGAGAAACTCCATTTACCTTAAAGGAGATCCTAGTTTTACATCACTGCAATTGTAAGAAGAATGTATCTGACTGGGAGGAAAGTTTCAATGGGCAATTTTCGAAGTTCTTAGAATTTGAAGACAGTTGTGGTTCACCATTTCCTTTACCATTTACTACTTCAGCAGGCAGGTTTCCTCAGATTGTATTTTAAGTATTCAGATAAGTAAAATTGGCTTATTATGAAGCTGCTTTCTCAGGGACAGCAAGCATTTGGGGCATGTTTAAGAAATGTGGCTTAGAAGGTACAAAATGGTGAGTGTTGAAGAAATGTGTTCTCTGTGCATGCAGCATATTCTTTTTTATTACTTGTCTCCTGAGTAGTTGAGCTGCTACAGGTTTGTGTAAAAACACATGCCAATAATTACGGGCTATTGTGGAGTCCTTGATAATTTTTCTTCTAAAAAAGAAAAGAAGTGCACCTCTCCTGTGTTGTTTAAAGTTGCAGGAAGTAATGAAGATGTAAAACCACTGAGTTCAGCCTGTCCTTTTATTAGTACAAAATCTATTCTTTTGGTCCGAAATTATTTAAAGAACTTTTTTTTAAAATACTTCTGAATTCTTTGTAGAAACAAAATTTTCCTCTTCTGTACAAATTGCTGAAGTAACATTTTTGTTTAAGATTTGCAGTCTTGCTTAATTTGTGTTGCAAGAAGAGCTCCAATGAAGGAAAGGCCACTTCTTCCTTCGTCAGAGAGCTTTACTACTCGCCAGGATCTACAAGGTATTGTGAAATAGGAGTTTTTAATTTCTTCCCCCCTCCAAAAGAGGAAATTGATGTAACAAACACTTTGTCTAATATCAGGCAAAATAACTTCACTGGACACAAGTACCATGCGAGCAGCTATGAAACCTGGCTGGGAGGATTTGGTGAGAAGGTGCATTCAGAGGTTCCATTCGCAGCACGAGGGAGAAATATCATTTGCCAAGAGGCATCACCAGGAAGGTTAGGTTTCATATTTTTAGCACTTTCTATATTTAAACTGTTTGTCATTTGTATCTCTCGGTGTGTTCTCTTTTTTATGTTTACTTGGAACAATCAAGGGCTATTGATAGTCCCTTTTTCAAGCTGAGTTGTATAACTGAGATGGCTCTCTCCATAGAGGTTTTGCACCTTTCTCCCTGTTTGTTTTAGCCTGCTTGTTACAACTGTGCCATATTGGAGGGTGCTTCAGATCTTCAGATTGTCACAATTATTTTAAAAAGAAAGACCCTTGTGTGTTACCCACCAAAACATTCACTACCCATTATTTTTCAGAACCTCAGCTCACACGTTGCAGTTCACTGACCTGTATTCCTATTCTCTACAAAAATGAACTTTTACTGTCACATTTCCTGTGAGAAACACTCAGTGTGGGTTATCAAAGATGCAGCACTCACGCTATCTGGAAACCTACATTGTTGTACTGTATCTAGCTGATAAGTGTTAGAGGATACACCACAAGCACATCTACTCGGTCAAGATTATGGTAGGTGAGATGTAGGAGAGTACTGCGCTGTGAAAGGTTCCCCATGAGCTTTCTGTGGTAGTGACTGAGTGGGGATTTTTCTTTTCACAATACCTAGTACTGCTAATTCTAGTAACACAGATCCAAATTACTAAAAACAAATAACCCTTTGTAGTCCACAGGATAGTCCTTTCAAAACCCATGGGGAATAACTAGAACATTTCCAGTGCAGGAGCATCATTCTTTGGGTTCATGTTTGTAGAACAGGGTTACAGCTGACCTGTAACAAATAGTTGCCATGGTCATTAAACAACCAACATGCTGTCTTGGAAACTAAATTGTAGCTGGAATCCCAAATTATTCAACCAAATACACACACACACAAAAAAAACCCCCAACCCACCACTTTAGTCATGCAGCATTAGTTACATATTCTTTAGTATGTTCTGTTTTCATGAAACCTTGAGGTTTCATGTTTGGAATGTGGGGGCACAGAAATGCTGTGATATTTTATGTAGCAGCTTTTGGGGTATATACAGTAGGAGTGCTAAAAGTTCCCAACCTTACACTGTGATTTCAGACAGAGCTGAAGAAGGTAGTATGCAATTAAAGTTACAGCAGGGTTTTAGAGAGCAGTTTCAGGTAAGGACCTATCCGTGCCCAAGGTGATTTACGAGTTGCTGTTACGGCATCCAGCCACTTGTTACTTTAGTCCTTTTCAGGTGATTCCTGACCAAATTCACAGCTCCTACATGCAATGCCGAGGTTTGAATGGGTCCTCTCTAAGCTGTCTGAGAAGTGAGTTTTGGAGTTTACACTGTATCATTTTGCAGGAGAGGCTTAGGACGGTCATATAAACTGTAGAATTAGTCTAAATGACTCTTAACTTCTTGTGGTAGTGAACACAGTGAGTGATAAGAGGAGGAAGAAAAACCTCTGGAATTGCTTTGCTGCAAAGGATCCAACACTAGAGAGGGATAATGGCTGAAATGTTTCCTTCTCCGGCCTTGCATCATGGAGAAGAATAACAAGGCGTATCTTGGGCAGCAGCATCTTTACACTTTACTGAAGAAGGCCTTACATTTTTTAAGTCATTATGGTTTGAGAATAGAAGCAAATGAAGCAATGGTCTCCTACATGTAATTCAGTGTTGCAGTGTGAAAAAAAATTCAGCATTAGCATGATAATAAAATCCACAAAACTTTCAAATTAACTCTCAGTATAAAGTGCAAAATATATGCTAGGTTTTTATTGGCCACAGTCAGAAAAATAGCATTTCCCCAAGAGGAATACGGAAACATTCTTGTTTGCTTAAAGAATTAGTTTGGAAAATGATTTAAGTAGAGATTTCACTTGTATCCTGTTGGCATTGAGTACTGGAATTTCCTGATGTGGTATATGCTAAAGTTAAGAGCTTTGGACCTTCTGGTGCCCAAAGGTTAAACTGAAACAATGACATACCTAGCAGTGAAATTTTGCTTTGTATTGTTTCACAGTTGTAGGTTTTTGTTTTTCTTTACATTTTTACTCTGAAAAACCCCTTCTGGTTGTTTAAATTGTGCTTCCTGTTTTCTCACTGCCTAAATAATACTTTAAAACCTTGCAGAACAATATATGGCGGTGGGGGGGAGAGGGAAGGAAGGCAATCATAACCAGTCCTGCAAGGCTGAAAATCTGGTAACTCTGTAGAGGAGACTATTTAATAAAGCCACGCTCAGAAAACTGTGTCATTTCATTACTGCAGGAAATATTAAAAGACAAGCAGTGAAATGAAGATCAGATGATACTATTAATTTTTTTAAAAAGAAAGAAAACCAAAACCACAGAAAATGTGTATGCATGAAAAAACAGGAAATTAGAAGTGTTTGTAGTGCTTCATTCCTATTTTTTCCCTAAACAACTATATGAAAATTCTGAAGTTAAGTATTTCCCTCCTGCCATATCTGCAATCCTAATATAATAGCTTTTGGACTAGGAATTGAGAATTATTAGACTTGTTTCATGATGGCAAAGAGTGAACAGTAGAAAAAACGTTTGGAGTTTTGCTTTTCCACAACATGACTTTTGTTTTTCATCAAAGAAGTGTCACAGGGTTCTACAGAAGTTAGAGAACTAAATTTGAAGTTCAGATTTACACTGAAAACTTAAGGGCTGCACAGTATCTGTGCCCCAAACCTGAATACTGTTGTATCTAACACTGGGGAAGGATAGCACAGCCCCAGTTTTGGTTTAGGTAGTTGTATTTGTAATTTGTTTGAGCTGTATATTTTTGCATTTGTTCTTTAAAAAGTAATAATTTCTTGTTCCAGTTCTTCTTGTTTCTAATTGTTCCCATGTAAGAGATTTATGTACATTTTAAATTAAAGAAGTAGTGAGAGTAACTGTTAAAAGATAATTTAAGCAGGCAATAAGGAGGAAAAGATACAGGCTAATGGAAACAGATGATCTAGAAACTAAAGGCATTTATATTAATCATTGTGATGTAGATGACACATCTGAAAAAATGTATGAGGAACAAAAGGAGTTAAACACACATTTTATGAAAAGTGAAGTGGACATCAAGGGCGACTTGGTCTACTGAAATACTCTGTATTTGATATCTGTCCTGTTATTACTGTCACTCCTTGCAGGTTTTCTTTTGATCACCCTGCAGTATGTGAGATCCTTTATTTTATATGCAACTTATCTATTTACTTTCACAATTTTTCTTCTGTGTTGTTTTTTTGTTTTGTTTTGTTTTTTGTTGTTGTGTTTTGTTTTAACGCAGTATCTGTGGTATCAGTGCTGATGGATTTAGAACATCAGATGTTGAGCAACTAAGCTACTTGTACTATAGTTTCTCATGAATTCTGTCACTTTGTTTGCTTGCAGTGCTGAGGCAGGGACTAGCATTTAGTCCTGTTTATCGGTTTTCCTTGTCTGATGGCACTATTGTTTCTGCCCAAACGAAGAGCAAGCTCATCCGTTCTCAGACAACCAGTGAACCTCAGCTTGTAATCTCCTTGCATATGCTTCACAGGTAATCCTGACCAGTTTATTACATCCACACTCTGCAGAGAAACAGGGAAAGTACGAAGTTGCCAAAGCAAATAGATTATTTAAGACTGATAGACATTCAGTTGACTTAGAACTGATAGCATGAACACAAAGTAAGTTTTTGAAATCAATGCTTACAGGAGGAAAAGACTGTAAGATTATTTCAGGATTTACAAGTAGTGTACTGGATTTTCACGTCAAGATCTTCATTAAACATGCAAAATTTCCTTCAATCTTATGTCCTTAATTTCAGTATTTTTTTTACTTGTATTTTTGCATAGTAGACACAAGAAACTTTGCAAATGTAATTAAATCTAGAAAACTTGGAAAGATTAAATTCCTGTAGTTCACAGTCAGTCATATGTTGTGCCCGGGTCTTCTTTAAAAAATAAGTTATGATTATTAGAACTGCATTTTAGACAAACTGCATATTTTAACTCCTTGTCTCTCTTAATTCCTGTCTTTTCTGGTGCTTGGAGTAGTGGCTTTCACGTGTCCAATCTTGATAAATGCCACCACCATTAGTTTGGTTTTTTTTAAAAAAGGCACAGGCAATAATATGTTAAAGTCAAGGATAAGTAATCATTGACCTCAGAATTACAATGTAAAATTTGAACTGTCATTGCATGTCTTGGTGTATCTGTGTAAAATTTTGTTTCAGGTTTTATTTGCTGATTATAATTACAATGCTTTTTCCCTATATCCACAATATCACTTTTTTGAGAGGAAGAAAACAGCTCTAAACATAACTAAAACTGAAACCATTTTACAGAGATCATAGATTTGGAAATTGACCTGGTGAAAAGCTGTCTGAAATTTGTTTCCTTTAGATTGCTGAATATACTTGATATTTCACGAAGTGCTGAATTTTAAATTTAAAAAAGCACCATTAAGTTAAAAATGTTACCTGCAAATATTCTTGCTTTTCTTAGCAGAACAACACTGGTAGTATTGTGTTTGCAATAAGGTTTTAAAAATCCATCTCTCCTTTTTATAGTTAATGTTGTTTGCCTTTGCCTTTATACCTAAGGTAACAAATACAGAGTAAGAAGCTTCACTAGCCTGTGTGCTTCAGTTCTTTCACTTCTCATACTTCAGCAAAATGTGGAGGTTTATCTGCACTTATCGTGTGCAAGTAGAAATGGTTTTTGTCTCACTGAAAATACATAGTAGGAATGTTCCATTAGTATTTGGTTTTGCAAGTCCAGAGCTGATTTGATTTTTCTCAGAACCTCATTTTAATTCTTCCTAATCTACTTAACTCTGTCTCTTTTATAGCTTTTAGAATTTGGGAATATGTCTGATTTTTCCGATATAAGCTTTAGTACAGAAGTAAAAAGTATATCGCATCCTCCCATAAACTAATCAGAGTCTACTGTGGAAAAGAGAAGTGACCTTCAGGTGCTCTCACAAGAGCTCTGTGTGCGTGTGAAATTTAAAACTCCAGCAAACAGCTGTCTGCAGCTGTCTTGTAAAACATCTCTTTGTTTGAGTCATATGTTTCAGCTGAGATTTCTGTCAGTTCTAGAAGTTAGCTTGCCAAATTGTAGAGAGGAAATATACACTAAAGGGAGAGTCTGAAATTGTAACCTATCTGCATTTCTAATGAGTGTCATTTAAATGAGGTATAATTTATTTTTCCTCTCTTCTACTGATTTGTTAATGAGGTACTCAAAAACCATACTGTTAATGTGCAGCCATGTTGTAAGTTGCGTATCAGTTTTGTCAAATTGTCAATTTGTTTTTAATTGTAGGTATGTTGTGTTATTTTTAAGTGAGGTTTGGGGTTTTGCTTCTTTTTCTGTAAGGTAATTGCAAGTTGGCCACTGTCATTTTAGCTAATGGGTTGGTTTTCTTCCCCTTGCCATATAGAGAGCAGAATGTCTGTGGAATGAATCAGGATTTGACTGGACAAGGAATGGGAAAGATACTGAACCCAATTAGCTCCAGCAGCCCTGCCCATCAGGCCATGTGCAGCGGGAACCCAGGTCAGGATATGACCATCAGTAGCAATATAAATTTTGCCATAAATGGCCCAAAGGAACAAATGGGCATGCCAGCAGGCAGGTTTGGTGGTTCAGGGGGAATGAACCATGTGTCAAGCATACAAGCATCCACTCCTCAGGGTAGTAACTATGCACTAAAAATGAATAGCCCCTCACAAAGCAGCCCCGGCATGAACCCAGGGCAGCCAAACTCTATGCTTTCCCCAAGGCATCGTGTGAGCCCTGGAGTGGCAGGAAGCCCTCGCATCCCACCCAGTCAGTTCTCCCCTGCAGGAAGCTTGCATTCGCCCGTTGGAGTCTGCAGCAGCACAGGAAATAGCCATAACTACACCAACAGTTCCCTGAACGCACTTCAGGCCCTCAGCGAGGGTCATGGCGTTTCTCTAGGATCGTCGTTGGCTTCACCTGACCTAAAAATGGGAAATTTGCAAAATTCCCCTGTGAATATGAATCCTCCCCAGCTAAGCAAGATGGGAAGCCTGGACTCTAAAGACTGCTTTGGACTATATGGGGAGCAATCAGAAGGTACAACTGGACAAGCAGAGAGCAGCTGCCATTCAGGAGAACAGAAAGACAGTAGCGATAGCAACATGCCACCAGTTGTCAGTGGTGAGAGACCTGATGGACAGAATAAACTGCATGATGGAAAAAGCCAGACAAAGCTCTTACAATTGCTGACCACCAAATCGGATCAGATGGAGCCTTCACCTTTGTCCAGTACCATGGGAGACGTTAGCAAGGACTCCACGGGAGGGTTGCCTGGGTCTGGTTCGGCACATGGAACCTCACTCAAGGAGAAGCATAAAATTTTGCACAGACTATTGCAGGACAGTAGTTCTCCTGTAGATTTGGCCAAGCTCACAGCAGAGGCCACAGGCAAAGAACTGAACCAGGAGTCCAGTAGCACAGCTCCTGGTTCAGAGGTGACTGTTAAACAGGAGCCAGCGAGTCCTAAGAAGAATAATAATGCACTACTTCGCTACTTGCTAGATAAAGATGATACTAAAGATATTGGTTTACCAGACATACCCCCAAAACTGGAGCGGTTGGACAGTAAGACAGACCCTTCCGGTAGCACAAAGTTAATAGCTATGAGGACGGAAAAAGAAGAAATAAGCTTTGAGCCTAATGAACAGGTAAGCAAATTATTTGCATTATGTGTGAATGAGAGGTTCTAGCCCTGCATTCCTGCCATTTTAATTTTTTCCAGGCTTCCTCTAAGAGTAATTTCTGACACTTTAAAAGGCTGTTTACCTGTCTTTTGAAATCCAGTCTTAAGTCAATTTTCCAATTGGTGTTACTAAGTTGTGCGCATCACCCTCTCTAAAAAAACACAGTCTGGCTGAGAGGAGATGGGTAATGGAGGACTGAATGCTGGGAACCTTTCCCACATGGTAGACAGATGAAAATACTTGTAACTCTTGGTAAATGTTAACTTATTGGACAGCTTTTCCCATAGGCTGTTTTTGAACTCCTGTGGCTAGATGGGCTCTTGACCTAGCCCAGCACAGCAACTGCACTACTCCCATGTAAAGCAGGTTCGTGCTCAAGGACAGGAGTTGTTTGAAAGGACTGATACCAACTTTGCGTTACTCATTGTCGTGCTATACTTGATCTGCAAATTAAAATCAAGTCAAATAGACTTCTCTTGCTTCTGTGCCAATTAGGGGGTTTTGTTGTTCTGAGTCTTTTTACTTTAAAAGTTTTTATATTCAACCCCAAGTTCCCATGGATGATTAATTGTTCAGTGCAGAGATTGTCTCCCTGTGCAACGTTATCTGCATTCAATTTTGCATTCAGAATGTCTCTGCATTCTGTGCATGATTGCTGTTGCTGTGCTGCACAACATACTAATAAACTGGATGCTGTTAGGACCTATGCTAAAAAGTGTTATTTTACTGGCCTTCATGCAGAATTCACTTTCAAAAGCACCAGGTTCACGTCACACAGAATGCTTCAGTTTTCAGAGCTTTACAAGAAAAAGGGATGCAGCAGAAGCAATTTACCACTTCAGTATTACTGTTTATTTTATTTATAAAAGGAGTAATTACAATATCAATTTTAGTATAAGGCATTTTCTGGGGAGTTTATAACTATCTGGAGTTAATGATCCTTAGCTCGGTCCTGTGCTATCAACTATCCCAGGTGATCATTAATCCCTAAGCAGTGCCCTGTGCGTAAAGCCTTCGTTTGTAAATCAGGATCCGATCATACACTGTAAATGTTCATGACTCTCTCATTCACAGCCATATCCTTCACTTTTAGAATATTGTGTATTTTTAATGTGCAGACTGGTTTTGAGGTTGCTTATTTTAGTATTTTTATTATTGTGTGTATATAAATGCATCATTTTTAATATTTTCTATATTGTATTTTGAGGCTGAGAAGAGATATTTTTTCAGCCCTAAGAAACAGCATTGAATATTTATTTTTTTTTCACTTTGCCGTTTTGGCAGTCTCTAACCAGCATGCAGTTCTTTGAACAGTGGTTATAACCACAAAACATAGAGGCCAGGCTTCCCACTACAGTGTGGATACAGCATTGTTAAAATCTCAGTTACCCAAGCATCTCTTAAGGTTGCTTCACTTCTTCTTTTTCAGAGTTTGACAGCTATTGCCATTATGTAGGAGCAATTGTGGTTTTTCAATCTTTCCTACGCTTCAGGGGGAAACTGAGCCAAATACTAATTTCTACAAACACTAATTTCTACAAAAAAAAATCCTCAAGCCTGGATATTAGTTTAGTTCTGAATACAGCTACTATTCCATAGTGCCTGTAGGGAGGGCTTAGATTTTCTGTGAGAACTTATGCTTTGTTAGGCTAGAAAAACACAGATATAAAGAAATTCACAGGTAAACTGCCGAGAATTAATTTCAATTCCAAATTTAGATTCTACACGTGGAAGTTGATGTCATTATCTCAGCACTGGATTAACGACAGAGATACTTCAGTCCTCAGTATTTGCTACTGGACAAGAACATAGAATTTAGTAGTCACACAAAAACTGTATGTCTAAGTAACTGAATAGATTAAAATAATGGCCTTCAGATGGTTTACTCTCCAAGAATTAAATTTCTAAAAGAATTAGAATTTCTGCTTTCATGATCTCTGTGGAGTAGACAAGAAATGGCTTAGCTTGTGAACCCATTTGGAAAGAGCAGGTTTTGTCCCCTCTAGAAGTTAGTTGTCTAATCCAAGGTACTTCTACAAGCTCCTTTTATCGTTGATGAAAAAATGGAAAAATACTCCAGGATATTTTTTGTCTTCTCCTAATGTGTGTCAAAAATAGGGGAAGTAAGCTGCTCTCTAGTGATGTTCCCATTGGCTGGTGGAAGCCTAGACAGCTGGCTTGAACTAGCTGCCCTGCTTTTTTGTGACTAAAGATAGGCACCTTGTGTCTCACCCTAAATGTAAACATGTAACTATACGACTAATTTTAAAGAAAGGGACTTCAGTGTCTGCAAGCATTGCCAACCTCAAGCACTTGAAAATCAGGTCCCCAATATTATGAACTTTGTAAAGTGAATAGTCTATTCATTTTTTATTTTTAGGCTTTGTGTTTCTGAGGTCAGCAGAGGGATTTGAGGGAGTTGGGAGTATGGACTATAAAAGTATTGCCTTTTCTTAAAATTTGAAGACAGAGATTGTCTCCCAGGAGGGAGGGGACCAGAGGTACAGGACGGTCCCGGAGCTGGAGCTGTTCAGAAAACCACGAAGCAGTGCAGGAGTTGTGATAAAGTGGTACGGCTGCAGTGCTGAGGCTTCCTCAGCACCAAGGCAAGGAGAAGCCAGCCCCACAGCCATGATGGAAGGCTGCTGGATAATGACAGAAGAGCTTTTGTGACTCATGTTGGTTGTAAATCGAGTTTTAGAACCTGCTTAAAATGCAGTGAGACCTGGAGCTGAATAAACAGAAGTCGTCCAACATGGAGTAACAGAGGAAATGGTGGGGAATATAAAATCATGTAAGCATTTATCTAGCTGAAGGCCAGGCCTTTAAACAAATAACCACTTTACCCCAATTATAAAATCACTGAAAATATTTAGCATCAAAAACTCTTCAGCTTTGGAAGACGGTCTCCCACAGGAAGTGCTCATTGCCTAAATTTAGATCAAAGCTGGAACTATTTAGTACAAGAACACAGATTCTTGTGCTAAATTCTTCCATCCTCCTGCGTCCTTCCCCCCCCGCCTTCTTCCTCCCCTATGTAAAAATTAACCATGTGCTTGTGTTACCTATTTTGCGGATTTATTTTAAACTTCTCTTCCCCAAGGAGTGTTGTATTTTTAAGTAATTAGTCACTGGAGTGTGCAGTTTCTCTGGAAACTGCAGCGGAGCGGCAGTGGAATGGCCTCTGCAAGGGGGATCGGGATGCTGGGAGGCAGCAGAGCCATTACGTTTTCTCCTTTTGGTGTGACTTTCGGAGCAGGAAATGCTTTGAAGCACACCACTGTTCTAAAAATAACAGTCTTCTAGGTAGTGTGTTTAAACATACACTTCTGCACAGAGCAGCAACTGACAGGAAGCCTTTCTCAAATGGCAGAGAATATTTCCAGCGCTGCTGTACCTTTTTCCCTTCCTTGGTGGGATGGATGATGGTTATCAGGCTCTATTAGGCTGATTGCTATTCCAGTTAAGGCAGCTGTGGGGGTGAGGACGAGAGAGAGACCTGCTGGGGAGGCTCAGTAGAGCTTTTCCTACAGCACCAACAGGAGTAGGACTTTTGCTGCCAAGCACCACGAGCGCTCCTATCATTCTCCACTATTAAAAAGGGAAGGCAGTGGAAACACAAGTTCTAATTTGCTACAGATTTGCTTTATAGCTCATCCCTCAACCGTAAGCTTATATTTCCCTGCTGGCCCACCAGGTACTGCCATGATGGGACTTCATCCCGCACCTTCCTTCCCTGTGCCCTACTGCTTATCCTGTCTCTCAAAAAAAAAATGTCTCTGTGCTCTGGTTACAGCCAGCACACACTGCTGCTGGTCAGGAACAGCCTGTGCAGTGGTCAGCAGATAGTCAAATCTGACAAGGACTGGCTAACAACTCAGGGGAAGGAGAGTGAAAGTGGAGGGTTATGTCAGAGAAACATCATGCCCTGACAGTGTCAGGTATTGCCTTGCTAAAGAAACATTTTGTTTAGCTGTATTGTTTTGCACTGCAAAACTCTTCTGTTTGTCTGACAGAGGCTTGCAAAGCCATAGTCTCCACCAGTGCTGTTCCAGAAATCATCTTAAGCATGTGCTTTTTGTCCTAAAACTCAGAAATGGCTCTAGTGTTCCTGACATACTTTACCAACTCTGCTGTCCTCTTGCTTTATGCAGAGACCAGTGTCTTCCCAATACTAAAATATTTTCTTTACAATGTCCCTCGTCTTCCAAAAACCTATTTCTTGTTGTCTAGAATCCGTTAAATTAATGAAGGACATTGGTTTCTTCTTGAAATTCTATCAAAAAACATTAGAATGGGGATTCCGCTTTCTGAATGTCTTTCAATTAGATTCTGTTTCAGAAGCTAGTAGATTAGCCTGATAATATAATGGGGTTTTCTAGCCAATTGTACATTTATTGCAGTTACCAGGGAGAAAAAGACTATATTGATTACACTTTTTATTTACTTTGTCCTTTGTTTTATGGCCAGTTTGGAGCAGGGATTTTGTTTTGTTTGCCTTTTATGGTCAAATGTTTTGCCTATTCTGTGGAGGAAGCTAATGAGCTGACTTGGGGTTTATATAAGACAGGTATAGTTTCAAGTTGTGTCCCCACCGAAATACATCCTGTTGTAAGGAAAAGTCCCAGATGCCTCTTTCTTACCTGGTCATTAAAGAACTGTATACACATATGAAGTTTGCAATACAAGTTCTCAGTGCAAGCCATGGTAGAAAAGAGATCTGCAGAGAATTTAGGATCTTATCTAGTCCTTTATGACCCATGGAAGCTAGACTTTGACATAGTGATTTTTGTAAACCAAACTTCATGTTGAGGTGTAACTGCCTTTCAGTATTGCTGAAAGAATTCTGTAAGCAATTAACACTTTAATCTGCCTTTCTCCGCATGACAGCGATAAGTACTTTGAAAGTAGGTACTTTTTCAAATGCAAAAATATTTCTAATCATAATTTGTCTTAACTATTCTTGCACTTAGTGTCCAAGCTCTGTGGAGATTGTTGTAATTGCATTGCTTAGATAGTGAAAATATGTGCGTGAGGTCTTTCTTGTGATGCTTAGCACTTTATCAGGCATTTTTAATTCATGACAAATAATTGTTTTACAGGGAGGTTAGGGTGTGCCTTCTATTTACATAAAGTTCAATTTAGACCATTAACAAAATAAATATAGAATATAACTAAAAGAAAAATCCCATGAACATCATAGCTTGGAGTTAATTCCAAATCTATCTTGGAGCTTTTGCAGCAGTTGAGAACTCTCATCAAAAAAATGAAGATTAAATATTTTATATTGATTATGTTAAGCAAAAAAAAAAAAAAAAAGACTGTGTGTTTGCGTAGTTATAATATATGTGAATACATGTGTTGTATTTGGCCTTTCTTTGCAACTTCCTGAGAGGAATTAAAAGCGTCTCAGGGAGTGCCGTTTTCTGACACATTTGGATCAATGTGTTCTTCTCTGGCTTTGTTTTGGGTTTGGTTTTGTGGGTTTTGGTTTGTTTTTTTGTTTATTTTTTACATCTAATGTTTAAACAAAGAATTGCAGTAGCTGGAATGTTTTGGGTTTTTTTAAAGGGGAAATAAAAAAGATGCAAAGTCCTGCACAAAACCAAACAAAAAAAACCCCTGCAACATTTAAAACTTCACTGTTGTCTCAAGTATGTTTAATGAAGGCCATATGTCTTAATTCCCCCGAAGAGTACTGAATCATCCTTCTATAATTTATGATACCCTACATCATTCTTGTCTGCTGGCTCTTGCAGTCTTCTTGTACCAGAACTCCCAGTGCTCAAACTCCAGCTCCTATAAACCTCACTCACAACTGTCCCTCAGAGTGCCTTTTTGAATCTGCTTATCACCTGTCTGCACAATGATTTAGGCTTCTTATAATCACATTTGATTCCCCCTGGCTCTACCTTTCCTGTTGGTGTGCTCTGTCCACCCAACTGCTTGTAAACCGCCTGGAACGCAGCGAGTCAGTGGGGAGATTTGTCTAGAGCAGGTAGTGTCAGACCAACCTGATTTCCTTCCGCAAGAGGGTAGCGAGCTTTTTGGCATAAGAGAAGCAGCGTATGCCATGTGCCTGGGCTTGTGTAAGGCTCTTTGGCACTCTTACGCACAGCATTCTCGTAAGCAGATTAGAGATGCATGGTCAAGATCAAACTGCTGTGAGTAGGAAGCTGTTTGGAAATCCTTACACACAAAGTAGTTACTTGAGGATTCACTGTCAAAGTAGAGGTGCTGCAGGAGCTTGTGCAGCGTCTATAGCTGCTCAGTGCTTGAATAGAGTGTATGCTTGGTAAAGCTGCAGTGACACGAATATCTGCAAATACACTGGAGGACAGAATTCAAATTCAGCTGCAAACAGGAGATATGGAGGAAAAATCTTAGGAGAACATTGAGGATGAGCAAATTATTTATTGTAATTAGGCAAGCATAATGTCACTGATTTTTTAAAAAAAATTAGTAGGGGACAACTGGCTAGATAAGGCTTCGTCAGAGCTGTGTCTAGGGATCATAGGAGCACAGGGTGCATAAGAGTCAGTAATGTCATGTAATTAAAAAAATCACAGGCTTTTCTGGAATATGCCATCAGAGCGTACTATGTGTAGAGTAAATTTTCTGGTTTACTCAACAGTTGTAAGGCTTCATCTTAAGTCCTGTTCTGGACATGGCATTTCAGTAATAACGTTGATCAACTGAAGACAGTCCACAGGAGCAACAAGAGTAATGACGGGTCAAGAAAACAGGTTATATGCTGAAGAAAATTAAGCAAGTAGAGATTGCTTATTAACTTCAGCTGAAAACCCAAAAAGGCACATGTTTTCAAATAGAGAAAAGGTTAGGAAAAGGGGAACACAATTTGTTCTCAACATTCAAAATACCACAGGAAGGAAGGGCCTAAGTTTCAGTGAGGGAGGTTTTGCATTGACACTGAGGAAAAAAACTTGAATAGTCAGGGTGACAGAAAGCTGAAACCAGTGCCCTGGGGAAGCTATGGATCTTCTGTCACTGGATGTCTTTAACAAGAGGCTATATGAACTTCTGTAGGGAAAATTAGCATATGCTGATTTTGCCTTGGGGCTTTATATTTCTTCTAGTCCTCTGATTCTGTGATTTCCTACCATTTTGCCAATAACACCAGCCTCCAGATCACCTGCATGCTGCCTTTTAATGGAGTGAACCACTTCCTCTCTTGCAGCATATATTCCAATCTGTAAGACTAGGAAGTGACGTGGCAGGAGTAAGGAGTAATGCCGTGTCTATCTGCAGCCAGTCATACAAAAAAGGTGTGTGGAGATGTAACCTTGAGGCATTGTAGCTACCTTTGAATAAAACAGCTGTGCTTCCCAGGAGCAGGATCTCTGTGGCAGCAGGAGTTTAGTACAGACTAATGTGCAGTGCTTCCTAACTAGGCTGCGAGAGCCTTGGTCGGTAGTTTAAAGCCATCTCAGGTATTTCTACATTATCCTGTGATCTGCGGCATAAGCTCGCTCTCAGTAAGTAACAAGTTCACCATGCGGTGACAGGACAAAAAAGAACAGGAAGAATTGTATTTCAGTTGTGTGCATGTTTGTGGTGTTACTTCTCAGTTCCCCATCCTTCACGGCTGGCTGCTCTCTCTCTCTGCCTCTCTTCCGTCGTTGCCTAATGAAGGCGCTGATTTTGAGTAGGTTTTTGTTAAAAATACTGTCATGAAATGTTTCCTGTGCAACTTGGTGGTGACTGAGGCTGGACTTGCCTGTAGGTAACTATTACACAAAAGAGTTTTGCCCTATTCAAAGATTTAGGTTTGGTGAATATATTTGTAATATACATTTCTGAATTTTGGTCAGAAAAAGATTTTCATTCTGAGGTTTTACAAACAAGAGAAGCTGACCAAGAAAAAAAATACTGCTGAAAAAAACTTTTTGAAGAAAAATGTGCATATCAGTATTTATATTAGTATAGGATGGACTTAATTTTTTCCCATCTTTATTTCAAGATAAGTTTCTACCTTTCTCTTTTTTTCTTGCTGTAGAAAAGTTATTTTCAATTATTTGGGAAGTTGTGAGCAAAATAAATTCCTAAATCTAGTAACTAGCTGACAGTTTCTAATTTAAAAAACCCCACTGAAATGTCTACTTCATGCCAGTTAACTTATATAGATTTATTCAGTGTTAAGGTTTTGAATGTAACAAAGAAAATGCATATAGGGAATTGTTTCAGCCATGAAGCAACTTTTCCATCATATGGTTTTAATCAAGTCATAAAGAGACTAGAAATATGACTGTGCTGAAAGGGATATTGGTTATACCTACATAAACCCCCATCTTCATCACTGTTGGATCTCTCCTTCTGCCAAATTATCCCTGCTGTCTGCACCGATCACAGAGTGCACAGGGGGAATCTCCACTTTGCCTGAGGTATGTCATGATTCCAGGGTTTTGAAGGGGTGCCAGTGCCACACTGGGCTCCCCAAATTCAAGGCAGACAAGCCCTGGGAAACCTACACAGTCGCCTTCCAAGAGCTTTGTGAGCTTCCTCCACAATGGGCTTCTTGCAGGAAGCATCCGAAGCCGGTGTGGGTGTAATGGTTGCGAGCTGCTCGGCTCAGCATGAGCAGGATGCCAACAGCAGGCGAGCAGCCACATGTACCATGGGTTTGTGTTTGGTTTTTTTTATTGCAGCCAGGCAGTGAATTGGACAACTTGGAGGAGATTCTGGATGACCTGCAGAACAGCCAGTTACCGCAGCTTTTCCCAGATAGCCGCCCAGGTGCGCCAGCAGGCTCGGTTGACAAGCAAGCCATCATCAATGACCTCATGCAGCTTACCAGTGACAGCAGCCCCGGCACGGCTGTGGCCACCCAGAAACCAGCAATGAGGATTTCACAAAGCAGTGAGTCTGCCTTCTGCGCGCGTGTAGCAAAGCTTGCGAACCCCCAAAGCGGCAGTCGGGGTGCTCCTGGGTCAGCCAAGGAGGAACTGGGCAGCTCCTGGTCCTGGTCTGGTCTTGTGTGATGACATAGCGCCATCTGCGGTCATCCCTTTTCAAAAGATGTGTGGAGGTGGTCTGATTCTCTCAGCACCTTGGAAGTCTGTGCCCTTTGAGGAGTTTTAAGAGGCATCCTCAACATAAATGAGATGTCCCCTGCTGTGGTTATAGGCAACACTGCTGTTGCAGGGGGCTTTGGCATGAAGAGCGTGTGCATTTTGTTGTGATGCAGATCGCTCCTTTCCAGCACCTCGCTCAGTAAAAGGGATGAGAGAAGCTTTTCAAAGTGTGAAGGAGAGTTGTCTTCTGAAACCACAAGACTGATAGAAAGACATATGATTAAGAGGAATGCCCAAGTTTAATTTGAAATTGTGGCTTTTAATTGAGTCACTTCCAGCTGACAGTGTTCCTTAACTTTATTAATTAACTTACAAATCAGCACTGAAATGTTGGTCTACCACCACAGATTAATAGAAAGTGAACAAGACAGGAGTTTTAGCAGCTACAAATGTTGAAGAAAATAGCATAAAAAGCCACCGCTTCATTTTTTCTTCTGTTGGCTAGGATGGCAGCATCTGTTTACTTCCTTAAATGTACACTGGTGGTTCTTCTATAAAACATAGGACTTACATAATATTTTCAGCCATTCTGATCATAATAAAATAACACCATGCCACTTTCAAATTAACTACAATTATTATTATTATCATTATCATTATCATTATCATTATTATTATTATATGTTTGCATTCATATTAAAACTACTACAGATCCTTAAATTATCATTTGTTATTAGAGTTACTCAGAGAAAGCTGCTTGGATTTAATGTACTTATTCTTGTAAGTTTGGGGCTCCTTATGTGCAGTAGCACTGAAGTCAGAAGGAAATCTCTGTTCGTCTGAATTCTTTAGCACATTCTTTCTGAAGCAAGGTCTGCTGGTTCCTTCCACTTCATCCTTTAGCCTTTCCAGTGTTAACCTGGCTTTAAATCTGCTTTCAAAGCTACCAGCAGTACAGTAACAGTATGATTGTAAATGAGTGTCTTGATGGTTAGCAGCAGTTCTGTAAAAGCAGCATCCTATTTCCCATGTAAATTAAAACCCAAAAACTTTTTCACCAGCTCAGTCTTGTGCCTGATTCTCCTAGAGAAATTCTGCCTTGTTTTCAGTAGAGGAGCATACAGAAAACAGGTGCACAGAAACAGTGAGTGGTTCCTTGTATGAGCACAGAAAAGCAATGTAGAATGCATGAATGTCAAATCATGTACAATTCCAAAAGAGATTTGGGATTTTTTTTTAATATTTTTTTTCTGAAGAAATAACCTGCTTTCATTTTACAGGTTTTACGTTAAAATACTTTTTTGTTTTGGTTTGGTTTTTTTAAAAGAGACTTGAAAGCTGCTAGATTTGCCTCATAGCTAGAGTTTGATGCATGGGGGAAAGGGGGCCTTCTTCAGTCCCATCCTGACCAAGAGCAGAATATGTGATCTGAGCACCATCACATCTCATCAACTGTGTTGTTATTTTGTGCTACATTTCCAGCTTTCCTGTTTGTAGGATCAGTGGGTGCTGGCAAAGCTACCCATATAATAACTTACTCATCTATGTGATTTTTCCTGGAGCAAACTGTTCTGAAACTGTTGCTGAAGTTCAGTTTTGGTTCAATCCTTAGACTTTATGATGCCCCTAAGCTTGGGAAGATAATTTTGTCTCATAAGTAAGTTTTGTTTGCTTGTTTGAACAGACAGTCAAGATGAGATTTTGATTTCATGGATAATAATTAGGTGTATGAGATGAGATGTATTTTCCTGTAGACAGATGTAAGCAAATTCACCTGGCAGAGAACTTATAATAAAAAGTAAATAAATACAATGAGTTCCTGTAGTCTGGTTTTATAAAACAAGAAGAAAAATCAGAGACCTTTGTAATAAGATGTTTCTGTACTTTTTAACAGGCTTAATAAAACCTCATCTAAGTTCTCAAATGCAAAACTATCACTACTTTGATCTAAAATAAGAAATAAGTTCTTTAGCTTCTTTGTAATTTGGTGAATATAAAAATGCAGAAGTTGCTTTAAGGATGCTGTTATATCAGATACTCTACTAGGGGAAGCTATCAGCAAGTATGACAAATAACAATTTCACAAAAATGTTTAATTTATTTGTATGTGTTTTGTTGGTATTATTGGAAATGGAATCATAGGCACAAGGTCGGTGTTTCATTCATGTTTGAGATCTGGTTGTGCACGTAGGGAATGCTTTCATGCATTGGAACGTTGTCCAAACACCAGCTGAACGAGATGCTTGCCAGTCGTGATCTGAAGTTCGCTGTTCTGAGACAGTCTGCCGTTCTGTTTGAGGAGGCTGATATTAAGAGCACAAAACACCTCAACAGAAGAAAATAATTATATAAAGGTGACAGTAACCATCAGGCATGGTTCTGTTCACCAGAATATTGTGGCGTCACAGCTCTAATTCTGGACCGCCTATTTGTTGTTGCTGAATCATGGAAGTGTTTATTTCTATTAATGAAAAAATGTGGGGAAAAAAATTAGGAGGGAGATGTAGAAATGGGGCTACAGGATCTGGTACTCAATCTGTCTTTAATTTTGATAGCTTCTTCAGTGGCACAGCTTATGCCGAAAACTTTCAAAACTGAGATAATTCCTAACAATCAGGCTCAGGATGACATCTGTGTACAATTACGGTCCTACTAGGTGGAAGTTTAATTGGCAGTAGCATGCATATCACATAGTGGTGTATTTTGCTGTAGTGGCTTTTCTGTAAGTTAAATTTCATCGTGTAAAGTTTTAAAAATGTAAGTCATATCTGTTTTAGTGTCAGAATGTTCCATTTCAGAATTTACATAAAAATGTCAAGAAGAGTTGTTTCTCAGACAGATATGGAGTGGGTAAATCATGCAGCATTAAATAGCTCAGCCCAAGAGCTTGAAGTGTATTTGGGTTCTTTCTTTTTTTTTTTTAAGAAGTAAAGTTTCCATTCTTCTAACTTTGTTTTTTTTTTCTTTGCTCCTCCTGTCTAGCTTTTAATAACCCACGAGCAGGGCAACTGGGCAGGTTATTACCAAACCAGAATTTACCACTCGACATCACACTGCAGAACCCAACAGGTGCAGGAACTTTCCCACCCATAAGAACAAGTAGCCCCTATTCAGTGATACCTCAGCCGGGACTGATGGGCAGGAATGAAGGGATGATAGGAAGTCAAGGAACTTTAGGCAACAGTAATACAGGTAAGGTGACTTTAGATTTTTTTAAATATACACTGAGTAACAGACCATAGCATGTGTAACTTAATTTTGTGGTTGTTATAAGTACAGTTTATTGTAAGTTCTTTCCAAAAAGTCTGGAAAAAATCATGTTTCATGGGCTGTTATATATTGAAATATTTATTCTGAACTTCTGTTTCTGCATATTTTTAGTCTGGCTCTTTTATGCACTGCTTTTCACCTACCTGAAAACTTCTAGATGCACACAGTGTATTGGCAGATAGTCTGTTCACATCAATGTTCCAGATGCAGCTGAGGCTTAGATAGGTAAAAATCCAGTCTTTCTGCCTCAAAAAAAGCAAATAAATCAATCATTTCTCTGTAGAGGTACTACTTTCAAAACAAAATTATGGGCGATACTGTTGCCCTTAGTATGTGTATCTCTACAGACCTTGGTTTTTCCCTTGGTTATCCTTTATTTATTAGGTTTAGTTCTCATTTTAAATTAAAGAAATGCTGATGTTTTCAAAATTTTCCAAAACATAAACTTTTTGGGAACCATCAGATGTTGAAATGGTACTACCTCTTGTTGTGGGTTATGTCTCGTCTGTGGTGCATTGATTTCTTCATGTTGCCCTAATATTGTACAAAGATAGTAAAGGGGGTTTCACAAGAAAAGTATGGCTGATTGACTTATTTCAACTAGTACATGATCTGCGACTGTCCAGATGTGCAACAACTGCGGAGAACTCTGAATAAATAAATGGATATCTTAAATCCCTTCTGCTGGACTTTTGACTGTGTTTTCACTGTCAAAATTTTACAGTTAGTTTGCATCAGTGTTTAAAAAGACGTGCTCCTAGACACTGAAGTATCTTATTTAAGCAGTTTAGAAGTCAACTTGTAGTCTTTTAAGTGTCCTATTATTTCATGTTCTGTATACCTATCAGAGGATGTTAGTAATTTTATGTATACAAGTTAGAGAGTATTATCTGTGTTCCTGCCATTTTCTTTAGCACACCGCATATTTCAGCTGATAGAATGTGTACACAAATAGAACAAACCCGAGTGTGTAACACTGAAGCAGATTTTGTACAGCAGCTGAAACAATGACCCTCTCCAGAGGATTTTTCTCCTTGGTTATATTTCATCAAATGATTTAACTGATGAGTAATAATTATTTGTGTGGCTTTTAGTATTAATTTAAGGATGTTGCAAAATCCACCTGGAGAGACCAGTTCAGAGTCCAGTCTGAAATCGGTGTTTTATCTGTTCTCTGGACTGTATAATATTGAAACGTATAAATGCTATGAATGCACGGCTTTGGGTTTGGGGGGTTTTTGTATTGTGGTTTAGTTGGGCTTTTTTTGGCTACTGTCAGAGTGTAGTACTCCTATATATTCCAAGAGTAAATAAACTGTATCAGTTGTTTACAGTAGATGTAGGAGGACTTCCCCTAAAATAACGGTAATGAACTTCAGCATCTATCGGAAAGTTCCTGTGAGTAATTTCCCTGCACTGTATATTGGTTTGAAATTATCTGGGTGAGCCTTGAAGCTAAGAAGGCTCTAGGTTCTGAATGAATGGGCTCACCAAAAGTTGTTTGCAGAATGTGAATTTAAATTCAATCCTTCTAATTTGTAAGTGTGTGTAACGATAACATGTTGTTACTCAAGTCTTCATTCTCAGTTAGCACTTGGAAAGTAAAGCACTGATACACACATCAGCAAACGTGATTCATTTCCTGAGGAAGGAAGTCAGGCCTATCCACACACCCTCGGCACCTGTTGCAGACTGCATGTGGGAACGCTTACGCTGAACAGCATTTCGGAAATGATAAAAGGATCTTCCTCATGTAAAATGTATAATAATCTCCAGTCCCTTGACTAAGCAGCGTAAGGCATCATTCTGTAGCTTCGCACATCTGGATGAGCAGTTGTGATACAGTGTGCTTTGAGTGAAACTACTGCGTTTTCATCACTAAAAATGTAGCTCATCAGTCAGTTGTAATGCTAAAGCATGTGCCGGCATTTAAGTCTGTTTGGCTTTTGTAGGAATGATCGGTGGCAATGCCCCGCGGCCTGCCATGACTTCTGGAGACTGGGGAAGCCAGGCTTCTGCTGTGAGGGTGACCTGCACACCCACAGCTAGTGCCATGAACAGGCCAGTGCAAGCAGGCATGATCCGCAACCCCACGGCCAGCATCCCCTTGAGACCCAGCAACCAGCCTGGCCCGAGGCAGATGCTTCCATCTCAGGTCATGAATATGGGTAAGTCAGGGCATGTGTGGAGTTGCACTTTTTGGCAGATGCTGCATTGTCAAAGATGAAGCAGGAAAAAAAACAAACCAAACCAAAACACAAGACTTGCTTCAATTATAGATTTGATGAGAACCATATTCCACAGTGAAAGTTGGCTGTGGAAGCAGGAAGCAGGAAGGAAGGTGTGTGAAACACTAACTTCTAATGCATATAAACTGATATGAACAATTCCTGCTATTCTGTAGCTCCACGGTGGTGTGGCCAAAAAAAAGAGGATACAAAGTTGCTCTTGCTTATTAAAGACTGTGAGATTCTTTAAGAGGAAATGATGTGAACATTATCATTGTTCTTGGTCACTTTATATTGACTCTACAGGCTGTCTTTTTTTTGTGTGCTTATCTTACTAATTTTTTGAATCTGTGGTATCATTATCTGCTGTTCTGTGGTTTTGAACCACTTTCAAGTTCTCATGTTATTTTCTCAAATTTTAAAAGCAATTTTTAACAAAAAACTGTGATGCTTTTAGGTGTAACGTTACTGAAGTCTTGATGTTTTTGTTTGCTTTTACTGTAACTTAGATAATTCAATGGAAAGAACTAACATGAAAGTAGATTATTTTCATAAAAGTTATGTGATTATATTTCCTTAATTAGGGCCATCCGAATTGGAGATGAACATAGGAGGACCTCAGTATAGCCAACAGCAGGCACCTCCAAATCAGACTGCACCATGGCCAGACAGCATCTTGCCTATAGATCAGGCAACTTTTGGTAGTCAGAACAGGTGAGTCTTCTCGTCGCATCAAAACATGCAGAGATTTTATAGGCCCATATTTTATACACCTCATGGAAACAAACCCCCTCGTGAAATACTCACCGAATGTGTATCAGTTTAATGCTTGTTGTATTTTATGGTCATGCAGGGTATGCATGTTTCAGTACTACTTATAAATGCCCTTTTTGCCATTTAATGTGTTGGAAAAATTGGAAGTTCTGTATCGCAGTGAATGCTGCCCTTGCTTTGGGTAGTTGCACCATTTTCACCTCCTGAGCATTAATGTGGGCATAATTCTATCTGGTTTTGCTGGTTTTATTGTTAACAATTATACTTAACAGTAAATATGGAAAAATCCCAGAGCCTTGGTAGTTATAACATAGCTGTCTTGTCTCGCAACGGGGTAGTGTTTTAGGTAGTGCTGGACATGGTTAACTTCTGAGGTTTTGAGATTTTTTTAGTTGACCTAAATTCTGTAAAAGGTGATGAAGTGAAATGGAGGCTGCCTCTTCCCTGAAGTTAGCTCCTTGGGTATCCAGAACGACAGTTTTATCACAAGTTATCAACTCATATGTAATATGTTAATTTAAGACTTTTAAATAGTACCATAACTATGAAAAGCAATTTGCACTTCTTTAAAAAAAGACATGTCTTCTCCAAAAAGTTTGCCACTTACATTAGAGAAGCTATATATATATGGACTGCATAAGTGATACAAAATGGACAGATAAAGGAGAAATGTTGAAATATTTTGAATTGTATGACGTGGGATATTTTTTCAGTAGTAAATGGGAGGAGTGCTGAAAAGAAAATGAAGAGGAAGCAGTTGGAAAGAAGTGTGTTTGAAGAAAGATTAATCTTCATACTAAATTATCCTAATTTTCATTATGAAGGGATGTCCAAAAATATTATCTGTAAATTTAAGTGTGGCATTCCCTCTCTTACCTTTCTAACTTTTTCATGCTTTTCAAAATGTTTCCTGGCGTTAATTTTCCCCCATTTAAGGTGGGGAAACAGTGCAAAAGCACTGTTCGCATAACTTCATTATCACTTACTAAATGACACCATAAAATAAAATACAGGGCCATGTTTGGTCAGCAGACTAGACAGATAATTCTTATATTTTGTTACTTTTGCATTTCTAATGATTCCCTGGTAGCTGAAGGTAGTGAAAAAATTCCCATTGCGTTGCATCTGAAAATAATCATATTTTGGTCATTTACAACCAACTGGAGATGATGAATTTGTTTAGTGATGACATTTCTTATTTTATTAATCCCTGATATTTTTATTTTTATAATCTGATTATCATTGTGAATATTAAATTTGATAAAAGTTAAATCATGAATAAGAATAATTCTTTAGAGAAAACTTGAACATTATCATTGTGGTATATAAAAGAAATGGGGGAAAAACAGTAATTGTCATTGTTTAACATACAGAATTTGACAAATGTTTTAAACCTTTTCTTTCCATATGTATTCATGTCCATTTACAATTTGAGGGAGATTTTTTGGCTAACCCCATCAATTATTTTTCTAGATCATAAATCCCTTCTTATAAGTCACCTTTAAAGTTTGCGAGCAATTTGATTCAAAGGATTTTTTTTTGCCTTTCCCTTTTACTGATTTATATTCCATCTTGAGTTATAGAAACTTCTCTATAGATGAAATTGAATAATAATTTGTGATTTTTTGAAGTTACGTCATAAATATCCTCATTTTTATTTTTTACAGTCTGGGATCTAATTAAAAAGAATATATTTTTGTTAGTTTTCTTGCTTGCCATCCTTTGGGTTTTTAGGCATATAGCCTGACACTGCATCTCTTTCCTTCTGTTTAGCTTTGACGTAGAGATTAGACTTCCATGGCAACCATATATCTCATTATAGAAGCTAAATACACAAACATGTTTCTTTGTTTTCCCGAACAGATATGTAAAAAAGGTTCACATATAATGCTGTTTTCTCCCTCCATGTGTGACAGCTTTTGTTGTCTCTGAGTAATTATCTGGGACGAGATTCTGCCATGATGTGCATATAGTAGCTGTCCTTGCTTGCAGAACGCTTTACTCTTTAAATATTCTATTGTAGTCTTGTAGTATTGTGCGTGAAGTGGGGCTCGTGTATGAATTGCAAAACAAAAATATGTCATTTGGCTGCAGATAAGGTGTTATTTCAGATTTAGTTTGTTTCACAGTAAGTTTTGTCCTTTGGATTTGGAATAAACCTTTTTTCTGCCTTCATAACTGTGAGTGTGCTTTGCATACAAATTCGGGGTGAGGTAAGCAGGATTTACAGAGCCAGCACGCTCTGCCTGACAGTATCCAAATTCTTGCTGACACCCTTCTGAGGCAAATAAGCAAGTGCATAAACTGGTACCCAAGTGTGCAATTCCGTATGATGGGTTGAGCTGATGCAGTGTTTTGCTGCAGACAAAAAGGGGAATGTCCTTTTCTCTGTTCTCCCTCCTGCTTCTGGCCAGCTCTTCCAGATGTTCTGCTTGTGTGAGCTCAGACAATCCTCAGACCCCTCTGTGACCTCTTTGATTTGCTTAGTCTGATAGAAAACTAGTTAAGAAGAGTGTTTATGGAAATGAGTTCATCTGCTTGTGATAGTATACTTAATCTAACATATAAAATTTAGAATTAGTTAAAAAAATATTTAGCTTTCTGTGTTCAGTGACTATATTCTATACTGACATCTCTGTTCCTGGGGCGCATTAGAAAGGGGGTGGTTAGTAGGTCAAGAGAGGTTCTCCTCCCCCTCTATTCTGCTTTGGTGAGGCCACATCTGGAGTATTGTGTCCAGTTCTGGACCCCACAATTCAAGAAGGACATGGAACTGCTTGAAAGAGTCCAGCGCAGAGCCACAAAGATGATTAAGGGAATGGAGCATCTCCCTTATGAGGAGAGGCTGAGGGAGCTGGGTCTCTTTAGCTTGGAGAAAAGGAGACTGAGGGGTGACCTCATCCATGTTTACAAATATGTAAAGGGTGAGGGTCAGGATGATGGAGCCAAGCTTTTGTCAGTGATGACCGATGATAGGACAAGGGGGAACGGGTGCAAGTTGGAACACAGGAGGTTCCGGGTGAACATAAGGGAGAACTTCTTTACTGTGAGAGTGACAGAGCACTGGAACAGGCTGCCCAGAGAGGTTGTGGAGTCTCCTTCACTGGAGACATTCAAAACCCGCCTGGATGCGTTCCTGTGTGATGTACTCTAGGTGACCCTGCTCTGGCAGGGGGGTTGGACTAGATGATCCTTCGAGGTCCCTTCCAACCTCTAGGATTCTGTGATTCCTCTGTTGACCCTGTAATATGAAATCAGCACTCAGGCATACTTTGGTGTGCCTGCTTACTTGTTGCATACACCATGCTTGTAGGGTCTTGACAGCATTAGTCATGCTATTTAGTTATTTCTTTGGGTAGCATAACTTTCATCCAGAATAGTTCTCTAAACAAAATTGGCAGCGATTAAAAGTAATTTCTGTCTCCTCTTGTTAGTTCAATTTGAGTACTAATCCTCTGATATTATTTCTTGTTTTTCAGCAGCTGTTTACCAACGCTGTGTTCATGTTTTCACAGGCAACCGTTTGGCAGCTCACCAGACGATCTCTTGTGTAATCACCCTTCATCAGAGTCACCAAGTGATGAGGGTGCTCTCCTGGATCAGCTCTACATGGCATTAAGGAATTTTGATGGTTTAGAAGAAATCGACAGAGCTCTAGGAATACCAGAACTAGTTAGCCAGGTATACTGGACATTGCATTGCATGTTTTAGGTATTGCAATTAAAGGATATGTTGTCAAGGTGGAAGTAAAATGTGTATTGAAGGGGATTATGAAAAACTGCTTGCAAGCTGGGATGGAGTTACATATTTTGGTGGGAGATCATCTAACCTGAAAAGCTTCCTTCAGCCCCAGGTTTACTCTTCCTTCCTCTTCCCTGCCACCTTCACCTAGCTCTTCTGACCTGTGCTGAGCCACTCCGCTTTATGCAACTAACCTGACCTAAACAAAAAAATTAATAGGCTTCTGCTTATCTGGTTGTCAGAGAAACAACTGTATGGGAGAAAGGTAAGATCATGGCCAGCAACAGGGTATAGGAAAGAAGAAAAAAAGAAAATGAAGACCTAGGAGCAGAGGAGCAAGATCAAGGCCTTTGTGTGATAGGGGCAACTAGCTTTTGGATGAGCAAACCTGTAACGTGTAATTTCATCTGTAGCTTTCCCCCAAGTTGATTAATGTACGTTAAGGGAAAAGTTTCACCCGAAGCAGCTGATTTCATTCCAAGAACTTAAAACTCTATTTATTTTTTAAATTATGAACATGCTTCCTAAGCTTCACAGCATGAATTTGGTTTTTTCACCTTTTTTTTTCCCTCACAGTTATTTTTTATCTTCCAGTTGGTTCTTGTCCATTTCTGTCTTATATGATACCAAAAAGTGTGGTAAAAAAATTAATTGGGAGTGGGAAAGTTAGTGCTTGATGTTTCTGACATCAAAATTGTATTTCCAAAACCATCTGTTGGTGTCTCTAAATGATTTAATATTCTCAGACAAGCCTAGAATACCTGCTTCATTTCCCAGCACTCACCAGCATCCTGAGCATAACTTCTGAACTAGTTCTGCATTTTAGATATGACAAATGAAATCCTACTTTGAGGAAACTATCTTCAAGCCTATTTGGTTCAACACAGAATTCAGTGAGGTGTTAAGCTGGAGACGTAATTTATTGGTGAACTTCAGCTTTGCAGTTTAAAACGTTCATGCAATATGACACAGGTTTTGGAATACCACCACCGAAAAATATGAATAATATTATTTCAAACCAAGCAGTAAATACCTTTCTATTTAATTGTCAGTGGAAACAGAATTTTGCAGATAAGAGGATTGCTGCATTTTAAAACATATTTTTAAAATATCCAGCAAACATTTTATAGGAGCTTAAAGTCTTTCTTTCATGAGGGCACTGGAATTTAGATTAACTTGATTTCCAACATCAGTGTGTAATAAGCTATAATATTACTCTGGCTAGAGCAAATATTAGAGTAGTATCTAGAATGGAGCTTAGAATTGTGTTAGCTTTTTATGCTAATGTATAATCAGTTTGTGCAAAAGTGTCCTGAAAGAATTAGGCACTCTGTTCACATTAGCTTCTGTAATAGTTTCAGGCATCTTTATTTGAAGTCATTGTAAGCCATTGTAAGTCATTGTAAGTCGTAGGCAACGGGAGAGGTGCCTGAGGACTGGAGGATAGCAAATGTCACTCCAGTCTACAAGAAGGGCAAGAAGGGGGACCTGGGTAACTAGAGACCGGTCAGCCTCACCTCCATCCTTGGAAAGGTGATGAAACAGCTTATCCTTGGCACCATCTCCGGGCCTATCAAGGATAAGAGGCTCATTAGGAGCAGTCAGCATGGTTTTACCAAAGGGAAGTCATGTTTGACCAACCTAATAGCCTTCTATTAGGAGGTAACTAGGTGGATAGATTGTGGTAGAGCAGCAGATGTGGTTTATCTTGATTTCCGTAAGGCATTTGACACTGTCTCCCACAGCATCCTTGCAGCTAAACTGAGGAAGTGTGGTCTGGAGGATTGGGTAGTGAGGTGGATTGTGAACTGGTTGAAAGGAGTCAGAGTTGTGGTCAATGGGATAGAATCTAGTTAGAGGGCTGTGACTAATGGAGTCCCTCAGGGGTTGGTACTGGGACCTGTACTATTCAATATTTTCATCAATGACCTGGATGAGGGAACAGAGTGTACCCTCAGCAAGTTTGCTGATGACACCAAACTGGGAGGGGTGGCTGACACACCAGAGGGTTGTGCTGCCATTCAGCGAGACCTGGACAGGCTGGAGAGTTGGATGGGGAGAAACTTAATGAAATACAACAAGGGCGAGTGTGGAGTCTTGCATCTGGGAAAGAACAACCTCATGTATGAGTATAGGTTGGGTCTGACCTGCTGGAGAGCAGAGAGGGGGAAAGGCACCTGGGGGTCCTGGTGGACAGAAGGATGGCCATGAGCCAGCAATGTGCCCTTGTGGCCAAGAAGGTCAATGGCATCCTGGAGTGTATTAGAAGGGGTGTGTCTAGTAGGTTGAGAGAGGTTCTCCACTTCTATTCTGCCTTGGTGAGGCCGCATGTAGAGTCCCGTGTCCAGTTCTGGGCCCCTCAGTTCAAGAAGGACAGGGAACTGCTTGA
>VZRW01005691.1:297632-326804 GCA_013398125.1 Aegotheles bennettii
TTCAAAACCCGCCTGGATGCGTTCCTGTGTGACCTGCTCTAGGTTGTCCTACTCTGGCAGGGGGGGTTGGACTAGATGATCTTTCGAGGTCCCTTCCAACCCCTAACATTCTGTGAATATTTAGTTTAAAGATACTGATAAAAATCCTACTTTCTTATCCTTATTGATTTGTAACATCTTTGAATTTATCTTGGATTCAATGGCAAAAATAAGCTGGCATCGCTTCATTTATGGATTTTCATATAGCATTTGTCATTTCAGGTTTTTATTAGCAGAATGATACCATGGCTATGTTAACATGACAAAGATTGTGAGTCTTTGTTTAAAAAAAAAAAAAAAAAAAAGAGGAATTTGTCTCCATTAAGATCTTTTGACACTCAAAAATACAGTTCTGTTGATTTTTAAGTTTTATATTTATGTAAAGAAAATTTATGTAATTTTCTGCTTAAAAACATTCACATCCTGGAAGGTTGGTTTTGCAGAGTGGCTGTATTAATCTCAAACAATCTTGTGAAAAGCCACATCCCGGCAACTGTTCCTGTTCATGTATTTCTGCAGAGCCAAGCTGTCGACCCGGAGACCTTCCCCAGCCAGGAGTCGAGCATCTTGATGGAGCAGAAGGCTCCGGTGTTCTCCCAGCAGTACGCAGCGCAGGCGCAGATGGCGCAGGGCAGCTACACGCCCATGCAGGACCCGAGCTTCCACGCCATGGGGCAGCGCCCGGGGTATGCAGCCCTGCGCATGCAGCCCCGACCCGGTCTCCGGCCCGCCGGCATCGTGCAGAACCAGCCGAACCAGCTGCGGCTCCAGCTGCAGCACAGGCTCCAGGCACAGCAGGTACTTCCATGCCCGGTTTCGCGCGGCGCGTACTGACTGCCGGCTTGCTCCAAACAGACCAGGTTTTAAGTGTGTACCCTGTTTTATTGTAAAAATACTAAAACCACTTACCATAGGGAGTTTTGCCGAGGCTGTACTTTGCACATTCTTTTTTTTTATCTTTTTTTGCATCTTTCCGTTGTTCTTTCTATAATACTGTGCAAGGATATGCCTGATACTTAAGCTTAGGTCTCACTAATTCTTTGAGCAATGCTGCAGTGGTGCTTTTTCAGTTTGTTATATCTTGGCTCTTTCAGCAATCTAAATGCTTTTATTGCTGCCTGTTACTTACATCCTTTTTCTTTCCTTGGCTCTGGTCTGCTTTTGAAGATCATTTAAAGTTGTTCCTTGTTAATTTTTAAATATATGAGTTTGTAGTACT
Source organism: Aegotheles bennettii (assembly GCA_013398125.1). Taxonomy (NCBI): domain Eukaryota; kingdom Metazoa; phylum Chordata; class Aves; order Caprimulgiformes; family Aegothelidae; genus Aegotheles; species Aegotheles bennettii. Next base: position 298,891 of record VZRW01005691.1, read on the forward strand.
ATAAATAAAATATTAATGCTTTTTTAGTGGATGAGGAAAGATCATTTCTGCCTTCAAACATCAGGATAGGATCTAATTCAGAGTAAGCCTCAACAGTCCAGTCCCAAACTCAAAAATTACAAGAACTGTAAAAGCAGTGTGTTTCATAAACAGCTTAATGCCTGTGTTTTTATTTGTGTAGTGTATTATCCCCTTGAGAAACAGGAGTCTGAATGATAACAGAACTTGAGCAGGAAAACTAGTCCCTGCTTGAATATGTAAAACTTTGTCCTCAAACCAACTGATCAGGAAGTCGGTGTATATACATACTTCTTTATATAAAATTTCCCTTTTCTTGTTTTCCTTCTTTCTTGTTTCCTTTCTTTTCTTGTTTCCTTCACCAAAACTTTCGGGGTTTGGTGTTGGACTTTTTTTTTCTTTAGAATCGGCAGCCACTGATAAATCAGATCAGCAATGTCTCCAATATGAATCTGTCTTTGAGACCTGGAGTACCAACACAGGTGAGAAAAATTATACTTTTTAAAAAATAATCACTTTGTTTTCTTTTTTCTCCCCCCAGTTAAGTGCAGTAGTAATGCTGTGTGGTAAATACACACAATGAATTCTAAAGCTTGCATACAAATAATGCAGTCTGTGTGATAAGAAGAGTTTTACTGTTTTATTTCTGGGAGTCTTTCCCATATTTACATGGGGTGGATGGTTGTTTACTAGAGATACGATATAACTGCATTTTTAACCAAGCTTGTGCGTTTTTCTAATGAGCCACTCTATTTGCAATCTATGTTGCAAATTGCTGCAACATTTAACACTGCTATTGTTTCAGCTACTGACTCTTGCACTGTTGCAAGTCTTTCCCAGCAGAAGTATTAATAGGATTATTTTCTCCCATTTAATATTATTGTTAGTTGTGTGGTGGGGGAAAAAAAGAGCTGGAATCCTCTGGATTGCTCCAGTGGAGATGCCTCCGCTGATCAGGTTGCCTTGGAAAGGGTTGTTGATAGGTGGTGGTGGTTTTCCCTGCAGGGTCCTATCAACGCACAGATGCTGGCACAGAGGCAGCGGGAGATCCTGAGCCAGCACCTGCGGCAGCGGCAGATGCAGCAGCAGCAGCAGCAGCAGGTGCAGCAGCGGACGCTGATGATGCGAGGCCAGAGCTTGAGCATGACCCCCAGCATGGTGGCCACTGGTGGCATACCAGCAACCATGAGCAATCCACGGATCCCGCAGGCAAATGCACAGCAGTTTCCGTTTCCTCCAAACTACGGTACTGGTTCCACCCCCCTAATGAATTTCGGCAGTCCTTACTCCCCTGTGTCCTCCACAGTGCTGGGTCCAAGCCCCCCCACCACAGTCCCTTTCCTGGCTCCCTGGGAACGATTGTAAACATGGAGCTTCAGGTCTCTGGGGAGTCCTCAAATGCAATGTGGTACCTTCCAGTTTCCTAGCTCTGGTACCATGTATTCTCTGAGCACTGCTCTTTTTTTGAGCAATGGCAGAAGTGTGATGTGTGTGTTTGCATGTATCTGTACATATAAACACATACAAATGTGTATTCACACAGAAACACGTATACGTGTATGTATTGGCTTGATGGACTCTGAATTTTGACTACACTCAACAAACCAATATATACAGTAAAAAGTGCAAATGAAGAAGAAGATGATATTAATTGATGCTGGTGACCAGAAGCTTCATCAGAAGCAAGGCTGAACATAATCCTTTTAAATAATTTTCTTGTTGGTGGGGATTTTTCGCATTTGATAATGAGTAATGAGATATTGCTTAAGTATCAGGTAAATTCTTCCCAAAAAAAGACCATTCTTGTGTGCATTATAATGTAAAATTAGGAACTAACTATTGAGTTTAAATAATACAAATTTGTTTCAGATTAGGTATTTCCTTCCCTATCCTTAAACTTGTGTGCAATATGATAACTAATACCATTTTGTTTGTATATTTTATAAAGCCTCCATACTGTTATTGTTATACAGCTTCTGTATTTGTATTGTAGAAGGTCTTGTTTTCTTCTTCAGGTATCACTCAGCAGCCCGATCCAGGCTTCACAGGGGCCACCACTCCTCAGAGTCCACTAATGTCCCCAAGACTGGCTCATACACAAAGCCCCATGATGCAGCAGTCTCAGGCTAATCCTGGCTATCAGTCCTCTACAGAGATGAATGGGTGGGCACAAGGGAATATGGGTGGAAACAGGTAAATCCAAAACAGAACCAAACTGAATACATAGAGTAATGGGGTCATTTATGGCCTGCACTTACTTATGGGGTTGTCTGTATGTATTTGTTTGCTTGTTTGTTGTTAACCGTTTATCCTAAAAGAGATTTCTTTTCAATTTGGCTTGATGAGTTGGTTTAAATTCTGACTTCATGCAGGGCAAAGTGAGTGCATAGCTAAAAGACCTGCATCCACACAATGCACCGCTTTGTCTGTGATAACTGATAAAACACTCTGTGTCCTTAAGAAGCACCTCTGCCGCAGAGTGAGCTCCAGCCCCTAACATTTGTGTGGATGCATTTCTTCTGCATACAGTTTCCATGTGCTCCCACACTGCTTTCCACACGGCTGAATCAGCTGAGCCGGAGCCTATGCATTCCCTGCTGCTCTGGAAGTGCAGTGACTCGATATCACCTCCCACTTTAAACACTGGAGTGCGACCAGGTTCAATCCATTAGTGCTTGCGTATACTGGGAGTCAGCATATATCTGTCATTCTCTGAGAGCATCGTAGCATGCATCATGCATGCAGTCACCTTTTCAGTTGAGGCTTATGCCCCAGTCAGTACAGCTCTAACAATCAGCCTGTCCACATTGAATGGGTTGGATGTTGAACACTGTCAGTAGGCAGCAATGGGCTTCCAGATGGCAAGATCTGTGCTTTTCAGTGGAAGGCAGGAGGAGCTATCAGGTTGGTGTACAGCCTGTATCACTTGACACTGAAGTGCACACAATTGTCTCTAGCACAGTGCTTCTGTCATCCTGAAGTTCTCAGGCTGCAACAAATCTTTTTCCCACTGGTTGACAAAGATTTAATAAACCTAGAAGACCAGTATTTCAGTGATGAGACTGACTCAAGTAAAGTTCTCCTTAAAGCAACTGATTTATCTCTTATCCTTATCCTTATCCATGCCTCTTCCTCACTTTTCCTGAAGCATCTGCAGGAGACGTAGCTACCGCTGCTGTGGCTTCTGCTGAAATGGCAGCAGGGGCAGCTCAGTAGGACTAATGGCTGGCTTGCTAAGCTGCAGCTCTACAGCAGAGACATGTCAAATGCGTTTATACAAGCCACTGAGTATTCACAATGATCTGTAGTGTACTGTTTCAGCCATCCAGATAACAACTTAAAAATGGGGTTAGGTGGCCTGAAAAGACATGGAATTGGAAGGAAGAGAATGGTGGGATTTTCTGGGTTTGGTCCTGCGCCCAGAATGCTGTTGCACTCCACCAAGTCTCACAGTGTGCAGCAATAGCCTAATGGAGTAGCCAGGTGCAAGGTTGAGCGTTAACCCTGAAAGATTTCCTCAACTGTGGGAGCAGTGCTTTGCGGGGAAGTAAAAGTCAGTCATTGATATGGAGGTGGTTACTGTGTGCCATCTGACATGCAGCAGCCCTGCCACAGTATTTCAGTCCAGTGCAGATCCTCCAAAGAGACGCATTGTCAGTAATGATTCCTCCATTGACGGTTATGCTCAACAATGAGAAAAGACTGATACATAAACAGTGAAGTGCGTTTTAGGAAATATAAAAAAGTCTCTCATAGGACTTCCAACATAATGGGAAGGAAGATACTATCCAGAAAGCACTTGATTTTGAATAAAATCTGGGATAAGATTATCCACAGTTGCTCCTCCTTCAGTTGTTCTGAAATGACCTTAAAGGAACATAGAGGGTAATTGTCTTAGACTTTTGTTTCTTACAGTGCCACATTTTTAAAACCTGATTTGAACTTAATTTAGTAAATTAATTTCTGCACAATTGCATGTCTATATATGTGAGCCCACTTGCCATAATTGTATGTGCAAATCTGGTATTCGTATGTGCAAATAGCCTCTTTTGCAAAAAGATCTATTAGACCAGATCCAGTTTCAGCTCAACAGTCCTGTACTGTGCTAACACTGGAGGGAGAAAAAGCAGTTTTCCTTTCCCCCAAAAAAAATTACTTTCCCAAACGTATATAAATCCATTCAGACAACTAATGGGCTGTTATTGTTCATGCGTAACAGATTTGTATTCTGCCATAGTTTCACACACGAAGGCATGCATTTTTGTGCACAGACGTGGGACCTTAAATTTTGAAAATCTACTCCTTAGACATTAATGTAGCTGAAAACTAGTTTTTCCTTTGAAGCAGGCATAAACGACAGTATGTACAAATTCTAGCTTAAAAAAAGAGTAGTTTTTTAGTGGCTTCAGCATTCTCAGTCTGACACATTGCTTTTTCCATTCCTTGCTGTAGCATGTTTTCACAACAGTCCCCACCACATTTTGGGCAGCAAGCAAGCACCAGCATGTACAATAATAACATGAACATCAGTGTATCCATGGCAACCAACACAAGTGGTATGAACAACATGAACCAGATGACAGGGCAGATCAGCATGACCTCAGCGACCTCTGTGCCTACATCAGGGTTGTCCTCCATGGGTCCTGAGCAGGTGAGAATTTAAGGACTTGAGATGACAGCTAGAGGATTTGCTTTGACTTTGAATAGTTTTTCAGGTCCGCTGCGTTGGGCTGTAACTGCTGTAAGCCATTACGTTCTTTTACTAGTTTTCTTGAGCAATTATGATGTTAAAAAAGCTTTGTTTTTAGCTCTGCACTCAGATAACCAAGGTGACCGATGAGGTAGAGAGCACTTTTTGCATCTAAATTTCCCATTTTGACCTAGCACCACTGTAGCTAGGACATGTAATTGCTCCTGGACTTCTGTGGAAAATGCGTGCTGATCTAGCTCCTGTTCTCAGTAGGTAAGTTTTCATAGCACAGTTGCAGGTCACCAGTGTTCTTGCTGATTGTCTCAGCAGTGCAGGCTAGGACTGAATGGCAGCTGTTTCCTAGAGAAAAGAGTGAAAGATGCTGACATGGCCAGTGTGTGGAGGATGCTTCTACTGCCATTTTGTTTGTAGTACCAGACAATAGGCAGTCAACTTCAAGAACTATCAATCTGGCACCTTCACGAGCACAAAATCCACCCTTTTTGTAATGTGGTGCATATAAAATAGATTGCTGAATCAATAGGTAAGTAACCTGTTCTTTTCTGCTGAGAGGAGGTTTGCATACTCATTTTTGTTTGAGACTGCTACTCAGGGTACCTGTAATAAGGAAAACAACATTTCTCCCTGTCAACCTGCAGTTAAACTCGCACAGTACATTAGTAAGTATTTCACAAACAAGTCCTCTTAATTTAAAAGTTTGTATGTTTGTTTCAGAGCTGAAGTCCCATTTGTTTAACACACAGACTTAAAATCGTGGACTTTTCTTAGAAATACTGGCAGGAATGTACCTCTTGTGTCTTCGGACACAGTCTCCTGCTATGGTGGACAGTATCATAAACCTTTCTTCTGAGACCATAATCATAGAACCATAGAATCGTTTAGGTTGGAAAAGACCTCTTAAGATCATTGAGTCCAACCATAAACCTAACACTGCCAAGTCCACCACTAAAACATGTCCCTAAGTGACACCTCTACGCATCTTTTAAATACCTCCAGGGATGGTGACTCAACCACTTCACTGGGCAAGTGTGTTCCAATGCTTGATAACCCTTATGGTGAAAAAAATTTTCCTAGTGTTCAGTTTTCCAACCTAAATTTGGTAACAGGTTATTTATTTTCCCAATATTGTTCTTTAGCTTTAACTCTTTTCTCTTCTTGTATTTTAGAAAGAGCCATTCTATCAACATGATTTTTTGATTGTTGTTTTGAGGTTGTTGGATTGTTTTGCTTGGGGTTTCTTGAGGTTTTTCTTGTAAGTTAAACAAGCCACAGTGTTTCAGTCTCTTCTTATAGGCTTTAAATTCCCTTTCCTTTCTGCACCTGTTGCAGTTTGAATCAGTATTTCCTAAGCACGAGCCATGTGCATGACACTAGTTCTTCCCCATTTCTCTGGGAATACTCTGACAGATATAGCCCCCAGATCACATTTGTCTTTTACAGCTGCTGCATACTGGTGACCTAAAGTAATTTTGATACTCCCAAATTTGTCACCTTCTCTGATATTCTCAGTTGCTACGCCTGACTATAGCTGACTTTTTTATTATTAGTTCCCAAGTTCATACTGTTGCACACGTTTAATGTATTAAAACAATAGTAAAATCAAAAAAGAACAGAGTGGAGATCTGAAGGTGACTGCCCAGTCTGAGTTCTCAGCATGTCCATGCTATATAATTTTCCCCAGGAACTTTAATTGAGAAACACACACTATAGAAAGAGATCTAGTTTTATTTGAAAGATTTCCATGCAGCCTACTGTTTCCACTAGGGCAGTTGTCGCACTGCTTTTCCTTCCTGTTAGACTGCAAGATCTTGTTTCAAGATAGCATTTCTCTAGCTTCCAGTAAGCTGAACAGGCTGAAGTTCTTTATCCATCTCAACATTTGTTTTTCAGCCCATCAGTCCCTTTTGTGTATCTGCTTTAAACTCCATTGTTATAACCTCCTTCTAGAAGTATGAACAGAGTAACCGGAGACAGTGATTTAACAGTGACTACACCAAAGCTGTGTGGAGTCGAGTTCTCCTTGTAATTTCTCTTTCAATCCATGGGTTGCCTTGGCTCTATTGGTGACAATGTCACTTTGGAGAGCACATACTAAAACCCTTACAAACCCCAAATCCTCCTCAGCACGTTCTGCGTAGATGAAACCTGCGTTCTTTGTTCCTAAAGTACCTTCCTTAAGTGCTGTGGCTCATTCTGTAACCATAATCTGTTTTTCTCCTGATTTACCACCAGCACTGTGTCATCTGCAAACTCTGCAAGTAAATATTTTATGTTTCATCTAGGTCAGAGGTGGCCAACTGGCAGCTGAGGAGCCATCCTGGGCCACAAGACAGTACTTTTTAGCCCTCAGGAATGTTTGCAGTGCTGCTGCACATTTTCTTTGCTGAGAGACAGGAATAAACAAAAATGTTTATATTAATACTAAAATAGTTTTGTTTTTCTTTTCTGTTTTGAGGGCATAATAGTTTACAATTTGGCATCTTTATTTAGCTATTGACCTAGGCTGTGCTAAACAACCTCTTGTAACTGATGGTTTTCAAAATGACCATAGTTTCTTTAATTCTGCTGACTGTTGCCATTTCATTCATTCTTTTGGCTTTTTTTATACTGTCACCTACACTTCTACTTAGTTATTCATTGCCTTTTTTTGTTCCATAGCACATAATTTTAACTTGACATGCTCATCTCTTTCTAACCACAGTGAATAGCAGTGGTTACACTACAAATGTGTTCCAGCTTTTAAGAAAAAGGGTCATATGTTATTGGATCGTTTTGGAAGTAATATGTATTATTACTTGTTAGTAAAAAGCTGTGCCTGTGCTTGCGTACCTGGTGAGAAGCAAGTATATTATTTTTGATACCAAACAGGTTTGTTTGGCTCTGTCTCCTATCTCTCTTTGTGGCGCTAGACTGTATCATACAGGCATACCCAGATCTTAAAAATATTGTTTGGTATTTATCAACTCATACTGATACATCTTCAGCTGCTCTTACTTACTACCTAGGCTCCCAGCATCACCAAGCAGAAAATGAAGATTTTGCCCAGAATGTTGTGTTTTCCCTGGGCTTGCTATTTATGATGCTTAGAGACTCTTTTATGTTCTTGAGGGATCAGACCTTGTCTCACTATAATCTTCTCCCTTAAAATTATGTTAAAGCTCTCTAGACTACTCTTACTGGTGTGTCTTCTAGAAGGCTGATACCAGGGATGCTGAAATCCTAACTGCCAAGTCTGCAGGTTCCTTCTGTCCAAAACAGCTTCCCCAGGCATTGAGAACATCTAAAACTTCCCAGTGTTGCACCATTCACACTACTTACCATCTCCTTGTCATCACTGTCTTCTTGTTTGCAGAGTGGACCATTGCCGTGTTTTTTCCTGTTACTTGTTTTGCATCACAGATCCATGTTATTTACTGAGTTGTCAGAGAAGCAGCTCTGAAACCAATGCAAGAGAAGAAACTTTTCAGTTTATGAAATAAACCACTATCCAGATGTCCACTCAGAGTAGATGTTTATTAATCTGCACAGGTGCAGCACTCCCCAGGCCAAAATTATCGTGGCATCTACAAAGAGTTATCTTGAAACGGTATTTTGATTTTGTTCAGCATACTGGATGAAAGGAGCTCTGAACTGGTAGGAAATTTTTCTTGTTAGACACCTTGTCTATAATTCTGCTTTATTAGCAGGAGGCTGTATTAATGTGCTTAATTGCAAAGGAATTGTAAAACATTTTCTGTCTTGCTTTAGTCAGGTTTCATATCCGGTAACACCACCTGACCTGTCTTCAGAAAATTATAAAAACCCTTCTGTTTCTTTGTCCTTCTCTATACTTTTCTGATTGAATTATTATTGCAGTCAGAAAAGTTACTTTGTAAATGTGGGGTGTTTTGTTTCAAGGACTTCTTAAGCAAATGTATTCATATAACAAAATGGTATATTATTATTTTTTTTATCTGTTACCATGCTGCTCAGGATTCACACATCATCACTGACAAAGAAATTCTGTGATAGGAACTTCACTGGTGCCTATGCTCCTTTTGTGACATGCAGCCTCGAACCGTCTTCCTCTTCCATACCTGTCCTAACTCTGCCATGATGCAAATCACGTACTTATCTTTTTGTTCCAAAACTGCTGTTGATTCAGTGTAGTTTTTAATTCCTGCTTTTTATTTTTTCCTTTGTCTACTGAGCAAATCAAGAAGGCATTTGTGCCTGTGCATTCTGATGAATGTTGATCAATACCAGAAAACACTTTTAAAACATGGATTCTGTTGCTTAGTCGAAGTCATGTAGATAAAGCTGTGAAGCTGTCTACTTTCTTTCTTTCCAAACAAAATAGTGTGGTTCTCTTCCCTTCTGATTTAAATTTTCAGATTCGGGTTTAAAAATCTGCCCATTTGTATTAAGAAGCAGAAAGCATCACTAGAAGTCTTGCAGCACTAAACAGTCAATTTCTTCAGAGTTGAAATTCCTATATCAAAAATAAGTTTTTAGCCTTTCCTGTTGAACTGCAGTCTTGCCTCTGGCAGCATCTGAAATCACCTCTTCAGGTGGTTGCATGTGGTTGCATTTAGCTTTGCAATGTTTTGCAAAATCAAGTGAATAGCAAAAGAACTAACAGTCAGGAGGACCTGGAGCTTTGAGAAGACTGGTGTGGTAAATTCAAGGCAGTCTTCCCCTCTTGCTTGCAGCAGGTTGCTGTAGCTGAAGTGAAGTAGTGCAGTGGCAGAATCTCTTCTCCTTGGCAACATGAGTCTCCTAAAGGGCAGGTGATACAGCAAACATTTTTTCCTTCCAGCGAAATCTGGAGGGACATATCTTCACTGTTATCCTTCTAGTCTGAGGGAAGTAAGAGAAAGAACTGAGTCAACAAAGACTCCCCAAGGAGAGATTTCTTTCCCTGTAAAACTTACAAGGAAAGCTGGGTTTTCTGATATTTCGGAACCATGCTGAATGTCTGCATTTTGTATTTTATACCAGTTCCTACACAGTGAGATTAATCCTTTGATTAAGAAAGCAATGCTGTAAATTTGGCAAGCCACTCGTTCTACGTAACTAAGCATGACAGACCCTCTGGTTGTGCAGAAACACACAGCTTCAGTGCTGTCCTGTGGCTGTGTTCAGGAAATTGTTGAGACCATCCCTTTAGGGAAGCATGAAGCTGCAGGTTTTCCCATTTAATGCCATTTCTCCTGTTCCTTGCGAGCAGAAAAATAAGTGTCATTAAAACTAATTCAGTAGTTAGTATAGTTCAGCCTATGTGTTACCTCATCAGGCTTTGGAAAAAATGCGTGCAAGCAGAAAAACTGTGTGTTATTGAGGGTAGGAAAGCAGTTACACGTTTCTGCTTTCAGGACTTTCATAGCAGGCATGTCCTCTTCAGATAATACTGACCTAATTTATGGAGCCTGCATTGTAAAGTATGCAGAAGGGTCATAGTATCAGGAATGAAATCTTTGTTGCTGACTATAAAGCAGAATAGTATGAGTCAAACACATGTTGCACAAGAAGGGTGCTCAGCTGTATAGTCACCTCCCAGATCGCGACATCATCCCAAAAGTGGATGTTGGTATGTGCAAGTTGCATAGTGGTTTATAATGCTTTTTAATTCCCAGCCCTCTTCCCAATATATTTTTTAATTCGTTCTCCTTAATATCTTATTACCAATAGGTTAATGATCCTGCTATGAGGGGAGGCAATCTCTTTCCAAACCAGCTGCCTGGAATGGATATGATAAAGCAGGACGGAGATGCAACACGGGTGAGAAATGACATCCATAGGCATTCAGAGGCAATGGAACTATGAATATACTGTGGTCTAGAATGGATGCAGGATCTTTTTGCTTACAAAGTTAAAAGTACCTAGGCTAATAATAATTACGGTTTTTGCAATTAACTTTGTTAATTCTGCTTTTGGTGACATCTATATTAGGTTCCTTGTTTAGATCCCACCTAGCATTACTGAAGTGAATAACGCAGAATACATTTGCATTAACAGAATGCGTTGCATTATTGAATTAGAAGTCACATTCAGCAGGCTTATGCATAGTTGTATTTGCTTTTTACAGAGCAATTACGTGGCTATTTGCTGATGATGGGCAAGACTTACTGCTGATTTATATTAGCACAGCTGCAGGCTTAACCCGTTCCGTGTTTCATCCTGCCGAAGAGTTTTGCCACTTCTCATTGTGTTATAGTTAGGGCAAAAATAAAAAATCTCACGAATTATTTAATTTACTGCTTTCTGAGCAGCGCCGCTTCTGGGAGGAGTGGTAGAGCTGCACGAATTTTCACACAACTTTCCGACTGATGGGGAGTTAGCGTTCACTTAGGTCAACAACAGTTTGTGTTCAACAACGATTGGCAGTACCGGTGCTGGAGGAAAGGAGTGAGGTGGGTTCTTGCGTCCCCTCCCTGGTGGAAGGTGGTTCGGGGGGGCGGAGCGCCATCTAGCGGCTGCCGCCCGCCTCTGTTCTCCCTGGCGCCCCCCGTTCTGCTCCGGCTCGCCTGGTCAGGCGGATGGGATGGGAAAGCTTCAAATTGTCCCTTTCCTGAGCTCCTTGTTGTGATCGAAATAGGCAGACCACAGCCGTTACTCCTACAGGAGTCATTTTATAGCATGCTTGAGGTCCGTTTCCTGTCATCTCCTTGTCTGTGGTGCTGAAAATTAGAAAGATGTAACTAAATAAACAAATTTTTCCCCATATGCTGAGTCCAATAGCAGAATTAAAAGTCTTCTACTGTTAGAGAAAAAAAAATGAATAACAAGGGAAATAAAAAAAAAAATCACTGCAAATGTATCAGGAGAGGGCTGGAGCACCTCTCCTATGAAGACAGGCTGAGAGAGTTAAGGTTGTTCAGCCTGGAGAAGAGAAGGCTCCAGGGTGACCTTAGAGCAGCCTTCCAGTACCTGAGGGGGCCTGCAGGAAAGCTGGAGGAGGACTTTTTACAAGGGCATGGAGTGACAGGACAAGGGGGGGTGGTTTGAAACTGAAAGAGGGTAGGTTTAGACTGGATATTAAGAAGAAACTCTTTCCTGTGAGGGTGGTGAGACACTGGCACAGGTTGACCATAGAAGTTGTGTCTGCCCCCTCCCTGGCAGTGTTCAAGGCCAGGTTGGATGGGGCTTTGAGCAACCTGGTCTAATGGGAGGTGTCCTGTCCATGGCAGGGGGATTGGAACTGGATGATCTTTAAGGTCCCTTCCAATCCAAACCATTCTATGATTGTATGATTCTATGAAAATGAAGAACTGAGGAAAGTGAAGGTACTGAAGAAGAAGTAACCATATGTGTATTTTATTGTATTCCTCTTCTTTTTACATGTATATATGTTTAAAACTTCTGGAGGCCTGTGCTTTTCACACATTCATGGTTCCATCAAAAGACAAGTGCTGGTCTCCAAAAGTGGAGGATCTTTGCATAGAGAGTCTCTTCTGAAACCATTTCATAGTCACTTGGATGATTAATAAGAAGATGCAGTATGCTCTGCTTTAGCAGACACTGTCATATACCAAGACGTTATCTTCCTACTTAGTGCATTCCCTAACCAGTTAAATTTCATGTGCTAAGAGAAGCCAGACTGTCAGAGAACAAAATACCCGGTACCACTGAGGAAAGAATGGGGATAAGGCTGTTGAGGGCGAAGCAGATTAAAGAAGAAGAAAGGGGGTAGATGTTAAAGAATGGTTGAAGAGAGAAGGAAAAGAGAGTGAATGTGACAGAAAGGACATAAGACAGGGTGGAGAGAAGTCAGGGAAGAGGGTACAGGTGGAAGGAAATGAGTGGCATGACTTTGGACAGGTAATTTTAATTAAAATTAAAGCCATGGAGTCAGTGCCATGATAATGAGATGGACAGTGGCTATGCATGAGAGCAGTTTTCGCTCACCCGTAGAAAAACAATTTCTTACACCTCTTGAATTATTTTGTAAGGGTACATCGGCCTGCACTCTGATTTTACTTTTATCCTACTAATGTAGCTCTGACTGCCAAGGAAAATGTAGGTGGTTTATATGCACTATAAATACCTTTTGCTGAACTTTGAACTGTAATAGAGGATAAGTAACTACTATTTTAATGCATCTGTGCTATGAACTACTCTTGTGTAACACTTCTTTCAAAGCACAAGCTGTGTTATTAGAAAGCTGAGGGGAGGATTAATGTGCTTCATCCCTTGGCAGTTGTGGCTTTAATGTATGAAAGCTGAGAAATACATCTGACAAATGAGAAACTGAAAAACTCATCTGACAAATTTGAGGTTTTCTTTCAATGTTTCATAAATTTGATCTCAACAGCTGTATCATTGAAGAGGATCGGTTCTGTTTAGAGTTGAGTAACCAGGGAATAACCCACTATTGCTGAAATCAGTAAGACTGTGGATGTCAGATCTCTACACTTACTGGTTTAATTTGTTTGCTTAATACTGTTTCACTTTTTTTTAACATGTTAAGGATAAAACTCCTGCAGCTTGAGACTTGCAAAGATGACACTAATGTTTAATAGAAAAGCTGTTTTTAAAATGACTAGAGGACAGAAATTTTCTGTCACTTTCAGGGTACAAAATGCACTTCATTTGTAGAGCTGAAAATAGTTGCAAGTGGAACGGTTTTAATATATTATTTTGCCATTATTGGAACAAATTTTTATTAACTGATTTCACACCGTGAAATAAAATCTTAAACCTGTTTCTATTTAAAGGTAAATGTCTGAAGAATACTGCTTGTAGCTGAGGTTTTTGGGGGGCGTCCAGTTAAACTTAATACCATATGGCAGTAATCTTATAGTCAATGACCTTTGGGGTTTTCAGATTACTTCTCTACTCTGAAGTTGCATACATCAGCCATGGAAGTTATTCTGAGCAGTTTTTTTCACGTTCATTATTAGCCTGGAAATATTAATTTGACGTATTTCTTTAAAGTCCTCTTTGCTTTGGTTATATATAAATAAAAAGGGGGAGGGGGGGAAGTTTTTTTAGAGGTAAACTTGTGCCTGGTTTGTCTTATTCCCTCCCTTATACTTTTTATCACCCTGTGACTTAAGTCTCTGTTAAATCATAAAAAAAACCTTTTGCAACACATGATTTTTTTTGAAGTCACTGGTATAGTGGAAACATTTATTTAGCATCTTTGTAGAGATACTGTTTGCTAAATGTCCACTCTGAAAATAAGAACATCTTTGGATTTTCACATCTATTCCACACTTTATGGTCAAAAAGTGCTAACAGGGTCCCGAACTGCGTCGCAACATGTCAGGGAGAAGAGCCAAAGTTTATCTTGTCCATATTAGTCAGGATTTGAGGGATGTGAGTGTGGTGTCTCCATCCTGTGATAAAGCGAGGAGGAGGAGGAGCAGAAGTAGGACTTGCTCTGTTGGCCTCCAGACCATGCTCATGGCTGGTCACCTCCACAGAGCTCCAGCTGCACCAGCTGGACTGGGAATAGTGGATGTACAAAACACAGGACCTTGCTTTCCCAAGTCAAGGGATGGATCCTGACACTGACTTTATTTGACAATAATGATACGTTTCTAGGCCTTCTGTGATTGCAGAGAAAAGTGTAGTAAAGTCCAAAGCATGGCGTAGACAGCCTTCAGAAGCAGCCTAGCAGCAAGCACACGGACCGGCAAGAAGTCTGCCTACTGCCAGCGCCGTCTCTGAGCTAATGGGGCCTTCCTTGCGTGTGACAGGAGGTTGTGAGCAAAGAGCCACTCGGCTGCCGCAGCCACGAGATACAAGTGAAAAGCAGCCCCAGGGGAGGAGAAAAATGGGTTTTGGCTGGAATGGCTCTCTGACCTGACTGACCACAGCACCCCGTGGGAGCAGGAGTTTGCAAGAGGAGGAAGGCAGAGAGGCACAGATTGCAGTCACTGGAAGGGACAGTCTTATAACAACTGTGAAAACCACATCCTGAGGTTTTTTTAAATAAAAAAGTACAAGATAATCAACTCAGCTGAAAACAGTTTGTACTCTTATTTGTCTAAAGATACTGCAGGGGTAGCATGAAGTAAAGACCATCCCTAGGGATTGTTAGCTGAAGCTTTTTTTTTTACTTCTTTATTCCTTTTTCTTAAAATGCTTGGAGGGGAAAGTGAACCAAGGCACTTGTTTCCTTTGAGAGTGATGCAGCAGTAGTACAGGGAGATGTTGCACATACTCCAAGTATGAGAATTCTCTTAAACCATATTGCTGTGCCTTTAGCTGGAGTCTATGAGAGGCACATGATTCTGAGTTGTTACAATGTCCATGATAATTGGAATGATTTGAAGACCTAAGAATGCAGTGAAATTAAATCTGCACTGATGTCACTGGAATTAAATCACGAGTCAATTGTATTAGTGAACACAAAGATCTAGCTTTATAAATTGAAATGAATTTTCAGATTTAAAATAGCACGATCAGCGATGGATGCTGCAGTCTGGCATCTAGCTCTCATTCACCTACCCATCTTCACAATCCTAGCAGGAAGAATTCATTTGTTTTTCTCCAATTTCTCTTTTTTTTTTTTTTTTTTTCAGAAATATTGCTGACCCTGAGGGTGGTTCGGTTGCTCCTTTCTTCAGCTTACTGGGCTTATGGCCCCGAATCCTTACCGGTTTGAAGAGCTGCGTCTGTTTGTCGTGACCCAGCTGAGCTGCCAGCACCGATGGCAGCTGCCTGCTGCCGACAAGACTCAGCCCTGCCTTCCTGAGGGGAGCTGGGCGGTCGGGGCCGAAGAGCAGCCTCTTCTTTGACAGTCTGAAGCTAGCGTACAGACAGTTGCTCAGTCTGTTCACTGCATTCACCTTAGTGCAACTTAGATCTCTCCTGCGAAGTAAATGTTGACAGGCAACTTTCATAAACCGTGTCAGATTGAATGTATTTAAATGTATGTATTTAAGGAAAAACAACCATGCTCTTGTTCTGTTTCTGTTTAGTTCTAGACCTTGGGTTTTTTTGCTTTGTTTTCCCTGGCTTACTCGGTCTGGTGCAAAGGATTCAGTTCCATCTGAAAACTGGTGTTTTAGACTAAGGCCTGCATTTTGGGGCGGAGCAGAGGAGGGTGTAGAAGCAACGTCTGGTACATTTAGAGACCTCCAACGGGCATGTTCCACTGACAATGAGTCAGAGAAGATGAACCGATGTAGAAAACTATACAGACCAATTTTGAATGGGGTTAAAGTTGTAAAACAGATGAAAATTACCCTGTGCAAGGGCTGTTTATAAGGGGTGTTTTTGGTTGAGTTTTCTGGTAATGTTTATAATGCAAGTCATGAATCCAAAAAATACAAGTTGGTTACGTTTTTATTTAATTAAATATCTAACAATCAGCAAATCCTGATTTATTTTTTTTTTTACCTGGCTCTCCTGACTGCTGTCATCTTCCTCTTCTTTCTAATAGAATAAAAGGACAGGTTACTCTTTTATTTCCCTAGGTGTGTTTCCAGCAATCTGGACAGCCAGTTAGTGGATATTGAACAGCAAAGTTCAATGGTAATGCATGCACTGATTATGGTAGTGGCAGAATTGGTGCATAATATCAAAGAGCTCAAGATACCTGCTTTAAAGCGTGATAATTTCTGGTTCCCATCCCCTTAGCTGGGAAAATAACAATTCCTGTAATACCTATAGCAGATATCACTACAGACTTCACCACTATCATGTGTTTCTCATCATTTTAAAGCAGTGTGGACTATGAGGACGTTTTGTAAGGTACATAAAATCCAGTTTATATGTAAACAAGCAATAATTTAAGTTGAAAACTTAAGTGTTTTACTTGTATAATTTTTGTGAGATATACATGTTGTGCAGTTGATTCCAAATGAGGTACTTCAGTATTAAATTAGATATCTTCTTAGCCGTGTGTGTCTCCTGGAAAAGTGTTTTGTAAAGGATCACAATGCCTTGATTAGACCTAATCTGTAGGCT
Source organism: Aegotheles bennettii (assembly GCA_013398125.1). NCBI lineage: Eukaryota > Metazoa > Chordata > Aves > Caprimulgiformes > Aegothelidae > Aegotheles > Aegotheles bennettii. The sequence continues at coordinate 315,521 of VZRW01005691.1, forward strand.
TGAGACTTCTCATTTTCTAAACCTTGTGATTCTGCTCATAATGTCATTTAACTAACCTATATTATACGCAGCCACTGTAGGAACCAATTCTTGATTTTTGTATGTTTATATCCTTTCGTAAGGAATCTTAGACAAACTGTTACTAAGTAGGCCACTGTTAGGGAGTGGGGTTTTTCCTTGCCCACTGTGACTGGAATAATCTTTTACTAAACTGACATCAGTTTCTGAGGACTTGAAGTATTAAGAAATTGATGGGTTTGACCTCTGTTTTCTTTCCGCTGACCCCTAATCCACAAACCTAACCTGAATGCAATTTTTTTTATGCCCTGTAAAATGCAATGCATTTTATAGTTATTTCATCAGCCATGCTTTTGGGGAGTGAAAGGTTTATTCTGTTGCCAATTAATTTGTTTTGATTTTCAGGTGGGAGTTCAAATGAAATAGCAGCTATTCTATATTAAGGCTGAGAAAAATGTGGTAAAGGTGGTTTGAAATAGGCTGTTTCTGTAGAAGGCTTTTCGTGAAAGCCCAGCAAATGTACAGTTGTGTTTGTGCCTAAGGAGAGCAGTGCTACCGTTCTGGACAAACATTTTTCAGCTGTCACTGTTCTGTGACCAAACTCAAACAGAATATTTAGTTGGCTGAGCCATCAGCTTACCTGCTGACGGGAAACCAAAATAACTGTCAACCCTGAGCTCCACAGCCTCATTACTAAAATTACATTTGTGTTAAACTTGCATTATATATCTGACAAAATTTTATTTATATAAGAAATGTATAAATTTGAAGGAATTTAACTTGACGCACCACAAATTGTAAACGAGTTTTGAAATAATTTTGTTTCTATTCTATTCTTTTTCGGTTCTTACCCAAAACCTCTGCAAATAGATTATTCTTTTTCACAGTGGACAAAATAGTTTAAATTTGTCCTGTTTTACGACAGACCTGCAAACCCTTATCATCTGTAGTGATTATGATACTTCATCACCCATTGCCATTTGAAAGAAAGGAGATTGTACCTATCACGTTGGCTCCGTTTGGGTTCATTGTGACTTTAGTCGTCTTCTAACTAATGAAAGAGAAAAGTGAGTGAAGGAATCTTCTGATCATATTGATCACTATAGAAACAAAAAAGCCAAATCAATTCCCTTCATTATCAGTATTTTTCATCCTGTATACAGTAAATTTGTTGGAGAAAGTACTTGGATTTTGTTTAACAGAACAATTAATCAGTGTTCTACTTACATTACTAAATGTGAAAGTCGCATAATGTGAAAAATAAGCATATATACATGGTCATACGACCTGTTTAAGTGTTCATGTAATGTGGTAAGTTTAAAAAGTGAAGTGAGCTGTTTTGCTACAATGAATTAATTTGTACTCGATCTTTAAAATATTGTCCCTCACCGGTATCCCTTTGGGCCTGTATTAATTAAAAGCAATGTTTTTGCAGTTTATACAATACATTTTTTAATCTTTGTTTAAAAGCGGAATTCATATGGGCTTAACAGATGAAATGGGTGGCACAGCTCCACTTGCAGAACCCAAAGATACACAATCAGTTTTGAAATGCAACTTAAGCCATTAAATGTTGGTGTGAATTTAAAAGTTTTCTAGTATTTGTATGGTAGTATGCTGCCTAAGAGCAAAAGCATTCTCTGCACAAAAGAAGATTTACTGTAGTGGCTTTGATTTTAATTAGAATTTTCTCCCTGGTGTTTCTTTGTAGACTAAAACAAAATCTTTTAAGTTTCTTACTACAGGTAAAAGCTATGTGCAAGAACCTCAAAATGCTAAAATCTAGCATAATGCCTTAGATCTGTTTTTAAGTCTTGTATATTCCTACATAGCTGTCTGATGTATTATATTTGTATAGTGAATTGTGTACAATTTTGGAATAAGTGCATCATCACTTAATCTTTATGTTGTTCAATAGAGATGATGGACACATTTCTTCAAACATTTACTGTCATTTAATTTTTTCCCTTTATGTCATTTGTGGGTCTTATTTGTACAGTTCATCATGAAGTTGCATCTGAGATGTGTGTATATGAAAAGATTATACAAGGGTAAAATTAAGCAATATATAAACTATGGTTCTTCAGGAGAAAGCTTACAGTGTTTCAGGTTGTGATTTATTTTCAAAACGGAGTTGACTCTGAACATCACTTTGTTCACCTACATTGATGTTTGTATTTCTAGTGTGAGCAGTTTATGCAAAGGTAGATATATTCAGAGAAATTTTAAATACATTTATGCAAGTTAATATTGCTTTGCTGATGCTATTTGCTTATTTGATGTTAAATAATGCTATTGTAAATAAAGAATTCTGTTGTTATTGCATCATTTAATAAATTTTAATGCCTTCGGGTTTTACATGGCTTTAGAGATTTCAATGTGTTTCTGTTGTGTCTTCATTTATTCATGGAAGGGTCTGAGTTATAGTACTAAAGCACTAGAGGGTAGATAAAGCAGCAGGTTTTAAAAAGACAGCAGGCTTTCTGTGTTGAAGGCGTTTATATATCCCAGTTAGTTGTTACTCTCAAATACTTTTATCTTTATAGTACTATATTGACTGAAAATGTTTATTAGATAGCTTAATGTGAAAACAGTTCATAATGAGTACTTTGTTAGTCAGGATGAAATGGGCGTCTTTCATGATGATTTCAGGAGAGGCAGACCTCAGATCGTGTCAAGTGAGACTGAGTAAAGGGTTGATTCTCCTTGCTATGCCAAATGGTTAATTTAAGACACTTGGAGATGTTTGGTCAATTTAAAAAAACAAAAGCAGCTACAAGAATGCTCTGCTGCTCTCTGGGAAATTCATGGGGGATATATTAATATATAAAAAATTGTAGGCGCTAAGGTTATTTTAAAGACCACCAAGCAGTGTTAACCTTTCGCCATGCCTACCAATGCAAGGCTTACCCTGCAGTTCTCTTAGCTTCAGCAAAATGGTGGTGGTCCTTGAATATGAGGAAAATACTGCCACACTAGGGAAAGCAAGGAAGGAGGACATTTCTTCCCAATATGAGGTCAGAAACAAGTAGAGGAAACATCTGTGTATAGTAAGAGGAAAAATGTTTACTATTGGAACTTTGGCTTTATACACGATTATCCTCTTGTAATTTATTAATATTAAAAATAAATTAAAATTATTGACAACCACTTCAGCTAAAACTGGCAACAGTCTAAATATGATGAGCTAATGATGACCTCTGATGTAGCTGACTTTACAAAAGAAAAGTGATCAGGCTTTGTTCACAGACACCAGTGCATGTGACATACGGACAGGTTCTAATAATCTGACATGACAAAAGAGGCAAAAAGTGATGCTACCTTCCTTCGCATGGTAAAGGTCCTTCGCATGGTGTGCGGTACATTGAGTTTTGCAGGCCGGACTTTTCACAGGGCTGGAACAGGGATGCCCAGAGGTTTTTTATTATTCCCCAGCTTGTTTCTCACTGCTTATCCCAGTTCTCCACATGTTGTACCTGGTATGAGAGGAGGATTGGGCTACGGCAAGGGAAGAAAGCAGCCAAGGGTGTCTGCCTTCTGCCTTGGCCTCTTGAGGTCTGAAGTGTGGAAATCGAGATGCCAAGTACAGCCTGAGTGGGCCAAACTCTCACCCTGAAACAATAAGCATAGTGAAACCTTCATGATATGCGGGTTCTGCTTTCTTCAGCAGAGCAGCCTTGAGCAGTTCCATGGCCCTGAGCATATAACAGCTGTGTATGATTGGTGTCCTCTTACCTGTCTGTGGCACACCGTGTACCTACTCTACAGGGACAAGGTTCACATCAGCAGAGGCCGTCGCTCTGCTGCTCCCTGTCCTCTCCTACAGCCACAGCAATAAGCTGCTTCTGCTCTGACCTGGTGTAAATTGCAATTTCGGTTATTTCTGCGACAGCATCTGGTGCCATGACTGGGATTCACATCCTGCTTCACCTGGGATGACCATGGGTTGCTCCCTGCTGAAACCCCAGCACTGCTCGGAAAGGTACGGGACCTTTTTAAATCCCTACTGGGGCTTCAGCCAAGGGTTGTCTGTAGACCTCTGCAGTGTGTGGTGCCTGCTGAATCCCAGCTTCTAATACAAGCCAGTGCAAAACCGCACTAAGAGTTCCCACTCTTTAGCCAGCTAAAAGAGGGAAGAACGATCTCAAATGGATAAAGTCTTTAGGAGGGGTAGATGAGGAAAGGTCCAGGTTGGAATTACGGTGTGAATGAACCTCTATGAATGGTGGTGCTTGGAAGCTGGGCATTGAGGTCTGTGCCTCTTAGGGACAGACTCTTGGGACATCTGTCAGCTGCAGAAGAAACCACCCCAGCAGTTAAAAATTCAGGTGGTACGACCAACCCCATTAACCCTTCCCTGTCTCTGGTTCCAGTCTAAGTCTCCTTTGGTACCACTGCTAATGACCCCAGCCTTGGTCAGCATGATGGGCTCATGTATCTTGTTTCCTTCCCTTCAGTCTCTGGTTCCAGATAGTCACCTTGGGGATGAAAAACATGCAGTTGATTCTTTTGAGGGGATTGAGTCTTCTCAGGGATGCCCAAACATCATCTCCTATCCCTTTGGTGTGGATGGGTCTCAGCTTTGTGCTCCCTGGCTCGAGATCCAGATGACACAGGCTCCCTCTGGCTTGACTTGACTTCCCCTGAAAGAGTGAAAACGACCCAGAAAATGAGAGGAAGATCCACCGTCCCTGAAGGCAGCTCCGGCTCCTTGTGTGCATACATTGTCCTCTCCAAAAGCCCAGCTGTGTCAGTGTCCTCTGTGTGTGCCATGACTGTGTGTCTCTGGGATTTGTGCTCAGCTTCATTACCAGGTGAAACTGCAAATAGGAAAGTGGCAGCCAGGTCCCCCAGCCTGAGTGAGGACTCTGAGGCCATGGGTGCTGGGCTGGGCTCAAGCAGCTGAGCAGGAGGGTCCTGGGCTGGGGCTGCTGGAGGAGGTGGCTACTTCTAACAACCCTTAACAGTTTCATAGCCAGCAGGATCCAGTCGAGTTGTGAGTATTCCCAAGATTAAATGTATATAATCCTTATGCGATGGGAGACTGATCCTTTGCTAATGTGCCCAAAGTGCCAGCTTTGTAAGCACACTTATAGCGCATTATGGGGGCATCCAAACAGGACTAGTGCTAGTAAGTCCTCAGGTTAATTGGAACAAGTGGAAAAGAGATGTTTATAGAACATTAGAAGAACAGTAAGAGTTGTAAATGCCTGAAGCTGAAACCCTAGTGATCCAAATTTGTAGTGGGAGGATGAAAAGAGAGGTTTACCAGAGTATGTACATGACCTCCTTCTCTAAGTAACAGATCACTTCCAACTATGAAACGGATAAACAGTGTTGGCTATAAAGCAGGAGGGAACCTGAGAGAGCCAGGGTAAGGCTGAGCTCTACAGTCTGAACTTTCAAAATGGTGAAGAATAGGGTAGAAAGGGAAATGCACAGTTAAAGTAATAGCCTCAACCTACAGAGATTTAAACCTGTTAAAGCTGAGTTGTTGAACCAAGTAGTATAGCAGAAATTGCCGAATTATGGGGGAACAGACATCATCTAACTCTGCAAATAATGTACCCAGCGGAAATGTGAATCTCCTGTGGCTGTTGTCATTAGACAAACACATACCATCCTGCTTGTGCACAAGAGACAGCTGGGCAGGACAACTCAAGGTCAGCCAGTATGATTGTCAGTGGCACAAGAGGACCATGTGTCCAAGGTCTCCTGGACATCTTCTCCAATGGGATGTATGGTTTTTTTACTTTCTCCTCCCTTGGGGAGCTGGAACCCTTTTGGACCTCGTTAAAAAAATCTGGCTTTAAGAATAGCAACAGTTTGGGCACAGGGGACAGGCCAGGTGACAGTTTCAATGTCATCCACCATGGTGTTTCCCGCTCCCCCAGAGTTAGACACTAAAGGCAGCAGCACTCAGGGGTGAAGGGAGCTCTGTGCAGGGAAAGGGCCTGAGATAACATTCAGACCCTCACTTGAGCCAGAGAGATCTGGCTCATTCACTGAAGCAGCAGAAACTTTGCTTTCAATGTTTCTGTTCATACTGAATATGGTCTATGTGATTAAGGATGAGGAAGGTGGGGTCAACCAACTGGCACTGAGACACCCCCCAGCCCCACACAGCTGCTGGAGATGTGGACTTGCTGCAACTCCTGTGATGGATTTCCCCCTAGGAGATGTTCTTGAGAAGACATTGCAGGAGAGGTGGGAAGGCTCTCCTATTGCTCCAGAAACGTCTCTCCCACGCTGGTTTCAGACTATAGTTCACTTCATCACTTCACACTACAACTACTCAGGAGGCTGGAAGGACCCATGGTGAACCTGGCTGGAGTAGTTTACTCAGCTCACTGCAAACTGCGGGCAAAGTGCATTGAGAGACAAGAACAATAGATACTTGTGTGCCCTTATTCATGTGCCCACCCCAGCGAAGGGGGAGGATTGCATCTATACAACAGGATTAGCTCGCTCCAAATTTTTGATTGGCTTGCTCCAACTTTTTCTTGCACACGTATTATTCGGTTATTTGTCTGTTCTCAGTGTATTTGGAACGGGGTGAGCACAATGGACAGTGAAGTCACTGAGCTAATGACGACATCACTGGAATCTAAAGATACAGGTCCTACTTGAAAAAGAAAGTTAAAGCACTTTGATACGTGATTTCCCTTTTTTAAATAGTCCACATCAGCAGAGGCTGTCACTTTGCTGCTCCCTGTCGCCTCCTATAGCCATAACAATAAACTGCTTCTCTTCTGACCTGACCTAAACTGTAGCTTGGATTATTTCCACAACAGAATCTGGTGATGTGACTGGGATTCCCACGTCCATGCTGCAGCTGGTTGCTGGTGTATGTGCTGGGCACAGGGAGCCCATAGGTGGGAAGCTGGGCATCAGAGCCTGCAGCAGCGCTGCGGCCTTCAGAGGATCAGTGGGCTGCCCGTAGGCGTAACCTGTGTGTTGGGGAATGTGTAGGAGGTAGAGTGCTTTAAGTATGTAGTAAGGAAGATGTAAAGCAGGAGTAAGAGTGATGATAAAGAGCTTGTGTCCAAACTGAGAGGAGGATGAGAGGACGTTGGGTGCAATTTTTTGGATGGAGAAATCTGGATCAATCCAATGAGATGGCATCCGTGTTAGGCACTTAGGTGACTGAATGCTTTGCAAGCAGCCTGCAGGGATGTCCCTCGGTGCTTGTCTTTAATATGCATGCCCACATGACTGTGGAGAAGGAATACCCTCCAAAATCTTTTGGCGGGGGAGGGAGGCTGGTAGACTGCTGTAATTGCTTTGTAACAAGCCATAAAATCATAACAAAGTCCCGAAAGATAAGGGACTGAGCAGCACTTCAGTAGCCCAAAAGGCAAATGCTTCAGGCACACGTACACTGCTGGCCTCTGCTCCCTGTTGTGATGGGGGCGGGGGGGAAGTCAGGGGGAGGTTGCCGAGAGCCCTGTGCTCTGGATGGGGGGCTCTGGCCTGGGGGACATCGGTAAGGTGCCACTGAGCGAGGTGCTAAACGTCAGCAGCCAGGGGAGCAGCTCCGGGGGCAGCAGCCAGGGGCTGCCTGGCAGTGTGGGCAGGGGGAATCCAGGGCTCGGTTTAAGACTTTTCTTTTTTGTAACCATAATTTTGGAGTGATTTTTTTCCTTCACATTATGCCCCCCTTGCTGCTCTCAGCATGGATGCTCCACATCAAGGGTCACCTGGCTGAACCAAGGGTGTGTGAGCCAGATTTCCCCTCAAACTGAATCAGCATTTCTGTTTGTCCCTCTTTTTCACAGGGAAGAGGCAAGCTACTCCCTGACCAGGCTGAAAACACACATCAGGACTAGCACCTTAAAACTGCTGCTCCACTGCCACAGCGAGCAAAACCACCTCCTGGCTGGTATTGGTGGCTGAATTTCCAGTCATTCCCAAGAAAGAACCAGAACATCCCATCACCGTGGGGGCACTGGCCACCTCCTGTCCAGCAGCCCTATCCAAAGAACCAGGGGCTGCAGGGATTTAGCTGGCTTCAGGGCCGGCCTAAGGGCTGGCCTGCCTGCTGGGGCTGGCTCTGCACCCCTGCACTTCTGCTCTCCTACCACCTCTCCCTGAGGTTGGCACTTTTTAAGTGCAATAAATGCCTCTACTCTCTATGGGGATGAAAGCCTCTGAAGGTTATCTGCAATATAGTGACAACGGTGCTTCAAACCCTTTTCTTCTCCTGGGTTCTGTGTCATCAGGCTTCTAGAAAAATCAATATTTTTATTTCTGGACGTGTCTACAATTTAACTAACGATGAGAATTAAAAAATCTCACATTGTGTTTGTTTGTTTCAATTTCTCAAAAATCTCCAATGTGAGAATGTCTCCTCCACAAGCCCCTTTCCCTTTTCCCATGCTGCAATATCTGGACACAGGATAGCCAGAAGATTCGAGATTACCTGCCAAAACTTAATTTCTAAGGGTAGCTCAAATTTTTCTGTGCAATCGGAGCTCAGAGGCATATTCCTGTAAATCTGATTAACTCTGGTACTACTTTTATGCAACTGATGCTGCATCAATAAAACCCTGTTATGCTGCCTGCCTGAAACTGCTTCCTAAAGCAATACAAAGCATCAGTTCTGTCTTACAAATAACAGAGGTTTGGAACAACACAGAAAAACTAGAAAAAAAAAGACTGATAAAAAAAAAATCAGGTTGTTGAAGCAAAGGGACTATCTCAAGCAAGTTTCAGAAGGCTGCATTTCTACCTTCTCCCTAAGCCTCCTGTGCATATTGGCTGTTCTGGTATATTCAGTACTTGTCTTGCAAATTGAGTTTAGGATGGAGAATGAGGCTGTAGGCAGGAGAATTAGGGCAACAGATTTAATGCAAAGTACATAAATGTTCAAACTCAAGTTTGGGGACAAAGCTGTGCTGGGCTGACTGTGGAAGGAGTCTTGGGAGCTGGGGGAGCCTGGATCAGTTCTGGGTCTCCTTCAGTAGTGTTGTGTGCTTGTGTTTGTCCTATTGTTTATGTCCTGAGTGAAAAAAATAGGGGGAGGTTCCAGATAGAAGCTTTTGGCAGGTAGTAATTACACTGCCTGAGGTCCTGTGCTCTGAACACCCTCACTCTCCCAGACAGCCGGTGATTCTTTCTCAAACTCTCTATTTCAGAGCACTTCATTGAAACCAGATAAGAAAGAAGGACTCTGGTCAAGTGCAGTCAGTGACTGTGTCTGGAGCCACCAGCTCTCTGAAGCTTCTTTGGGTAATTCCTGATGAATCCCTTTTTTGGGATAAAGGCCATGTTTTACAGAGGATCACATGAAGCTATGTTAATTAATTTTTATAGCACACCATAAGCACTCAAATGACATCTAAACCTCCGGGAGTCAGACCTGGCTCGGTTTGTTCCTCACTCCAGCTGTGTTTGTGTGCATTTTGGCTCATCCTGTGCTGTGCCCCATGAAGTCCTATGATGACTTGCTCTGAGAAGGACCCTCGGGTGCAAGTCTCCAAGGTCTCAGCAGCACAGCAAAGCCCACCCCATCCCTTCCCTCCATGTCTGCATTTGCAATGTCACCCAGGCTGGAAACTGTCAGGGAATGAGTTTTGCAAGTGGGGCCTCTGCAGTAACCTGCTCATGCCCTGCCTGTCTTCGGGTTTCACCTCAGACTAAAAATTTCTTAATCTCCCTGCACCAGCAGGGATGACATCTTGCAGTGGCAAGGTGCGCACCTGGGCCCCTGAAATCCTGCAGCCCCTTCCAGGTCCCCTTTTGATAGGAATTGCAGCATGGGGCCACCAGGGAGGAAGGGGAGATTAGAATGAGAATCCCCACAAAACCTGGGATGAAACCCTACAGAAAGGGATCACCTGGCACCGCTGCAAGGGGCTGTCATAACCCCACTACTCTAATGGGTTATGTGTTGGTAAAGGTTCAGGTGGCGGAGGCTGATTTACCTTCTGATGAAGCGATGATTATAACCTTGGTGCAATACCCACATTCAGCCAGCCTACATCTGCCCAACTCTTTAAAATGGGTATATGTCCAATACCAATCCAATGCCCACAGAATGTTTGAAAGCAAGAGATAAAAGAAGAGTGCCCACTGTGCTCCAGTTGGAAGAGAATTAAGCCAGTCAAACATCAGGTTTACCAACATATGTATGTTTATTAAGCATCTAGATATTCACTAATCGTTGCTATGTTAGACCTAACTTTATTCAGACATTCCTAGATAAAGGTATAGAAAAGCTTGATAGCTTGATATAACAAGATAACAATACAGATAACACTTATGACTGCAATTTAGGCGACTGGCAATGTCATACAGCCAAGCGTCCCTGGCCAGGAGGATATCACCACACTAGTGAGATCCTCAAGTAGCTCTGCCCTAAAATCACCTTTATAGAGAAAGGTTGCTTTACCTACATGCAATTACTTGCAGTTGTGATCTGAAATCAAACCAGAGGCCGACTGCTTTTTCACCGAGAGCACCAGATTTCCTCTTTGCAGAGTTAAGCACCCTCTGCGCTGCGTGCTTGCAGTTGTTGTGCCAGTGATGCTTGCATGCTTTTATGGGCTGCGGGCCAGCGTGCATCCTCTTGCTGCACACCACCCAGTTTAGAACTGCTAAGATGGGGAAGAGAGGGGATCAGTCACTACAGGGCAAGGACCAGATGCCTTCCCCTGGTTCCATTCTGGGCCGGTCCTGGCACAGGCCTCATCATGGGGCCTGGGAAATCCCTGCAGGAACCCAGTGTCCTGCCAGGCTCCCAGCAGGCAGCCCCAATCTGCAGCAAATTCACCTCGGCAATGCCCGTTAAACGAACAGTGGCTGAGCTCAGGCTGGTGTGTTTTCAGGTCATCGGCGTTTCGGATGGTGTTTTTTGACTTTGCATATCTAAACCCCACACCTGCAGCCCCCGAGACACTCCGCGGGGCCGTGGGTCCTGCTGAGGAGCAGAGAGGCCCGCGGGCAGGGTGCTCACCCACCGCAGTAGCTGCTCATGCCTGGGGAGCATCGATCCCGCACCCCGGCCTCCTGCTCCGGGGAGAGGCAGAGCCCACCCGGGCTGCGCCGGACCCGTCGGTCGGGGCTTGGAGAGGCGGAGGGCAGAGCCGGTGGCAGGGGAGGTGGGTCGGGGAGTCTGGGGGCCGCCTGCCATCTCCTCCGACACCCCCGGCCTCGACGCGGAAAGGGGCGGCCCGGCCGCTCCGGGAGTAGCCGCGGCTCCGCCCCGGGCTAGGGGAGCCCGTCGGGGCAGCCCCCCCGCCCACACCCGGGGCTGCGCGACCCC
>VZRW01005691.1:327798-367174 GCA_013398125.1 Aegotheles bennettii
AGGTAGGGGCCCGGCGCTGCCTGCGCCCCCCGCCGCGCCGAGCCGCGGCCCGACCGCGCTCAGCCCGGCCTGTCCCCCGCAGGGCTCTCGGTGCTGCGGGTGGTGTACGGGGACGTGTCCCAGCTCGGAGTCTTCTGCACGGACCCCATCCCCAAAGGAGTCCGCTTCGGCCCTTTCCAAGGCAAAGTGGTCAACACCAGCGAGATCAAGACTTACGACGACAACTCGCTGATGTGGGAGGTAGCGGAGGCACCGCGGGGCTCCCCTGCACCCCCGAAACGGGGCCGGGGCGAGGCTTTCGGTCGCCGCTCTCCCGTGGCCTGCAAGAGGAGCACGGCTCGGGGGGTGGTGGGGTCGGTGCGAGCGGGCCGTGTGCGGGGAGGGTCGGTCAAGTCTGATCGGGTTCTCGCTGCTCTCCAGATCTTTGAATACGGTCGCCTGAGCCACTTCGTAGACGGGAAAGGCGCCTCTGGCAACTGGATGTCCCTGGTGAACTGTGCCAGGTTCCCCGAGGAGCAGAATTTGACGGCTATCCAGTGCCAGGGGCAGATCTTCTACGAGAGCTGCAAGGAAATCTTGCCGAAGCAGGAGCTGCTGGTGTGGTACGGCGATTGCTACGTGCAGTTCCTGGGCATCCCCATCAGCCTGAAGAGCTTGCCGGAGGGGAAGAGTCCCCCGCAGCACCCCGAAGGTGAGCCTGCCCGCGGCCCCTCCAGGAGCACTGCCCCTTATTCCCGTGGACCCGTGTCTGGCCGGGATTAGATTCGCACTAAGGGAGGTAAAGGGACTCGGGCATCACCGTTTTCCGGCTGGGTTTTACTTTAACGCTCCCCAGTCCCTGCGGGGTGACCGGCCCTGCCGCGGGGGTGCCCGCCCTCCCGGGGAGCAGGCCCGCGCACCCCCTTCCTTGCAGCCTCCCGCACCCCAAGGAAAGAGCAGGTCCCTCGGCGCCGGGAGCCGGGGGATCGCCCCGAGGGCTGCTGCCAGTTCGGAGCGAGAGGCAGGCACTCCTTTCTGCCCCGCAGCTCCTTGCTCCCCGCTCGCTCGCCTCTCCCCGGGGAGTTCCAAGTGTTCATCTGGGGACTGTAAAACATCTGGTGGGGCTGGGCTCGCCCCGGCTCCGCAGCCGCGTGGGGCGGGGGGGTGTCCCGTTTTGGAGAGAGTCTGGGAGGGGGTCCATTCCTGTTTGGGTCCTGTTTTATTCTACGATTGCACGCTCTTTAGTTAAATGATATTTTTAGTGCAATTAGCGGTCTCCGTAAACGGGGCGGGCTGAAGTCGTTGCGATCATGCAATGTTAGTGTTGCTTGCAGAAGAAATGCAGAAAGTGCGACGGCCTTACAAGCCAAACTTCTGTACGGAGACAACAGATCTGAGCCAGTGCAGGGCAAGCTGGGGCAGGGGCGGGATGGGTCGGCTGGGTGCAGCCGGGAGGGAAAAGAGCAAATTGGCTTGGAAATCGGGCATGGAACTTTTTGTAGCTATTGTCTTAAGGTAACTGGTTCAGACAGCTGGTTAATGGGTCATTTCGTTTTAAGGCTTAAGCCAAAGTTCCGCTTATTAAGTGCAGAAAAGGATGTGTAAACGTTTGAAAATTTTGCTGTTGTTCCTAAATTCAATGGTTAAGAACAGTTTGAAATACAAAAGAAAACAAAATAAATGTGTTTTTCTTCCGATAATATTTCGAAAACAATAGAAACGACGTGCAAATGTATTTTTCTTTTGGGGATGGGAGGTAAACTTTGTGGACAATGTTGATCAGAAATATTCAGCAATCTTCCCCTGTGGGAAGGCGCTTTTATGTGGGACTCTGCGTTGGTTTTTCCCACATATTTACTCGCTGTTTGTGGGGATACAAGGATGAAATCCTGTCTTTGCTGAAGTCGCTGGCTAAAACCAATAATTTTATATATATATAAGCTGTGGTCTCCAGTTTGTTCCCCTCCGTTAGAAAGTCAAGTGTAGCGGTGCGAATGCTTAAGAGATCCGACGCGTATTTTGTTAACGATACTGCCAGAATCCATTTGCCATTATCGTCCTCCCGGAGACTTCAAAATTCCCGATAGGGTGCCGGCTCTAACAAGGCATCAGATTTGAAATGAGTCCCCTTTGCCGTGGTGTAACGGGGAGGTGGCACTTTCCCTTCTGCTGTACAGAAGCCGGGGAGAGCTTTAAGTGCGAGCGCTGCGGCAAGGTTTTTGCCTACAAGTACTACCGGGACAAGCACCTCAAGTACACTCGCTGCGTGGACCAGGGGGACCGCAAATTTCCTTGCCACCTTTGTAACCGATCCTTTGAAAAAAGAGACAGGCTGAGGATCCATGTTCTCCATGTTCATGAAAAGCACAGACCTCACAAGGTGAGCTGGCTCCTGGGTCTCTCTGCAGTTACTGGCTCTTCTGGGGGCACTAATTAAGGAGTCTTTTTTGGACGAGGTAAGATGCTGATGTCGTTCCCCCTCCTCCAGCACCCTGACAGTTCCCTGGTGGGACCTCTCTGCCTGTACAGGAAGAGTTTGTCTTGCGCAACAGAGCTTAGTGGAAGAAATTTAATGGATTTATATTGGGAAAATAAAGCCCGCAGTCTCAGTGAGACTTAGAAAAGAAACAATATTTCTCCTGAACTTTTCGGATGCTTGTTTGTGAATTTAGCACAATATGGGGCTAAACTTCATTTGAAGGTTCTCCAAATGTCCAGGGTCAGGAGAGACGTTGTCCTATGTTCCTCACTCCCCCCCTTCAGTCAGAACTGTCAGACATCTGTCTGTTAGGAGTTTAAAACATTTTACATTCAACATGGAGCAGATTTTCAACTGATGGGAGGAAATCCTTGACTGAGACACTTGCCTCACCTCCACTGAACACCTCTCTGTAGCACTGATTTTTCTCCAGCAGCACTGGGAGTGGAAAATCAAATCAGACTTTTCCTAAAGGCTTGGGAAGCTAAGTTCCAGTGCTTGAAATGTTGGAGTTAAATCAGTCCTGAAAAATCCTCCAAATACCTTTTTTGTAGATTATCCTGCAATAATGTGAATTTTTCAGGAAAAGCTTTTATAACTAAATCAGCAATATTACAATGTCAGAATATCACATTAGTAACATTAAAAATATTAATATTAAATATGAAGTATTAGATAATTCTTCCCCTCTTTTTTTCCTTTTCTAGAGCATTTTTTTGGAATGCATACAAAATAAATACTTTCAAACAGCAGGAAGATAAACTTGTTCCAAATATATTACATTTATATCAGACCAGGTTAACTGAAAAAACAAAGATGTAAAAATGTGTCAGTAGAACAAATTACCTTATTTCAAGATTAGTCATTGTGTAGTTTATTTTGAACTTATGAAAGATAATTTATTTCAAATTTTTATAGGGTGAAGATTATTTTTGGGCTTATACAAATTGCACTAAATCAGTGCAAGTCTCTGAAATTACTTCAGCCCTCTCTGAACTGGTTTTTGTCCTGTCACTGCCAGCCACAGTGTGCACACCACACCATGAAGGTGGCCGTTCCTTGGGTTGGAGGATGAAGTGCTGCTTGTTTCACTCCCCTAAGGAAAATCACTTCTGAGGGATCAAGCTGTAACACATTATTTCTGAAAAATTACCACTATTTTGAAAGGTCTCCTTAAATATTTTGGCTTAGGAAGTTTATTTTATTTATTTATAGCAACTAAAGCTTCATTTGCATTTTGAAGAAAAATTATTTTGCAGAAATTTTCAGGTTTTGATTACTACAAGTCAATTATTTTCTGTTAATGTTCTGAAGAAGGATGATGTTTAATGAAACCTTTTTAATGACACACAAAAAAGCTTTACAATTTTGCATTATTTCCCTTTTTTAAAAAATCTGTTGTTAAAATTCTGACTGTATTTCAAATTGTTACTGTTTAAATTACTACTGTGTTTGTATATGCATAAATATATGTATATAGAAACATATATAGAGAGATAAATATATGCATAAATATACATAGGAAAGTACATGCACATGGCATCCACATAGCTGATTTTTCTTTTTAGCTGTGCTGCTGTGTGCTTCCTTATAACTTTAGCCCTTTTTTCCTCCAGTGCTCAGTGTGCGGTAAGAGCTTTTCTCAGTCCTCCAGCCTAAACAAACACATGAGGGTTCACTCCGGGGAGCGCCCCTACAAATGTGTCTACTGCAACAAGGTAAGGCAGAACCTTGTCCATCTGTCCTCTGCTGTGCTCAGCATCAGACCGCGTGCGCCTGATGGTGGTGGCTCTTCCCATGCTCCGTTGTCTGTGTTTTCAATTTTTCTGTTTCTTTTCTGTTTTCTTTCAAGAAAATGCCTTCTATTTATGTTGATAACCAGATGAATGAGTATATATTCCAGGCACAGTTGTGAGTTGAAGTGACAAGGCTGGCTGAGACTGAAGAAACAGGGTCTGGTCTCCATTTGATATGAAATTTGTTTCATTCCAGCTCAGAGCTGCTGGGCATCTAAGATCTAGAAAATCATGAATGCATTTCAAATACCATTGGAAGGCAGGCAGCTAGATCCAGTGTTCCCCCTTTCCATCAGATAGGTAGTTTTTCATATTACCGATACTGCTGCAGGAGTGCGGTGAACAGATTTGGCCCATAAGCTGAACCTGCACAACATTACATTGTGCGTGCTTACCTTGAAATAACAGGACAATTGGTGTGCAGCTGGGCATGGAGGTTTCATTTGAAAAAGAACACGAATAGAGCCATACAGCACTGGTCAAAAATGCTCTCAGCTGTTGCTAGCCTTCACAGCAGGGATGATTCAGGTGAGCTCTCCCTGTGAGAGCAGTGACAGCTCTCTCAGCAGACAGAGTGGATGTACAGGCTGCTGCTGGATGAATATTGGTAGACCTCCAGGTGCTGTGGTGTGTCCGTTCAACGCAGAAGTGCCATCAGCGTGTAGTAAGGTGCACCTAATTTTGGAGAGAGATGTTTATGACTGGCTGAACTAACACAGAGCTGATGTGTCTGGTAGTAAAGAACCTTACAAGAAGCTCCTTTCGGCTGCTATGTGTTTTTTCTCCCCCAGATATCCTGAACACTTGTAGGCAGAGTTTAGGATGACATGTCATGCTTTAATCTTCAGATCACAGCAAGAGATGGCAGCACTTTACAAGTTGTTGTGTGAACAGATCCCTAGGATGTGTGGGACCCTTGACCAGACCCCAGCTGTTGTGGTAGGACTGTTGCAGAATGGATCAGACTACTCCATTAGTCCTCAGGCTGCAGCTATCCTGGGACATAGCCATCATTTCTGCATCTGGGAAACCAGGGGCTATTTTAAAGCATCCTCACCTACTCCTGCTACAGTCACAATTTCTCTTTGCCTTTTCCACCTCTAATGATGACTGTGTTCCAGGGCAGCTTTGCTTTACCTGCCTCTTTGCTCACTATTTTGGTGACATAGTGAAATTAAAGGAAAAGTGTTGGACCAAGATCACCATTCTGGCCCTCAAGCACACTTTGTCCTTGTTGATAAACATTTCCAGGGACTTCTCATATATAAAAAGATTTCTCTCAGATCTATTTGTGCTCTAATTTTCTTAGTGAAAAGGTATCTGAGATGTATTACTTACTTGTGATTCAGCAACATAACTGTATTAGAGGATTTTTGTGTGTGTGGTCTGCAAACAGTGGAGGGTCTGAAAGTCTCTCTTGGGAAAATAGAAATATGGGGAAAACACAGGCAACTTTGCCACGTTCCTGCTTAAGTCTTGGTGAGAAGGTTTTCTTCCCAAATGCAGGAGGAGTCTTTATGAGGGGGACAAAGTGTGATTGTGCACATTTTGCTGCTCACGAAGGGGGAGGGGGTGGAACAAACAGGCTGTAACATTTGGCTGATGGAAGAGCAGAATATAACAGAGCAGGAAAATGAAATCCAAAGAGGTGGATGCTGGACTAACAGCATGGATGAATTCTGTCAGCTGAGTTGCAAGCCAGTGTATATTAACATGAAAGGGTTTAACTCTGAAAATTAACCTGCATTGTGTCTCCCAAACATAAGGGAACTGCAAAGCTAATTAGAACAGTATTGACTTCTTATCCTTTGACAAGTCAAAGATATTTACTGGTGTCTCTGGTCAGAAATCTTTCTCTGAGCTTCATCTAACTCCATGGACTCGGCCATAATTGTCTGGCTGAGTGCAGTAGCTGTTGACTTCTGGTTCCTTGTTGCTGAGGTTATTTTGTTTTTCTCCAATTATCTGAGAACGTGAGCTGTTTGAGGACTTATTTTCAGGTTACAGTGCTTCTGACTGGATCAGGGTTAGCTGAACCTGGGGATTATATATGTGAAAATAGACTACTTTCAACTCTGTCTTCCCCCTTTCCCATCCCTGCCCTTTCAGGCGTTCACGGCATCCAGCATCCTGCGTACTCACATCCGCCAGCACTCGGGGGAGAAGCCTTTCAAGTGCAAGCACTGTGGCAAAGCCTTCGCCTCGCATGCAGCCCATGACAGCCATGTGCGCCGCACGCACAGCAAGGACAAGGGCTGCACTTGCTCCATGTGTGGCCAGCACTTCCCAGAGCAGGAGGATTACCACTTCCACATGAAGACTCATGCTGCTCATTAGTTAAGAGCCCTGTGGACGGGTCCTGGACTGGCTTGGCACATGTATTGGTCTCTGCATGTGTTCATGCGTGGTTGCGTGCATGCATGCCACAGGAGGTGACATTTACCCTTGCAGCACAGGTCCTAAGCATCTCTTTGGGTACTCCCAGTCTCTGAACCGTGAGCATATTTTTGAACGCAGAGGGCAGGTGTTTATCTGGGGTACCTTGATGCCACACTGGGGTAAAGTCCAGCATGCTCTACCCCACCCTTTCCTTCCTTTCCTCCCACATTCCCATTTCCACAAAAGGAAAACACAGGCAGAAGGGAATTTCACCTCCCATGAACCATTTGTTCATGAATATCACTGTGAGGACTGTTTCCATTCCAATAATGCACTACATCTACGGACTGCCTGGTGCAGTCTGTACCAAAGCTTGCGTGAGGGACATTTTTATCAAGTGCATTTCCCAAAGCTGATTTAACTTGTTTTGTTTGGGTGCATGACCAGGTATGATGTCTACTTGCCTTTAATGTGCAAACCTTCTAATGACGCTCTATTTAAGTGTGAACTGTCTTAGCGATACTGACTGCCTGGCCAGCGTAAGGGTATTTAATTCCTTTACTTGGCTGCCTGGACACAGGGAGCTCCAGAGCAGTGAGACCAACTCTTCCAGTGGACACTGGACCCCTGTTAGTCCCGGGGCAGAGGGGCAGGGTGAGGTGAGATAGCTGCAGGCCTGTCATGCTGGCTAGCAGAGATATTGGAGGTTGGCTTTGTCTTCTCACAGTTTAGAGAGCCAAATGTGAAGATATTCCCAAGCATCAGTGAGCTCTCAGGTGAGTCATGAACAGTCAAGTGGCCTTGTAGAGGCATTGCACTATGGGTTCAGCACAGACCAGGAGCAGGCATGATCCCACCACTGGGCTCTTTCATTCAAATTTCCCTGTTAACTGTCTCCTCCTGGCCAGATGGGCCTTCATGAGAAGTCCTGACATAAAAGGTTGGGCTCCTCTGCTTCCTCCTGGCTTTCCATAGTATGGGTGCTGTAGTGCCACTCTCTTCCCCTATCCTAAATTTAAAATGTAAGAATTGAAATGTAGGGTAGGTGATGCCACGACTTCTCAGCCCCTAAAACTGCATGTGAAATTCTGTGGGAATATCTTCACCTTCATGGAAGGACTGGAAGTTTTCACCCTCAACCTCTCACTGACCTTGCGAGTAAGTCAGGAGTGATTTGTGCAGGTTTTCTGTTGATTTCTTTCAAAAGCAAACACTTCATAAAAATACTGGGGATTTTGCTTATAGAAAATGCTGCACATTTAGCAGTGGGTGCAAAGATGTACTGTGGGATCCTTTTGTTGAAAGCAAGTATTTTCAAATTTTGTTTTTGTCCTTAACAAAATGTCATTCCCTGGCAATATGAAACCTCAGTTTGATGGAGGCTAAACAAAAAGTCTGCTGAAGGACCACTGTGTATAGGGAGTGCTGTAACTGGTGCGGAAGTTGCTTATCACTATGTGGCCATTGCGATCGGGGGGTGGCTGTCATCTGAGAGGAGGTCCCTGTGGCAGTGGGACTGTGTGTTGCATCCAGGAGGGATAATGAAAGCCCTTGCTGGAGCTGGTTGGTTAACAGACAGTTTGATGTTACTGGGATAATGAGGTTTTCTTGATACCCTACATCAGCTAAGATTAATAAGGACTTTGCACATAATTCTAGGAGAGTTTTATTTTGTACCAACCTTAACAATCTCTTTAAATACGACCTATAACTAGAAAAATTGTTACCTGCACATATATCATCCAGATACTGTATAAATATCTAATGATTTGCACTATTTTTATATGGTTTATTGTACCTTAAGTTGCTCTGTCATCATTGTTTTCATGGTAAAAATATTAAAAATATTTATAGAACCACTTGTGAGTAAAATATTGAGGCCCAGCACTAGGCAGTATTACATGTAGATTTTGGGGTAGAATGAAGATCACATTTTGCTCTGAATTTTTTTTGCTTATTATAATGTCAAATATTCCTGTAATACAGCAGGCTCATATTGGGAGTTGAACTGTTGAGCTCCAAATATGTAAAATACACTCTGGAGCAGAAAATTATCACAGTATTTATGTCCACAAACCATGCTGAAGTACAGGTGGGGGAACGGAATCTTGCTTCCAGCTGCCTGCAGCATACAGAACCCTGACCAACAGAAATGTGAATTCTGTGTCAGAAAGCTTTGCTGGTTCAGTCCCATAAATAACTCGGGATTTGAAATCATCAACTATCTAGTAATGAAATAAATGTTTATGACCATGAATGACTTGGAAGTGCTATGAAATGCATGGTTAGCTTCCCATGCAGGTAATCTTTCTTGTTCCTTGCTGATGAGGGTTATTTAAGCAGTACATCTTCTGTAGTGCTTTTAGCTGCATCCATTTTCTTCTGTTCAAAGAACCCCAAAATATCCTGTACTAAAATAGTAGCATCCTTCTATGGTGTTTGATGAGTCATCTGTAAAATGTATGTGAAGGGTTTTGTTTGTACTTGTGATTGAAGGTACTGGTTGTCTTGCACATGAAATCTGTATATGTAAATTTTGATGCTAATTATTAATATTATTACAGTTAGATTAATGCCAAGGATGAAAATAAATTATTGGAGGTTATAGTGTGCACAAAGGGCTATCTGGTGTTTTTTTGCCAGATGCATTGGAGTTGTATATTTGAGGTACTAGCAAATGAATGAAGGGTGTTTTCTGTGTCAGTCGTTACAAACTGTGTTACTGGGAATTGCAGTCCTTGTCCTGCCTGGGTAGCAGCTGACTGCATTAGAAGTCAAAGGCACCCAGTGTCTTGATGGATGGGGCCTTAAGTGTCCCAATAGCACATGGAAGCTGAGGCTATTCAGTTCTGGATTGAGTTCACTCCCACTTGCAAGCAAGATGATGGATCCGGATTGAGCACTAAAAAAGGCATTTAACTACCCTACAGCATTTAACTACCCTACAGCATCACCGTCTCCCTTCTGAATAGCGAGTCCCAGCTGTGCTGGAGCTGGGGACCAGTGGGGGGTGGCACTTGGCCTGCAGCACACTTCACAGCAGGGTGGTGGTGGGGGTAAAGCAGAAGGGAGGGAGGGCAGTCGGGGCGGTCCTGCCAGCCCGCGGCACATTGCCAGCTCCTGCAAGGAGTGTGCAGCAGTTGTCGGTGCAAACATTGCTGTCCTTGCCAGACAGGGTTTAAGAGAGGTTGGAATTAGCTGGGGGAATGCCCCTGTGCGTGGTGTCCTGTGCATGTGCCCTGCTTGCACCCACGAGCTGATGTTTCCCCCCCGAGGCTTCACACGCTCGCCGGCTGTGCTGCCAGGGGTCCAGGGAATGAGCAGCCCTGGGCAGCTCAGTGGGGCTTCAGGCCTTAATACACCCCGGTGAGGGAGGGAGCACGGGTGCACACTGGGTGCTTTCATCTGCCAGGTTCCGGGGTCACTGCACAGCACAGAGAGCCACGAGCACGAAGGAGGCTGCTCTGCAAGTTCAGTTGAGAGGAGAAAATTCGTCACTGAGCCAGCTATGAAGGCTCGATTCTTTCGCTGGGAAGCTCCAGCTGCTAAAGTCCCTCCTGAGCAGACTCCTCTGGACTTGGTGGTCCTGCTGGCCCTTTCTGAGCGGAGGCTGCAGAAAGCAGGAGGTCCCTGCAGTGCTACGAGGGACTCAGCTGTGGCTCTGCATGCTGTACTGGATCTGCCTTTCCCAGTCCCTTCTTGCCATCATCAAATACAGTATGACAGCATTTTCCATGACGGTGACTATAGTAACACCCTACGTGCACTAGGTGCCCATGTTTCTTACTCTGGCCTAAGTGGTGACTGTAAAGCGGCTTCTCTGGCTGGGGGCTCATCCTCATTTCATTCCCCAAGGCAAAGGATTACAGAAACTGCACCTGATCTGTGCACTCTGGCTCTTCTTTCTCCTACCTAGGGTTAAAAATGCTCCTGCCAAGGTGAGCAGCAAGTCAAGTCGTTGGGAGGAATCAGCCCTGTAAGACACTAGCTGATTTTAAGTGCTTTGCATTAACTGAGTCCGGGCTTTTTAAATGTTAAATGAAAGTGATCTAAATAGAAACCAGAGGATGAGGGCAATCTTGGCTGTTTTGTTGAGGCAGTGGGGGAGATATGAGCCTGTGTGAGGCTAACTCCTGAAAAGGCCCTCCTCGGTGAATGACAATGGCAAGACAAAAACAAAAAGGTGGTCCCAGAGCTCAGGCTGGCGAGTGCTAGGGAACAAAAGGCCTGGCCACCGACATCTGCTGCCTCTGGCATCTCCCTGCATCTCCCTGCTTTTCAAACGCCTGGTCCCCACCCCCCTGCTGCTCCAGCCCCTGTCCCACTGTGCTCCCCGGGGGACTTGGGGAGAGGGAGGTGGTTAACCACCGAGGGAAGGTGAAAAGCAGCAAGGACCTTAGTGAATTAAAGATAATGCCACAAACAAATATTGATTAGTGCCGAACTGTCCATTAAATGAGAGATCATTCACCAGCAGAGCCCCGACCTGCTGTCTTCTCCTTCAGAAAGCCATTCCTTGGGGTCCCCAATCTCCTACGTGCCTCCACAGTAAATGCTGGGATTTGTTTCAGTCCTACAGGCACAGTCATCATCACCTTAATTTCTCTCTCACCTCACATGTGCATGTCCCCTTGCACCTTCTCCATTCTGGCACTTCTTAATGCCCATAGTCCAGGGCCTCGGGCACATGAGGGGTGCCAGGGGACTTGGGCTTTGCTCTCTGCTTTCTTTCTTTTTTGACCCCATGTAAAACACATCTACATTTTCAGCTGGACCAGCAACTGTCCGTGTTTTTAGGGTGTTTGACTCAATCTTAAACAAGGTTTGAACTTCATTGGTGAATGACTCTTCTGAAAAGTACTTCAAGGTCCTTGGGTTGGGTGTTGGCAGCTGGGGGGATGAGGGAGCAGTGGAAGAGAGTATCACAGCCCCTCTGCCTGTCCTACAGCAGGACCAGAGCGGCTCTACTCCATATCCATCCCCAGCTGGTCACTCTGCTGTAGCTCTTGCTGTAGGGACTGTCCTGGAAACCCCAGCTGAGCTGCATTGCAATAGGGCAAACCAGGCTAAATTCACAGGACCAACCTTTGGCTAACTCAGCAGTTCAGCAGTGTAGACAGACATGTTGCAGGCCTCAGTGTGAGAATGCCACACTGTAATGCGTACTTTGGTAGTATCAGTCTGAAAAGTACCAGTGAGAAAATGCAGCTTCTGCCCCCTTTGACTTACAGGGGATTGGGCAGAGCGAGTAGGAGACACCTTGGTCATCAACAGAAATGCAATAGCAGAGAAAAAATCCTCTGTCTATTCTTGGGTTCTACTGGCCAAAAAATGCAATTCACAGATAATTGCTGAAGTGGAATGAAGCTGTGGAGCCCCTCCTCCCCAGGGAGAAAGGGTTGAGCCCATCCAAGTGAAGTCAGTGGCTTTCCCTCTGGGGTGGCAGGGCTCAGTGTGGTTCGGGGGATGCTGGCCCAGCACAGTGATGATGGGGATGTGGTGGCAGGCTACTCCACAGCAAAGCCTCGTTTCTTTACTCTATCACAAGTCACCCCACCACAGTGGCCAGGGCAGCCCTGCATCAGGTCATGCTGTAGGCCAGCTGAGGGATTACCTGTATTGATTCTCTTAATAGCTGTCAAGGTGGAGGGAAAGACTATTCTGCCGCAAGCTCGGAGCTCTTAGCTGAGTAGGAGCATAAACACCCCATTAAAGGTTTCATTCAATAGCAATCTTTACTAAAGTAAATGGACAACAGCAGCCCTCCCCCTCAGCTGCCTCTCCCTGTCCCTAATGCAAGAGCCATTACAGAACAGTAAGGCAGCACACAGGAACACATATTTCTGTAGTATCAGTTTCACCAACAGTCTCAGGCTCTTTTAATGAAAAGTGAATTTTTTTTTTCTTTTCTTCTTTTTTTTTTCTTTTTTTTTCTTTTCTTTTTTCTTTTTTCTTTTTCTTTTTTCTTTTTCTTTTTTCTTTTTTTTCTTTTTTCTTTTTTCTTTTTTCTTTTTTTCTCTTTTTTCAAGGATGTGAAAACCCCAAAGAAACAACCAAAGGGGAATCCGTTCACTTTCTTGAACCTTCCCCCCCAGTCTGATGTGTGGCTGTTCCTCACCAACTTACCCATCAGGAAGCAGAGAGCAGGAGCTCAGGCTGGCAGCATCCTGCTCTTGCTGCTACTGGGAATGGGTAAGGTGCTGGAGATGACAGCATTGAAGGACGCTGGTGGAAGCTGAGGGCTTTCCCCTCCATAAGCCATGTGCAGTGCTGAAAGAGACACAGTCCTGCCCTGGAGGGCAACAATGCTTGGATCTTGCTTTCCTGATGTGCCTAGAGCCACCTTCTCTAAGGCTTCCTTCCTCATGCCTAGAAGAAGGCTTCAGACTATGGCTTTGAAGCCAGGGGAGCTGAGACAGGCCTGTGCTGGGTGGTTTTGCTCCATACAGTGTAATGAGGCTGATCCAGACCTTTATGAGTCAAAATGAGCTTTCATCTCAACTTTAAGGGACCTGTCATCAAGGGTGGTATGAAACCTTGCATGGATATCACTGTATTTATCACTCTATCACAGTAGGATTCTATGTGAATCAGTAGACTTCTTCAAGCATTTTTCTTAGTTTCAGAACTGGAGGGATCACACACAGCTGTGTACAACTCTAGTACACAAAAGCTAACATTCAGCATGAAAAAACTTGTCAGCAAAATGAAAAAATCCTGGAAAAGAAACATTTTTATTTTTATATATATTTATATTTATATTTATCTGCTTTTTTTACTCATCTCCCCAAGCGGGGACCCCTTCCCAAGAGTGCCCTCAGCCTCATATTTTGGAGGTTTGAGAAAAGAGGGGTGGAGAGGGAGCCTTTCGGCTAGTTTATTTAAGTTTCTTTCCATCAAGGAGAGAGTTCATGTGTCAGATCGGCAAGCAGGGAGGCAACTTCAGAGAAAACTACTCTGAGCTTAACTCAGTGGGGAAGGTGCCTGAAATTATGGCTTTTAAGCTCCTTTTGTGTTTTTACCCTGTTATAACGCCATTATCACCATGTCAAAATAGCTTGTTTCTATATGTGGTTTTTTTTAAATGGTATAATATTCAAATTAAAATGGCGTGTTGATTTTGTTTAGAGTAACTGGCCAGTTCTGTGGCTGTCAGTTTTGTAACTGTAAGACACGAGCAGTAGGGCCTGGCATGACAAAAACATTCTTCTTTTATGGCTTTGATTGATTTTGTCTCATGGGAGCTGTTTTGGCCAGGATATTATGACAAAAAGGTTCTATGGGAGGGCTGAGAGAAAGCAGTTGTTCTTCGGAATAAGAAAAAATCAGTTAATTTGAGGAAAATCAGAAGAGAAGGAAAACTAAAGTGACTGGTAGCATTTAAAACTTCCCTCCCAAATCCATGAAACCTTTTGCTCAGTAACACCTTAATTAGACCTGTAGTTATTATTTTTTATTTATTTATTTTTCTGGCAGCAATAAGGAAATAAAATTTATTATAAAATCTTTCAAATTTTATGTTTACTTTTTCTTCAGTCTGTGTCTTTGGGACTCATCCTCCTTGCAGCAGAATTTCATTAGATTAGAATGAATGGCATTCATTCTATGCCATATATATGGCATATATATAATGTATAGCAATGGTCAAAGATGATGCATATTGTGTTTATACAGGTTTGTGCTTTTTATCATCATAGAAAAAAACCCCACTTGTTTCTGTAATACTTATGGCACAAGGTATTAAACTTGTATGATAATTATAACTATACTAGGTGGGTTAAAATCAAAATTAGTATTCTGGATTAGGAGATTCCTATTTGCTTCTGGTTTATATAACTGTATAGTTGTATCGATAATGCCCTCCTCTACACTGTGTGAGTATTTTCTAAGTGCATTCACCACTTGTAACAGAATATTACTAATTCTTTGTTTTGTTTTTATGTGTATGTATATGGACATACATGTGTATTTGTAGATATGCCCATGCATGTGTATAATGTCTATTAAAAATGTCCTTTTGAAAAATCAAGCCGTACTGAATATTCAAGTAAACTCTCAATTTCATTACTCCTTTGGATGGCATTCATGTTGCAAAAGATAATAAATTTGCTATAGTTTTTTTTTAAGAAATGCCTTGACTTTCACACTAGGTACTCAACACCATCAATTCATTTCCCA
Organism: Aegotheles bennettii; assembly: GCA_013398125.1. Taxonomy (NCBI): domain Eukaryota; kingdom Metazoa; phylum Chordata; class Aves; order Caprimulgiformes; family Aegothelidae; genus Aegotheles; species Aegotheles bennettii. The sequence goes on from VZRW01005691.1 coordinate 342,610, forward strand.
GCCCAGTCTGAATGAAGGATGAGCAGAAGACTTTACCAGCAATGACAGATAGTAGCCATTGTTTGTCCTGCTGCTGATGACAGCCGTGGTCCCCTTGGGCCCCTGTGGGATAGCGGTTCATACCCTTTCCAGTCTTTATGTAGCATTGATATTTGGCATCCTTTGCATTTTTCCTACATTTCCTAGACCGTTGTGTGATATGAAAGAGCTGACAGTGCCCAGATGAAGGGGTAAGGCTTTTGAAGCAACTTTGCTGGTAATATGTTTTAGCATCTGCTTTTGTGGAAGCTGCTTTACTTCGTAGTGTTGTTACATTGGTATTGATTTGTGCTGTGTAGGTCTGTATTTGTCAAGCTTTCAAAGACATATTTTCAAAGATTTCTACATGAGAGAGTAATTAAAGGTCAACCTCATAAATAGTTATAACACCCAAGGCCAAAGGGGAGCTTTTACACTCATTAGAAGCTCATCACAAGTTTAACCCGCTGGACTTTAATCTGAGGTGATTGAACTACAGCATAGTCAAGTCCTGCCTCATCCATGTGGCCCCGTGAGAGCTCAGGCACGGTGGTGGGTTCAGCACGGCCATTGACAAGACCAGACCAACAGCTCTGACTCTTCTCAACCTTCTGCAAGTACAGTCCAATATGATGTAGTTGTCCACCTCTCCTTGCTTCTAGTCAGGTCCCTTCCTCGGCCAGAGCTTTGTCAGGATTCAACAGCATTAAATGTTGCTGTATGCATTAGCCCACACTGGGACTATTCAGATGTGAGGCTGCCACCCAGCAGCCCCCCACCTTCCTGCTTCCCACCTGCCAGGGGACAGAGTTAAACTTACTTTACTTCAATATCAGGGTCTTCACTGGTGTCTTTTCTTCATCACTTGCAGGACATGGGATAAAAGAAAGTTAAAGACTTATATGCTTTAGTGGATTAATGTATGGCTGGAGAAAAAGAGCAAAGACTTTACAAATTCTAGCCATCTTTCCCATGCTAATCACGACATTTAAAAGTATCAAAGCTTGAGACAGTCAGCTTAGTTAACTACCTTCAGAGGGGTAAAGAGGTCTTTTAGTACGCCTCACACTCAGTTTCATAGTTTGAATTGTTTTACTTAAACTTGTATTTGATTCAGAGATTATTTCTTTTTTTTCCTAAACATATATGGGATTATTGCAAGCTTCCACCCACTGCCAGTCACTTGGATAGCAATATATCAAGAAGTTAATAGGGTTTTCTACCAGATCTTTGAAGATTCTATCAAGATCAAATATTTGCTTTCTCTAAAAGAATAGGTGAGGGGGGAAAAGTATATTTATTACTTGTTTTTGTATTTCATGCAGTTGCTGGTACAATATTAAATCAACTTAAAATTACAGATGAGAACCTGTCAGATATTGTCTGTGACCAGCCATCTAGACCAGGGCAAAACATTTCTGAATCAGCTCGAGGAATTTGAATCTCAGCGGCACTTGAGTTCCTGAGGTGAGGGATGAACACTCATGGTTTTTCTAAAACCTTTTTTATATCAGTTAAATACACATGCTTTTCTGACCACTGTTTCAGATCTCTAACGTGCATTTACAATGGAAACTTCTCCTTCAGGTAAAGGATTTTTCTGTTATTTAGGCACGTTGTTCTTTGGAAGCATCATTTTGGGAGGGAGTGACACATTTTCACAAATGACTAAATGTTTAATAGGAAAATGCTGACTCCCTGAACTGCAGTTTGAGACGAGGAAGGCAGTTATCTCAGATCCAGCCAGGACACATGGGCAGTGGTGCCTTTTGGGCACACGGTTTTTATACAGGAACAGAAGGTTGATGCTCGGCTCCCCCCGGGGCCAGCAGATGGTAAGTGTTTGTGCCAGGCAAATTATTGTGTGTGGCAATAAAAAAAAAAACTCTGATAGGAGTCTTGTCCAGCTGATTGATGTGAAAAGGTGGTAAAATCTGATTTATAAATAAATGTCACTTCAGAATTAACAAAGCTGATAGGAATGTAGCCAGCAGGAACGTTAATTTATCTACAAACAAGTTTCCTCCCCTACTTCTGGGGGTTTATTGCCTGCACGAGTAGGGCTTTGGGTATTTTCCTGATAGATGCCTGAATGTCAGGCAGAAGATTTAAAGATAATAATGACAATGACTCTGATAATGGTCGGGTCCATAGCCTAAAGCTGGCGACGGGGAGTGTGAAAGCATCTTGGCCCAGGCAAGCACAGCACTTTCCTCCCTTCCTGCTGTGAGATTATCTCCACCCTCAGGAGTTTAACCTGTTACATGGGTCAGCCCTCTTTGACCTGCTCAGTTCTGACACTAGAATTGACATGTAAAGGTATTTTAAAACATCCTATTGATTTCACTACAATGGCTCTTTTGCAGCACAATGACCCCAATCCTGGACTTTCTGGCCTGGCCGAGCTGGTCTTGGCAGCACCTCTGGCTCCCAGCTGTGTAGGGCAGTATCTGGTGTGGCTTGGTGTCTTCCAAGCTTCTTTCTTGCTGGCTTCTGACTGTCAGCTTCTCCAAGGCCCTGTCACAGCAGCCAAGACAAGGTGGACGCCTGCAACAGCGGGAGGTATTGGAACTATTTTGGCAACCTTCTATTACTCAGTGATTTCTCTGCTGAAATCTTCTCAAGGCACTAAAAATGGGAGCAGGGCTGATGGACAGTTAGAAATTTGTGTGACCTCCAACAGGAATATTTTAATGTCCTGATGTAATAACAATTCACACTTTTTGTCCTTAAATCTTCGGATGCTTTTGTAAAGACAGATGGGGATAGCAATTCTTATTTTTCCAAATGGGAAAAAAAAAAAAAAAAGAGCTGCAGGTCGGCTAAATTATTTTCTTTATGCTGCAGAGACTGATGCTAAGAATAAAGACCAAGTCCATGTTAATGGACCTCAAAAAAGTTACTATACAGAAGTGAGACTTAAACATGTACTTCCCACAGCCAGATTTGCCTCCTTTTCCAAGGCGTATGGCATATTATTATTTTATTATGGTATAGTGCCCAAGGAAAGGAGCCTCAGTGCATGGCCTGGAAGGGAGCTGCAACGTGTCAGCTCTATAGGTTGCTTGGAACAAGCCTTTGTTTTGTGTGCTTTACAACACATTGCGTCTCCCAGTGTATGGCAGGAAAAAAGCAGAAAAGGAATATCATAGTGCAAGTGAGCTAGTCTAAACTTCAGTGTCATAAGCAGCAGATCAACACGTTTGTAACCACAATTCACTATTTCTTCATTGTCTCAGTCCAAAGCAAGGAAAGTTTCTCTCTTGAATGTTTTGGTGTGCTAGTGTCTGCCAGGTCCTTGTCTTTGTCCTGCTGCCTCTGTCTTCCTAATCCCATTTGCTCACTTCTTTTGACTTTCTAAGGGAAGAGCTTGCATTTATGTGTCTGGTGATGCCCTTTGCTGGATCACTGTATATGTGCCTCTGTAACCATGCTCAGGAATCCTTCTAATAGTCTACTAAGCTAATAACTCTCCCTCCATTGGAATTGGTCAGTGGAGAACATCAATTCTTTTTGCAACTGGGGCTCTAGTAGCTCTTCAGAATAACCCAGGCAGGTTGCTTTCAGTTGCATTTCTCTTCCTCTTTAATAAAGTTTTTTATTATTTTTATTTTAGATATACTTGGAATTTCCTTCTCCTGCATTGCTGAATTTCCTTTTATGCAGACCTTCTCCTTGGAGACGAAGTCCTTTTGTTATTTTAAATAGTGAACAAATTGACACAACTTTGTACCTACTTAAACTTTCAAGATTATAATTAGCAGATATATGGGAAAAGATCTAAGACATACAAGCCCTTTAGAAGAAGGACAGATGTCTGAATTGCTTGATTAAAACCCTACTGTATGCTACACCAATTAAGCTGCTTAGAATTTGCTCCTTTATTAGCCACTTCTTAAAAAGGAAAAAAACCCATTAATATTTATGTTGAAATACTTATGGCCTGTTACACCTATTATTTCCTCAATAATATTCAGTAGCTACTCCTTTCATATACCACTCACACTCCAGGGCCTGGTAGAAAGACAGGTGGGTGAACAACATCCATTGCAAAACCACTTGCTTGAGTTACAATTGTTTTCTGCATCTCAGACACTGAAAAGAGAATAGTCCGGGATAGCGGGGTTCAGACTCCTCTCTGAGTGCTACTGCTACAGTATTTAGCTCTGGCATGCAGCGTAATCATTAATTGCTATTGGTTTACACGTATTACTGTATATGTTTCATATGTAAAAACATGATAAGTAGAACAAGAGTCATTTGAGATTGAGTGGGGCCTTTGGATGAATGACAAATTCAACAAAAGACTGAAAACCAAAGATGAATGAAGATATTCCAACTAATATTTGACCTGTATTTCAACCTTCTCACTATGATGTGTACTGCTGAACACATGCACTCAATGAATACTTTACATAGGTTTGTGGGGAGGTTCCTACAGAACCAAAAATTACATTAGAGGATGCTCAGATTGTACCATGATGGAAGTGCCATAAGAATCCAAAGAGATTAAACAGAAGAATTAAACAACTCTCATTCCAATGAATTGTCAAAGTTTTAGCCTTGTTTTATGCATGGGGTTGGTTTAAAATTATATCTAGGGATGGGGCAACAACCTTGTCAGTACTCCTTTCTCACCTGAGAACAGTGGTGTAAGGTGCAAAGACAACATTCCTTAAGGAAGGAAAGTTTAGTTACCTCATTGTTTTATTTCTATATTAAATACTAGTCATGCTAGCATGCAAGCTTTAAAATTGCTGTTTTCTTCTTTGTTCCTGGCCATTTTGATTCTTAATTCTCTTATATGTAAATGTATTTGTGTGTATTTAGACAGGCATGTTGAGGTAAGGACAGTAAAAATGTCTAAATTGAATGGGAGTGTTATATATTTTCAGGTGTGCAGTTTACCAGAGCTGTATAAAATGCCCAGTGTTTTATGTTACCTGATTTAAAAGCCTAAACTTGCCATAATAGAATAACAAATCACATGCCTGAAGTCCTGATCCTCTGAAGTGATATCTCAAATGAAACAAACATCACACATTCCTTTATGTTTTACAGAACATGGGATTTCATTAAGCAGGTACATTTACAATGTTTAATAAATATTTTTATGTATGTGAATACACAGTAATAGGGTTAATGTCAACACACCACTAATTTTCAGCAATTTTGTATTTCTAATTATACAGAAAATAAAGAAAGTCTAATAAAACTGTGAAATCACTGTCTCTTTAAGCTGTTGTGACACCATTATAATGAGTCTGTATTTACAAGATGGGAGGGGTGTGTGCATGTATGTGTGTATACACATAGAATTTTTATTATCTTTTGAAAAATCACTGTTTTGCTAGCCTTGGATTTTAAAGTCTCTTACTCATAGGTCAGGCTGCCATTCTGACCGTGATCATTTAAGTTTCTGAATATTTTTCTATCAATGAAACAAGAGAACTGTCCTTCTCTGTCCAGCATTGGAGACAGTGCAGATTTCTTTTGGAGAAAAACACAGCTTTGAGGGGTAATTCCTACAACTGGCCCTCCATGACCAGACTTCCCGATGTCTGTGAAGTTTGCCTTGGGAGGTTTGTGGATCAGCACAGAACCGAGAGCAGCATCCCCATATCTGAAAAATTGTACTCCTCTCAGGAAAAAGTATAGTGCTTCAGGTACAACACTTGAGCTTCTTCCTCCCATCACTTTGCCTAAGGAACAGGATGAATTCTACTGGGCTCCAGAGGATCATCTGTTTTCTTACTGACACAGGAGATCCCAATAGAAAAAAAAAGTACTTTTTTAAAGAATTTCCGTGGGAGACCATGGAAGGCTTGAACTGGAGCTTTTTGTGGTCTTTTAAAAATTCATTTCATGGTTTTGAGGTTAGAGCATTTTTTTGCCTTCGTAGTGGGTTTTCAAGACCACAGATGTCCTTGGCTACTCCTCATCAATAAACTGTGACAAAGCCCCTGATGTACTTTACCACAATGTCTGTAAGTCAAAAAAAAAAAAAAAAAAAGGACCCAAAGAGCTGGAAAGAACATTTGCTCTTCCTCATATTAAGGCTTCTCAACACAAATTGACTTCTTCATTTTTTTAATGCCTTTTAACATAAATATACCCCCATTACACATCCAGGTTCCAAAAAGTAAGAACATATATGATTGACATCTGTAAGTACATCTGCATGGAGCATATGTGCCCTTTTCAGTGAATGTACTGAACGTATCTCATCCTAAGGAGTGTGACCTTGGGATTATGGGGTTTTTTTGTTTTAGTAAACTCATCCAGGTTATGAATCTTCCACTGAAGTCCTAGAATGAAAACTATAACTCAGGCTCCTGGGATATCAGGAACAGGGGAACTTCACTGTCCTCTATACACTGCAATCCATTTGTTAAAATACATGCTGAGTGAGACGGATCCTAACTTGAAATATATCTTTTGTTTTTAGCCTGTTACTATGCTCACCAGATCTTTCCTCCTTGGTCCATTTTTTTAAAAGCTCTCATCCCTTATGTGTATTTTAGAATAACATTTCCACACGCTCGAAGGAAAGACTATAGGGAAAATATATTGAAGACTTTTTCCCCTTTCTTTTACATACAAACAGCTGTTTTCCTACTTTTCTGGATTTTGTTGTGTCAGGTTTTCCCCTCCTCCCTCATTTTCAGTCACACCTGAGGAATGAAAAGGATTTTAACACATGGAGCTACCATACTGGATAAGCAGGTTGACCCCGTTTGAGCTATGAATGCTTTGGCAGGTATAAGAATGTATACTTTGAGGAGGAGCTTCAGTATTAGAGACCCAGGCAGGTTTTAACTAGCCTGTTGTTGCAGTCCCAAGCAACATGAATAAAGAATTTCAGCAGCTACTATTGAAACAGGGTGACATGGTTTGGAATAGGATATATAATTCACGATGAATCTTAGAGAAAACAAATGTAATATAAGTAATATCACATTTCACTGAGTAACAACTAAGTAATTACTATTGGTAATTACTTAGATTGTCATACAGTCCAAGGATGCCTAGAGGAAGGTCTGAGCTGGCAGAGTAAGACCCATATTGTGGTTCCTGCCATCCTGACACCTCTGGCCTGAAGAGCAAGGAGCTCTCCTTGAACCATCCTCCTGAGCTGTCCCTTCCCCTATTACACTAGATAAAAATATTCTGCATGACCTAACATAACTCAATAACATGCCATTGCTTGATGCTGGCAGGTCTGATTGTATCACAGGGAAATACATACCAGATTGGACAATGCCATCCAAGGTATCAGGAGCGTGTGCCCAGACAATTATTAGGAAGAGCCTCATTGTATACTCCTTGAGGGCATTGCTCCCTTAGGAAGCAATACGGCCCAATGCAGAAAGTGGTGGCCACCACACTCATGTCAGTATTGGGACAAAGAGATCATCCCTTCAAATTGGTGCCTGTGCAGAAGGGAAGGAAGCGATTAAACGACCTCTCAGTGAGTGACTCTGGGGAAGGAATGCATGGCAGTCTCTGTATGCCTGGCCAAACCTGTGTTGCCCTCTCTGCTAGCTGTAGTTAGTTTTGCTCAGGTCCACAGCACTCTGTGGCATACATAAGGGCTTGGCAGCAGCAGCTGATGACTCTTCCAATGCTGTCTGTGTCCTGTGATGTTTATCTGGCTTGCACATTTCTGAGTGGGGTGGGGGGTAGTAGGAAAGGGAGAAGAACAGGTAATGAAAAAAAGGACAGCTAGAAGGTATCAGTTGCTACCTGAATACCTGTGAAAATGAGGCTGGGTTTTTTAGGCATCTTATCAGAGCAAGGTAAAGGTCAAGGGAGCGGGAAGGAAACAGAAGAAAATGTGAGGAAGAGCCAAGAGGAGCAGAGAAGAGACAAGTCAAAGACCATGACTGAGACAACAGAAAGAGAGAGGGTGGTGGGGATAATCAACTGAGGTGGATTGGAGACTGGGTAGGTGTTCAGCCTTGGCTGCCTGAAATTCTTGACTGACCCTGAGCACAGTAGAAACGCAGCAAGCCTAAAGAATCTGGAGAGTTGCACACTTCTCTGTGAGTGCCAAGAGCCCTGCAGTCACATTGCTTCTCAACACCCCTTGGTGACAGGGGAGAAAGGACATTTGTTAAGCCCAGGTGACCCACTGAAGCAACAGACATGCTGCCTGCTGCATCCAGCCTCGTGCCTCTTGTGTGTCCCAGGGCAGGCGGCCTTTGTGCAGTCAGCCGAGGTGCGCTTTCCTTTCTCCTCATGTTTGACTTCATTTTGAAGACCATGCAAATCTGCTTAGAGTGGTTTAATGAATGAAAGGATTATTGCAAGCTACTTAAACACTTATCTCAGCCAGTGAAGCGTGCCCTTCCCTGCTGTGTGCGGGCCCTGGGAGAGCAGCCAGGCTGTGCGAAGTGGGTTCAGTCTGGCACACCCATGGGCTCTTGTGTTGGTGGTGGCAGGGCACAATGGGACTCCTCTACAAAGCTTGGGTCTCACTGGCAAAACTGGCTTTAAGTCTTCCTGCTTGGGGCCACACATTCTTGTCGTCACATTGCCCTTCTCTGCCCTCCCTGGAGGGTTGATCCCAACCAAACCATACCAGTGACTGATCTTTAGATAACCTCATGGAGGGGCACAATGTCACTCAGAGGGAACTTCTTTGGTTTTGCTCTTTTAAACCCATTTTGTACAAAGCTGTACCATCAGGAAGGCTATCTAGACTCGGGCACATGGCCTTTCAGTCTTGTTTTGGTTGATATCGGTGTTTGCAGGCAATGTGCTCAAAAGTGAACCTTAGCAGAGGGGGAAAAGTGTTCACAATTTGGTCTAATGTGGAATTCCACTTACACCTTAAATCTGCAACAATATTATTTCCTCACACCTTCTCTAGCTGTGCAGAACCACCTGCTGGTGAAGTCGTGTTATGTTGCTCACCTCCTTGGAGTTCATAGTCACGTTAGAGTTACTGATAGCATTACTGCTCCTTTCCAGTTTACAGATGGGAAGCTGAGGCACAGAGAGGTTGTGTGTCCTCTCACACAGATGTTTCCTCCTAACTCCTGGTGCATAGCCACCAAGACTGTTTTATTAAGCTCCTCATAAGTTCGTTCTTGGGTAATGTGACTCAAAGTACTAACAAATGGACAGTTCTGTATCTCACGTGTTTATTGCTGTCCCCAGCTAGAGCTTGATTTCTCCTAAGAAAGGATAGAAACCAAGGATTTATGGGGTGGCATTGGAGAACTATGTTAACGCAACAGAAAAGCTACATTCTGCTTCTCCAGTAAAGATCATAATGAGTAAAGATAAAATCTGTGATTTACTTCACACCCCTAGCATGATGCTGGGCTCAAAGCTCACAAGCACACCTGCAGAAGGATTTTACATAGGTACAGTAGGAGGAATTGCTCAAAACCAGATCTGCTTGCAGTGTAGATATGTTTTTCATGGGATTGAAACTTCATTTGCAGCTTTGTTTCAAGATAACCCTTACCACAATTACTACTCTGGCCTAACTCTAGCTACTGTATAAATCTAGCACAGACACATGAAAGACGTGATTTCATAACTTTAAGAAACTGCAGGAGGTAGCTTGAAGCCATTGATACCCAGGTATCAGTTGCTAATGTAAACCTTCTAGCACAGGCAGCAGCAAAAGAATTTTTGGAATTTTTATTAAATTCTGTATTGGGGAATTTATGCTGATTGTGAGATGCCAGGTATTTGTATTTATATTTAAAACTTCAGATAAATAGTAATGCTTCAGGAATGAAAATGTTTTTGTAGAGTTTCCCATTGAGTGCCGGGAAAAGTGTCTGATTCCTTATCAATCACATGATCAAATGTGATAAAAGCCCACTTCTGCCCATGCTTTGTTTTCCAAACACTCCACAACCAGATTTGCCTGGAAGCAGCCTCTCTAATGGAAGGTTCCCTAAGAAAGAAATGTACACAAAAGCAGGCAACTGAAAGACTCAGGAGACACTCCTGCACTATAGAGCTGATCAATTGATACTGGCCACAGCAGTGTTAAGAGCCCTTGATACCCACTACCTCCGAGACAATGTATTGTACAGAGATTGTGGTTTGTTGTCAGTGGAAACCATAATGGAGGTACTTGGTACTATAGATTGTTTAGAAAGCAGACATTAATGAGAAAAAAAAAGCTGCTCATGTGATCAGAAAATGAAAACGCAGTGAAAATAAGAATAACAATGGTATTTAATTACAAACCCTTGTATCCTCCTACTGGCTATCCTACCTGTGCAGCTCCCCTCTTGCAGACATTCTTAGCACAATACAGTGCTTTTGAGGTCTGTTACTCAGACACTTTTGGTCTGGAAGTTGTGTGTTTCCATTTGGAGAATAAATGGTGGATAGTTAGCAGCAAGTATCAGTCTTAGGTGCCAACTCGACCTCAATTCCAACCATGCAAACCAGAAGTAGTTTGCATTGCTGGTAAGTGTGCTATAAGCTGTGCCTTTTACTATCTTTGCTATTACCAGGACAACTATCTACTGCAGGTGGAAGAATAGAAAAGGGATCTTTTTTTCCCTCCTTGTAGTTGAAGAAAGCTAGACCAACTCAAATGAACTGAACAAAGACAAGAGCAATTCTTTTTATAACAACAGGTACAGCTACTTTAATGTGCAATCTCTGCTGAATCAGACTCTTGGAGACCTTTGAATCCCATTTTTTTCTGTCAGTGCTGCTGTGAGAAAAAAAAAAAGTAACTGCTGACTGTGAAAGTTAGGTCTAACATGCACTTGTAATGAAAATATATGAGATGGTGACAATGGTCAGTCAGTGAGTGGGAAAGTGGCAACCTGAGAAATAGAGTTGCCTTAAACATTTCTCAGCTGCTCTGACTGTGTTGAATTCTCTGCTAGCACATTCACATGATGCCAGGGAAGAAAAAAAACCAGCAAACTGATTTCCTTTTGATAGCATTTTGGCCTCCAGCACCAGTGCAGTGACAGAGTTAGAGGTGGAGGAGCTGAGGGCCACCAGTGTCAACACCTCCCAGCTCCCTTTCAGTCACCCACAGTTAAACTTGCACTGTCTTAGCAGAGTGCTGTTTTGGCTGTGCTGACAGTTATTGAAATATCCCTTCAGCACTAAAATATCTCTGCTGGCATCGTTAAGATAAAGTAAAATGCACCAGCTGGCTCTCATTGCCCTGGTATGGGGTGTGTAGGAGGGAGCAGGGTTCTGCCATGCCTTCCCAGTGCTGTTCGTTAGCATTTTGTGCAGGAGACCCCCTACATGCTGGGTACCGTTCTCCATTAGCAACAACAAAATATTCAGAAAAAGGCACCTCTGCACAGAGGTGCCACCAATGTGCCTCCGTCACTGTAAGCTTTATTGCAGATGCCATTAAGGTGTGACAGGTCGTGACAAAATGCACCCCTGTACGCATACATTCCTGAACGGTAATTTTAATTTTGCAGCTATGAAGAACTGTAGGTAAAAGAACAAACTGTATGTGGCTCTGTGTCTACTGATAAAATTGCTATCCTTAGTTTGCCCTTGCACAGTTCAGCATCAGTGCATTATTGATTGGAATTAGGAAGTTAATAGGGTTTGGGCTAATTAATCAGATGGGTAGGGACTGGAACTGCAGTGCAAGGCTTAATCAAGTCATCAAAGCTCTCAAGCCATGAAGATGGTAATTAAAGGAAAAGGATGCCTGTTATATAGTAACAGGAATCTAGGAAAGGACAAGAGCAAGATAGAGAAGCTCCATTTTCTTTTGTACACTTTTCTGATATAAATCAGACCAAATGACTCAGGTACAGTGCTCAGCTTCCTATCAGCAAATTAAGTTGTATGAATTTATAAATCATGTCAGAGGAATTTAGTCCAGCTAGTCTAATTGCCAAGAAATCTATGCTTGCTTGTAGAGGCTGTTTGCAATACCAAGGCCTGCAGCACAATCTCTTACTGCCTGGGACTGGTATCCCAAGGTTGCTGGATATGGAATGAAGCAACATGGTGTACAAACCTAATTTAAAAAAAACATGTTTGTTAAGGCAGAATTGATCAATATGAAAGCATTATTTTGTGGCCTATTGAGTGCTTACTGTAGAAGGTCAAATCTCCAACTTTCTTTACTCAATTGCTTTGCTGAAAGTAATCTGAATACCACAAGAAACCTTAGTGGTTTCATTAAGTAGCAGGTTTTATAGCCTTTCTGATTGTGTTTTGCAGCTCATTGCTGTCAGATTAACAACAATGCAGACGAGTTTTTTTGGCAAAAAGAGTAAAAGAAATAAGCACTAATGGCCTAAAAATAGAAATTAATGTGTGTCTTCCACATTTATAGTCACTGATGAATCTAATGTTTTGGTGCAAACTAGCCACAGTGAGCTAAGTAGCAGCTTACTAACATCCAGTGTCAATTTATGTGTTATTTCACCAGAAAATTCAGAAAAAAATTAAGATTTTCTTTCAGTAATTTATGTTTTCAAAACCAAAATGTTCACATTTTAATCTCTCTATCATTAAAAGAAATGAAATAATGTTTTGGAGGAAAAGTCAGAACATTATTTAAAGAAACTGGCACTGAAGAAATGTGTACAATAAAAGAGTACTTGAAGTATTTGAATTTTTATGAGCTGACATTTACATCTCATGTTCTTACCTGAGGGGATTTTGATTTTGCAAGTGCCTAACAAAAACAAAATCCCACATCAATGTAGCAAAGCATTGATAACAAAGAAAAATAAGAAAGATTACTTAGTTAGAAAATAAGTATAGATTAAGTAAGCGTGCTTCAATAATGCAGTAGTGATCTTTAAATATCTATTTTGGAATAGTATGTTTGCAAAATGAAATTCTGTATATATATATACACTTTAACTATAACTAGGACCTGAGATAGGGGATTTCAATGTTGGTTTTTTTTTCAGCTTTGGGGAGAGAGAAAATCAGACTCTACCTAGTTCTGTAGTAGGGGATTAAATCAATATGTTTGAATGATATTGATTTATACATTTAGCCTGCAGTGAGTATTCTGTGAATTAAGGAAAAGTGTTCAGGTAATTTTGCCTATGTTTTCAGATGGAACTGAGAGATAACACCAAAAATCCTGGCTAGTAGTGCAGCTTTTCACATTAGGATTTGTAACCTAGACTATTTGTTCAGGAGGGGTTTGTCAGGATGATATTGAAGCATGCCTTTATAATACTTGTTGCTTGTAAGATGAAAATGAGCCTGTTGATGCACACTCACTGAAATTAAGATTAAAATTATATTGAAATAAAAAAGGAAAATCCAATGAACTTTACTGTCTGTCTGTATAAAAGATATTATCTTTAAAGGCTCCCGTTCTGTCCTACACATGTGTACTCATACATTTCAGATCCTATTTGCCTAGGAAAATCACTGTATGAACCAGAGAGTAACAGTAGCTTCAAAGAGCTAGATGCTGAAAAATATGACTAAAAATGAGACATCTTTACATATATTTGCTTATGTTTGCTGACTCCCACATACCACTATTGGTTAATGCTTTGGGGAAAGTCTGTAGAAAATACATCAGCTCTGCTGGTCAATAGTCTGGAAAAAGTCCATAATAAATACATCAAGCCTAGTGGCTAACATTTTGGAGGAAATATATCAGTATCTCTTTCACGTGAAATGCTACATCTTTCATGAAGCATCCTTGATACCCTCCAAAGGTAGGGAAAAAATAAAGAAAAACAGCTATAGTCCTCACAATTTCATTTGAAAAGAGACCAGAGAATCTACTTCAGGTCACAGGTGCTACAGGGAGGTAATCCCAAGGTGGCTGGCTTTGCTTCACCAGGTTTCACATCAGGAAGGGACAGAGTGTGTCTAAACGTATGTCCCCACAGCTAGAAAGTCTCATCAGCTGTGAGTGGTTAATTAACAGCACAGGTTTCCATCAGCACTGGAAAAGAAAAGGTTTTAACTGCAAGTAGGACAATTTCTTTGCAGTGTGCCAGGGCCCTCCTAGCCTCACGAAGCGATCTCTTTGGGAGTTCATGCTCAGCATTCGGTCAGCAGGACTCCAAAGGGTTTGCTACCCTTACCATTCACTTTTTCTGCTTGGATGTCCAGTCCCCAAGGACTTGATATCTACTACCAGTTAATTTTTTATGGGTCACCAAGCAGCTGTCACCAGGTGCCACCATGAGTCATATTCTAGACAGCAGTAATCCAGAACTGAAAACCTTAACAGAACATTAGCGCTCCCTGAACTATCCAGTTATTTCACACTATCTTCACCCAAAAGACCTCTCAAGTGGGCCCAAATCATCCTTGCATGTACTCTCATGTCCTCATTGAGGCAAAACAACTGATTTAATGAAAATTTTGGTTGTGTAAAAGCTGAATGGTGACTTAGTGGAGAAGTATTGAATTTCTGCCTGCTGTTAACATACAGAGGCTGTAATCATAAATGTTGAGTTTATCACAGTAATCACCAATAATTACTGTAGTCTTCTGTCAGGCAGGACACAGTGGTGTGAGCTAGGAAAATGAGAGACTTAGAAGAACAGTGAGCAGCAGAGCTGCTTGACACCAAGAAGGCTTTTAATAGACCATGTTGATTGTTCACTGACAAAGTAGTTTGAGTGTTAGCCTTTCAAAATTATATTCAGTTCCTACGAGCTCCATTACTTTGGAAATATTTGGTGCTAATTGCATGGGTTTAATGTTTTCTTGTCTATTCATGCCTAGTCTAGTGAAGGTATCTGCTTCTTCCTCCCAGTTTTCTGCACAGTGAGAGCTATCACTTCAGTGATACATGAAATATCATACCTGGTTTTAAAAGGGCAATTGCAAATGCTGTAGTTATTTATTGCCCTGGGAAGAATTTTACATTTAAACACATAAGAAAATTGATCTATTATCTTCAGTATTGGTTTTTATTTTAGAATCACTGGGCTTCTAAGAGAGTGGAAACAGTCATTCAATTTTGGGTAAATGTCCTCCTTGTTTGTGAGATGAGGCCATAATCCATTTAATCACTCAGCCGAGATACTTTGGTTACCTGAGCTGATACCACCTGGTACTTCTCTGGAGGTGCCAGTAGCATAATAGTCTTGTGCCAGGTCTTTGACAAGACTGTTTTCACTCAAAGAGGTGTATTAGCTCCTCTGCTATCTCTTTAATTTCTTCAGCAACAGACACAACAACTGCAATAACAGTGTTTGCCTGAATGATCTTCAGAAAAATAGTTATTGTTGTTATTAGTATTACAACTAGTATTAGCTTTATACTCCAGGGCTGATATGGAGCTTGCAGCTTTGTGAGGTAATTTTTTTAATTAAAAAATGTTAATTTCTTAAATTCTTGATAAGTAGGGGATATCCTTCTGTTAAAGCATCTGATCACATGTAAGTGTTATTAGCACTACTTTTCCTTAAGGGAACAGTGACATAATCTCTGATTTATTCTCTTTATTCTAAATGTTCTAGGCAAAGGCATCTTCATAGCTAGACACCAACTCTCTTTCTGGCCAGTTGATAGGTAAAAGAACATCTATTTTACCTAAGCAGTGCTATTTTATCAGTAAAAGGGGGAACTTCTATTGCTAGATTCCTATGTAAATGATGCCATGTTGTACCTCATGGGTCATTCTTCACAACTCCAATGTTTCATGTAAAAGAATTGGCTTGATAACTGCTAGACTCAGAGACCAAGTTTGGAGGATAACTCTATTGACTTAGAGTAAACCAGGGTTGTGGCAGGACCATGGAATTGGCTTTTTTTGGAGTTAGCATAATGAAAACCTGCGCTTGGTTGCAGCATTAGAAGTTACACTTCCATTGCTGTAGGCTCGACAAGGCACAAAGTCAGTCTTGACTGATTATATGATTTACATATTTGTTTCTGAAAGTCTTCTCCCTCTCCTGATATTGTGTTGTCATTGTCTTATAATCACTTATAAAGTTCAGTTTCTTACCAGTCATTATCTGTCTCATTGGACATTGCCATTATCTTGTCTCCTTGTGTCCTTAAACAAAGGTAAAATGATTAAGACATCTGAAGTTAAACTTAAAACAGTATGAAATGCTGTGATTTGTCACAGCATTCAATCTTGTAAAAGATGGGTTTAAGAGGCAGATAAACTAATATGCTCAGCAGGAGCCAGGCGTGTCAGAGGGAAGTTCTGCCATTCACTAGTTTGGTCAAATAAACAGTAAGAATAACAGAGAAGAAAGGGAATAAAAGATCTAATTTAACTCACCATTTTGCTTTGGGAATGTTATTTTTTCCAGGTTGCTTCAGCTGCCTTGAAAAGATCTACCAGTATAACTGGAACAGAATTTAGTATAGTTCCTATTTGTTAGCAAATTTTAAATTGCCACAGAAAGGGGTTGTGCTCTGGGTTGACAATGGGATGCTAGTAGTACACAGAGCAAAGCTAGCTATGTCTGGAAGATCCCTGCTTGAAGATCAGGATTGTGTGACAGGAGGAAAGACAAATGCTCTGATATTTTTTCCCCAGGGTATGACTGTAAGGCTGTTGCTGAGGCAGTACAAGGGAAAAAGCAAGAGAGAAAAATGTTTGCAGATGTGTCCTGTAATTGCCTGTAGCATTCTTTGGGTGCACAGGAAGAGTGTACAGTGGAGGGGATAAACAAAACCCCACTATCTGACTTTATGAAAGGTTGAACTAGTCATCTGACTCTTACTTATGTTACTCCTATGTATTAATTTTTTCCTGGTTTGTAATCAACTGTAATACCAAGTGAGTTTATCCCTTAAGCCTGTAGTAGGACATTTATTATGTGGTGGTTACTTCTAAAAAGAAATCCCCTATCATTTGGAATTGATGCTTATTAACCTTAGCCTAATTGTGGTCTTGAGCTGTCACTCATTTATTATTTATCTTCAGACCCTTTAACCTGCTTCTCTATCCATTTTAACAAAACAAGGCTACCCAGGAGGATTTGCTTGGTCTAAAATACATGCAGCTTTCCAAGTTGTAGATGGTTTTAAGTGTTAGTATCCAGCAATATCAACTATTTTAAGGAGGGGTTGGCTTGCTGTATTAAGTAGAAGTTTGCAGAGCCTCTTGAGAATAAGCAAGCACAAAGTTTGTTACACCAACTGCATTAAACTCCTTTGTGTTGCCATCTACACTGTTCCTGTTGCTGATAAAAGTAATGGTGTTGGTGTCTGGGTGCTTTTTGATTATTTTTTTTAAAGCATTTTTTCATTAGTTTAATTTTTTAAAAATCAAGTCAGTTTTCCAGTGTGGTGCAGAGGATGTGCCCGCAAGAAGCTGCATTGGATCAGCTAAGGGAGCAGCATACCATCGAATAGGAATTGGAACGAATGGAGAAGAGAGAGAGGTCTACTGGCACATCACCTACCTTTCAGTGGTGTGGAGCCATGAATGTTTGTGCCAATCACTGCTATGTCACAATTTACCATTGCTGTTGGGGATTTACTTTATCAGCTGTACAAACCCCATAAAGTGGATTTCAAAGCCGGCACAGAGTATGTTCCATTTGCATTGCCAGTGTTAAACTATAACTGTTTGGTGAAATGGCAAAATGACATTTGGAAATGAGCCCCTAAAAGGTTTACATTCAGGAATTTTATTATCAGGTTGTTCAGTTCTTAGTAGCATGGGAAGATGTTTATATCTCCGTTTCCAGAATTTTTCAGGAGCTGAGGCTTTAATTTTGTTGGAACACAATGCAAAGTCCTATAATTTCCAGTGCTTCTTGTACTTATGCTGGGGGATTTTGTGCATAATTTTTAAAAATATATTTTTATACTCATACATTTCATTGCTTTTAGTATCACAGTGTATTTTGAACCTACATGTCGTGGCTGCGGAGATGGCTGGCTCACCACAGAGTCAAGTCAAAGGGTAGGTCAACATGTAAACAACAGAGATTGTTGGGCCTGGTGTGGCGAACGGGGCAAATTCCTGAGAATTCCTGAGAATTCACCCATATCTGACAGAAATGCAGGGTGGAAGCAATTGCTTTCACCTGCTTCCTCTGAGTTTGTGGCAACTTTAGAGTTTGCAGGGTTACCTGCTCTTTGGCGGTTAGAAAATAGTTCTGACACCAAACCAATGGGATCTTTATGGGGATTTGTCTGCTTTGCAGCTCAGGGCTGCCTGTAATAAAGACTGGATAAAATCCCCCAACATCTTGTCTGGAAAATTGCAGAGCAATGTATCTTCTCAGCCTTCTTGTCCTCAGTGAGGTGGAAGCAAATATTTTTAAAAGAATAAAAGAAACAATAACCCAATTTCCTTCCTCCAAAAAAGAGGCATACAAGGGCAGGAGAGACGTGAAAATCTGACATGATCACTTAATGCACATGAACTAATGATTACCTGCTACTAAATAAAGCAGTTTTGCTCCTTCATTCCTGGTTGTGCTCTGTATCCTTTGTGCTGTTACTGATGCTTCTAGGACCCCCCATAAAGAGGCAACTTAGGGTTAAGATAAGGGGTTTTCTTTCCCCTTTTTGTAGACTTTGTTCTGCCTGTCTCACCCATGAACATGGAGCCAGACGAATGTCACTGATGGTGCAGGCAAGAGGGAATTTGTGGAAAAGTCTGCCTAGGAGCTACAATATAGCAACCAGATGTTTGATAAATTATCTGTAAAACTGATAAAATTATCTGTATGACAAAATCACACAGATTTTGTCACTCAGAAAGCAATTGTTTATTTATTCAAAGTGGAAAGCCCTTGGAGGAGATTGAGGAAAATTCTCTTCCTCCTGCAGTAGCCCAGGGCTAGTGAAAACTGTGGCAGAGGAAGAATAGGTCTTCATCATCCCAGCCAAGTGTCCTAATCACAGATCTATTCCCTAGTCTGGAATGGTGATGTCTCTCCAAATTCCTGTGCTGCTGGAGAGTTCTCTCCTAGTGAGAATTTCCTGGAGGGCGGTACATTCTCAGGTAATGTCTCCCTCTCCACAAATTAGCATGTTAAAAAACAAACCAAAAAAAATCCTAAACTTCTGTTAGAAAATTCCTCAATAGTTCCTGCCTGAGACCAGTGCTTTTTGCAATAGTTATTTGGCAGCTGATCATACAGCAGCAACTCGAGAAGCCAGGCAAAAGGAGGGCGGTACGCTGGCAGGCACTGTGCAGAATAACTGTGTTTCAAAACACGTTGACTCTCCTATTCTGCATGTATAAATGGCACAGTAGCAAAACCGTGACTGAAAGGAGAGAACCTTGCACTGATCAATTAATCCTTGACCCATCTGCTTCTCTAGGTCGTTCTTTGGGGACTGACAAATAATGGATCCAACATTTGGATGCAATCAACACTGACATTATGAGAGTTAATAAAACTCATTATCCTCTGGCTGTGTGCTCCCCATGGCAAAGGAAAGGATGTTAATTTAACATTTTTTAAATTAACTAACATTCTAAGTAGCCATAAACCTCTGTCTCAAGCTAATGTTTAAAAACAAAGAATCAAAACAAAACTTACAGTGAAGTTACTTGTGTAGTGAAAAGCCTCAAAATTATGCTACTAGCCAAGTGATCAAAATGATGATGTATCTTTCTTTCTGAGAGCTTGCCTTTGGGAGATTATTTTATTTCACTTTTTCTGTTCTCTTATGTAATAAAATAGTGGAACATTATTTATCCTAACAGACAAACCATACAAAATTTACATGCTCTGTTATTGCTGAAATGTATGTATAAGCAGAGATTTGAGACATCTGGTTTATAACCAGTAAGGAACAAAGTGAAACAAGCAAATGGCTCAGGAGTTGATCAGGAGGTTTGTGTATAACTGCAAAAGAAAACTCCATTCCTACTGGACCTGAAAGCAGCGGAAAGGCTTTTCAGCATTTGTAGCTGAAGTGGAAAGATGACTAATCTGCCTGGGTGGGATATTCATTAGCCCTGGAGGGAAGATCCTTTCACTGAAGACAAGCACAGTTCTGCTGACCTCTGGACTGTGCTAGACACCTTGTGCAAACATTCATCTAAACTTTAATCATTGCAAGCTAAGTGCCTGAGATGAGTTAGCCATGTATGTCCTTCTTGTATATAGTCACTGTGAACATCCTCTTGTCCCGCCTGGTTTACATACCTTCTGGGGGTGGGAAGAGTATCTCTGTGAAGGTGCCTATTCTGTCTCCACTGGCTGTGGAGGGAGTGCAGATGAGACAGTTGGGCCAGAAGCTCATCTGTTGGTGGTTCAATTGAGGCAATTTTCATCCTTGCGTAGACAGGATTATTATGACTACTATTAAAACCTAGGGCTCTGATTAAGAAAGCTAAACCAGCAGCTTGCTTTGCTATCTCTCATAATGCAAAGTCCGTGTGCAAATCTTCATTTTATGTAGATTTTATTCAGAGGAAAGCTCTTGGAATATACGCGCCCCTCTGTGCATTCAGACTGGCAGAGGATTATTATTCGGTCATTATTTTGAACTTGTGGTAAAATATTAGTTAACACTGCATAAATTCTGCTGCCAAAGCAGTGTATCCAGTTGTGGAGTTCAGCATTACTCCCTGCCCCTGGAACACAAAAAGCAATGGCTAGGATGAGTGTCATGACAGACTGTTTTTTTCCCTCCCTGAATCTCTTTACAACCACTCCAATACCCATAGTTACAGATATATTGCTACAATGGTAATAAACTGATACAGATCATTGGTTTAGAGAACAGATTAAGTCAGACTAACACATCTTTATACCAACACAAAAGCATTATAGTAATATAAATAATATAAATATGTAAAATATATACCAAATTTGGGTAGGATTAAAGATTCAAAAGTGACCAGGACAGAGTGGTTTAAGAAGTTACTGCCTCCTAAATGAAGGTTTTAACTTTTAAACCACCCAAGTTCTGCACTATAACAATTTAGGAGCACACGACAACTCTAGCCCTGCATTTCAGCTGAGAGTATGGCAATTTTGACCTGGATCATCATAATCTAAAATGTTCCAAATAGATAGTTTGTTTCTGGCCAACCTTGTCTCTACCTGGATAAACATGACCTTATAATTTCAAACAGCTCTTCTCCCTAGGACAGACTACTACTCAACATTTGTTGACTTCAGTGGGTGTCACACCTTAGCAAATTTGGACTCAAAAACAGTATCACAGAAATATACCCTACCAAGGCTCCTAAGGTGCATGTAACTGCCCTGGGGACTAATTGAATTAGCTAGTTCCACTTAGAGCTATGAGTTAAATCCTTGGGAAATGAAAAGTCAGCTTTATTTCATAGACTTCAGCATGTCTGCATAGATTTAAATCAGAGTATTGCATCCACGGTAGTTTAAATATCTCTCTGTGTGTTATTTATAGACACAAATCCACAGTTTTCTGAAAATCAGCCTGTGCAAACTTGGGGTTTGCATTAAATACACACTCTGCAGTCCATGCTGCTATTGGATCATCTGTCACTGTCTCCCCGCCTTCCTCGCGGCATTCCTTATCCATTCATTGATAAATACCTCACGGACATCAGGGAAGAGAGATTTATCCCCTGACAAGTACAAACTCTTTATTTACACTGTCTACTGATACGGTTGCATATCACATGAAGCGTTTTAATATTTCTATGACAGAGAAAGTCACAGGAACAGTACTTTACAGCCACAGGACCAATAATAAAAAAAATACTTTACTCGTATGTGCATTAAATTCTTTGATATAATGCTTTAGACTGAAACTGGCAACGAAGCTGAAATCCAATTGAGGTCAGTTCTTTTTATATGTTGTTTCTGTTTAAGGGCTTTAAGACACTGCCAATCACCTCTAATTGCTCTAAACAGTCTGCATTAAGTGTGATTACCCTGTTGAATTCCCACTGTTGTTAGGGTCTTTATTTTAGCAAAAAGTCTAAGCACTTATCAGATCTTCCTAACAAAACACTTTAGCTACAGCCCAATACCTTAACCCTGCTGTGCTATTGTCAAGTTTCAACTACATCCTGCGTCTAACTATGCCATCTTTGATGGATCTATGTAAATATGGACTGAAAAGCCCCAGAGGAACCTTTTGTTAAGTAAATATAGAAATTCAAATAAGGACACAACACAAATGATTTCATCATAAAGCTTGTGTACGCTCCAGATTTACACAATATACTTATTTACATGCCTTAAAAATAAATCTTTGTTATCAAAGCTATATAAATATCAGTGACAGAAATTTTTGGTGATACAGACTTATACAAGCCTAGCTTCTAGGAGTTAGAAGATATGGTCAAACAGTAATATAGGGATACAATTATATACAAGAAGGCATTTTAAATATAAAGGGGTGTGTGTTTATACAGAGCATACAGATATCTTGTTTACATCACATTTTTTCTGATGGACCAAAAGACGCAAAATCCTGATATGGAATTTTGCATTCATACGTACTAATACACTGCACTTCACAAGGTCTTCATTGATTTCTCCTAATACACTGTTCTCTGGTAAACATTTGCTTTACTGTTCATGGGTTGGGCATAGTAAGACAGGTAAGCTTGGGCTTGCTAGCTTGTTTAAGATAAGCACAAATAAAACTATAGAAATCTACAGCAGTGGTATAATTTGGGGATCAAGATTTCCTATCCTGGCTTCCACAGTAAAAGAAAAGATTTTAAGTCCCATTCATATAAATGCAACAATTCTGGTAAGAGAAATTTGACATATGGTGTAGGTATTCTGCTTTCTCTGCCAGCAAAGCCCGTTTGGGAAGTTCCCTCCTTGTGTGCTTTTGAAATTCCTCCTCACGGTGATTTTATGTGCAGCGTTGCCCACAGAGTTGCATGAGCCCAGCATAGTGCAGCATGGGAAGTGAATGTTGTGAAGGCAAGAGGGTTGCAAAAATGAGAACCAGGAGCTTTTCAAGAGCTTTTTGCCCCCAAAGCAAATGACAGTATAACTGCATTCACAGTTTAATTTAAATTGTGCAACTGCTCTTCCCATCCATTCCTTCGCCACTGTAATCTGCCTTACGGGACAGAAGTTCCAGTATGGAGGAACCTTAAGAGTCTCCAGTAAGTCACCACGGCTTGTCACACCTCTTAGCTGTAGATAACTGCATTAGCTTAGACCACGGATGTAACAAATAATGGGGAACTCAGTGTTGTGTTAGCTTAGACCACTGGTGTAATGAATGAATGGAAAACTCAGTGTTGTCCTGGGTATTTAGTGGCTCCTGCTGGACTCCAGGAATATCAACATCTGCACTGGCTGATGCAGACTCTGATTGCAGCACAGACTTGTCCTGAGAAAGGAAGATGTATTTGAGCCCGTATTTTTTTATTTCACATTCTTAGTGGGATGGGTTTGCCTCTGTAATCGCTTATCTCAGATTGTGTTTCTCTCATCTATTTTATCTCCTGCTTATCTCTAATTTAATTCTACCTACTTACAATATGATCTTTCTGCTTCCACCCAGACTAGGAGCACACTGTGTGTTCACCAGGAAGCCACAAGCTCCCACCAAACTCTCAGTAATTTGGTTCTGACTTGTCTAAAAGATTTTCTCCCACCGAAACCTTTAATGTTCATTTGCAAGCTTTTGCCTCATTACCAAAAAATCATCCATGTGTTTAATTTATGAGAAAGTGCACATGGACACATTACTAATGTGCTTGATGAAAAACAGAGAGGAGTTTCAGTTCACAACAAAAATAATATTTCCCTGTAAGGGCTTCAGTCCTCTAAGCCTATTGTAAAAAAATTTGGATGCCATGGACATGTGCATAAGAAATTATAAGAAAGAGCCTGGGGTTTTTTTGGCATTTAAAAGGTACATTGTAAGTATTCTCCTGAATGTCACAAGAAGTAGATATATTGTGTTATTTTGGTCTCAAACTCAGCAGTGAGTGGCTATAATCTATTTTAAAAGTGCTATAGGTTAAGATACTCTGTGGCTTCTTGTAGTGAGTAGATTAGCATCCTATAAATCAGTTCAGGAACCACAGTTGGCCTAAAGGTGCTGGGAAAACATGATATTTGAGTGTCTCTTGTCCCAGAGAGCTTTCAATGCAAATGGATGAGATAAGTGCACAAGGAGGAAAAGGAAAACATGAGACAGTGCAGTGAGTTGCAGGATGGCAGCAAACATTGCTAGCAACAGCGTCTTGGGGAGAGCAAAGCAGAGGGAAAGAAAATGAGGGAGTGAAAATGAGGGACCCGGATAACTATAGACCGGTCAGCCTCACTTCCATCCCTGGAAAGGTGATGGAACAACTTGTCCTTGGCACTATCTCTAGGCATATCAAGGATGAGGGGGTCATTAAGAGCAGTCAACATGGCTTTACCAAGGGTAAGTCATGTTTGACCAACCTTATAGCCTTCTATGAGGAAATAACTAGGTGGATAGATGATGGTAGAGCGGTAGATGTGGTTTATCTCGATTTCAGTAAGGCATTTGACACTGTCTCCCACAGCATCCTCGTAGATAAGCTAATAAAGTATGGGTTTGGAGATCAGGTAGTGAGGTGGATCAAGAACTGGTTAAAGGGAAGAAGTCAGAGAGTTGTAGTCAATGGGACAGAATCCAGTTGGAGGACTGTGACTAGTGGAGTGCCTCAGGGGTCGGTACTGGGACCGGTGTTGTTCAATATCTT
>VZRW01005691.1:367626-408470 GCA_013398125.1 Aegotheles bennettii
AGGCTGAGGGAGCTGGGTCTCTTTAGCTTGGAGAAAAGGAGGCTGAGGGGTGACCTCATCCATGTTTACAAATATGTAAAGGGTGAGTGTCAGGATGATGGAGCCAAGCTTTTGTCAGTAATGACTAATGATAGGACAAGGGGCAATGGTTTTAAACTGGAGCATAGGAGGTTCCATGTAAATATCAGGAAAAACTTTTTCACTGTGCGAGTGACGGAGCACTGGAACAGGCTGCCCAGAGAGGTTGTGGAGTCTCCTTCACTGGAGACATTCAAAACCCGCCTGGATGTGTTCCTGTGTGATGTACTCTAGATGACCCTGCTCTGGCAGGGGGGGTGGACTAGATGATCTTTCGAGGTCCCTTCCAACCCCTTAGATTCTGTGATTCTGTGATTCTGTGAAAGAAAGAGGATTAGAATAGACAGCCAATGAGTTGAAAGAGGTGAAAATATGAACACAGCTGTAAAGATGTCTCTGGATGTTCAGTGTCACCTGCTTTGTCTGCTTTTGTGATTCTTTCTACTGTCTGAATGTTAGTTTTAACCTAGGTCATGCAATATAAGTAAGGGAAGATGTATCACATTTTCTACAGCTTGTACAATGGCTGTAGGAGTCCATGAATGCTCTTTTTTACCCTCTTCCTACCATTGTAATAGCCCTTCCTTTGACTTTTTATGTCCCCCACTTGAAGTATCTATCTGCTTGGCATTTGGCTACAGCCATGTTCAGAAAGCCATACTCCTCACACAGGCAGCACCCCATGTAGTCTCTGTGATACCTTTGTTATTTCTTCTTCTTCTTCTTCTTCTTCTTCTTCTTCTTCTTCTTCTTCTTCTACTACTACTACTACTACTACTACTACTACTACTAGCATTGAATTGCATTACATTGTTCTATACATGAAGTCTTTCTTCTTTATTGCCCAGTGGTTGTTTAGGTGCTCAGGGGATTCTTAGAAAGAAAATTGTACCATCTGATTGTTTTAAAAAACTAAGACCTAGTCAGTCTTTCAGTTCTCTCAATGATTACTTTGTTGAAATTACGTTTCTAAAAGGACTATCGTAGTCATTAACTTACATTGTGTTGGATGCTGAGTTCATTCATCAGCTGGGTATTAAATCTCACTTGAAATCTTGTGACTACTGAGGATTCATTCACAAAGAATCTGTCCCAGGTTATGCTCAGGCAGTTGTTGGTTGCAGTAAAAGGAAATGCCCTTCTATTGCTTTTTACTTGCAGTATCTTATGGTTGAAGTGAGAATCGAGGAGGAGACAGTCTGTCTGGTGGCCTTATGGTTTGAGGATGGACTGCACAGCTTCCAATTTGAGCAAGCAGTCACACAACTAATATTTAAAAAATATGAGACTTTACTGTCCCTTGGGAGGTAAATAATATTTTCAGAGTAGAAATCACTACATAAGGGCTTAATTCACAAGTAGTCTTCTGGGTACTTTGTGCCAGTTCAAAGTCTTTTTCCTACACTAAAGATTTCTGACCATGTGAGTCAAATGCTCCTTTGAGATTCTCCTTTCTTGTTGGTGCTACTCAAAGATAAATGTGCAGGAGACAGAATCCTTTTGTAAATTCCTTTCTGGGTGTGCAGTAGTTTGAAGATGATTAGAGATGGCTTGAAAAGCTGATTAGTTATGTTGAGTTCCCTCATCCTCTCTACAAGATTGTAAGTCTACAGAATTTTGCCCACTTGTTTCTTTGGGATAAGACAGGAACTGAACTAGAAGTTGCATGCTCTAAGTGATCTCTTTAGTAAACAACTTAGTGTGAATTCAGAAGCAGTCACTGGAGTAATTGTATCATAAATAGGAGTACACAATTATGATCTCTCCTACTTGAGTTACAAGAAACAGAGAGTAATTCTAGAAATGGATTGTAGTTAGTTGCTATTCACCAAGAGACCATTCAATCTATCAAAACACATCCCAAAATTTTCAGAGCTAAAAATTATATGATGGACTATAATCTGCCATACTCTTAGGCTGCAGTTGTTGAATGTGGCCACCGAAGATTTAAAATACCTGTTAACTATTACTCACAGGTATTTATATATGAATGACCAACTACCTTTTCCCCTCCCCATTGAAACCACATTAAAAATACCTTCCACACAAGTAGCTACTAAAAAGTTAAATTAAAGACCCACTGCAAATTACACCAACTCAGGTGCAAAGATTGCCTACAGAAACAATATGGTGGAATGTAAACAGTCTCATTAACTTTAGAAAGGCTGATTATTTGCCAAATGCTAGACTTGCAGACCTTTTTGGAACCCCTAGGCCTAGTTTTCTGTCTATTTCGTCAAAAGCCAAGAAACCTTACAGACTCCAAACAGAAACATCCACCTGGTTGATCAAGAGGATTTTATCTTCCCATCCATGTCGGTTTCGAAGGGGTGTGTGCAGCTCAAAGTTTTCAAGACCTTACAGCACTAGGTCCCAGTTTGCAATGGCAGAACTGCAAGGAGGGTGCACGTTCCCCTTTTCTTGGCATGTGGTACAATATAATTGCCCAGTAGACACAAAGTAGCTTAGGTTGACCGGTTTGAATACTGCCCAATGCTTAGAATACTACCAGTAATTATAAAAAGTTTGACTTACCTGTTTGACTTGCTGCCACCTTATGTAACATAAGGCAGTAAGGCTGCTTGTGCAACCAGACCACTACTGCCAGCAGTTTCCTAGAGCAGCATGTTCAACTGGATGATTAACAAAGCCCTTTAGCAGAGATTAAACTGGTTACAAAACTGATTTTGAGCTGAACTGTGTATTATAACTAGATTTTTCTTTGAAAACACTTATTTTACTACTTAGCATATGACAACTTTCTCTGAGTTTCATGGGAGCTAGTGGTAAGGCCTTTGAGGGATTTTATTCTGTCTTATTAAAACCAGTAGTTCATCCCTCCCTTGCCCTCATTAGAGGCCATGTCATTTTAACCAAAGCCCTAGTTCTTCTGCTTAAATATCAGTGGAAAGATTTGCATTTATTAAGAACAACAGATATCAAAGACTGGCTCACTTATTAGTTCTTAAAACTGTAAAAAAAAATAATTCATCCTTCTGGCTGAAAATACACTTTGTTCTTGTTGTAGTCATGCTGAAAATGCTAAATGACCCTTAACACTTTGCAGAGAAACATTATCTATTCAATTAATGGGCCATAAAATGATTTAGATAAAAGACAAGCCTGAAATGTCTTCAGAAATGCAAGAGAGGAAAGCCGATGCTATCTGATTTCTCAGACTTCAAGAATATAAAAGGTTTGGGAAATTT
The DNA here is from genome assembly GCA_013398125.1 of Aegotheles bennettii. Classification (NCBI taxonomy): domain Eukaryota; kingdom Metazoa; phylum Chordata; class Aves; order Caprimulgiformes; family Aegothelidae; genus Aegotheles; species Aegotheles bennettii. Next base: position 370,914 of record VZRW01005691.1, read on the forward strand.
AAAACATCACTTGCACAGGATTCTGCATAACACTTTAGGAAACCAGAAACTACAAACTGAAGCGGGAGTAGAAGTACAATATCCTATAGACAGTAAAACACACATTAATGCATGAACGTACACTGTCATTTTCCAGGGGCAATACATTTAATACACTTTCCAGCAAGGATGACTGAAGAACAAGCAGGCCAAGTGATCTGACCACAGACATTGGTCAATGGCTCTGTGTGATTGGAATTAGCACTTTCCTGGCTCCCACAAACCACTACAGCAGGGCCTCTCATAAATATTTTTTTTTCAATCTGTGACATAATTTATTAGCTGTCATGCCTATCATGAAAAACCAGCAGTTTTACATCTTTATTGATACATACGTAGAAAGTGTTAAAAATAAGGAAAAAACGAGGACTTGACTTTCATTGATTTTGGCCAATTTGCTTTGAAGATTTCATCCTATAATTGCTAAAGTTGCAATATTAGACCAACTTTGCAGAAAACTACTGATTTTTTTTTCTTGCATATGTTTTTCTGTCCTGAATATTTTATAGTGTAAAAGCCTGTCTATTATCAGTAACCAATTTGTTTTCAGCAACACTCCTGTTTGGAGATTCTGATTATAGCTTCTCTGTCTCAGGTTCAAAGAAATTCTCATTTAATCTTTGGCTGGTCCCTCAAGCAGACACTGCACAGCCTTAAGGAGCAAACATGATGTACTGAAGATGGAGTCACAGAAGCTCCCTATTGCCAGACATTTCATGGCAATAAACTACAACCAAGGCCCTACACCATCCAGAGTGCTGTGGTCAGGATACCTGTTTTTTTATGTCTGCTTTGGCTGACTCAAAATTATACAACCATTTGAGGAAAACAAATTATTTTCCAGTTCTAAATGTATAGATAGGAAAATGTAGGCGTCTCCAACTAGAATAACAGCAATTAGCAGTGGTAAGGAGTCATTTGCACTGTATACAAAATGTTATCATTGTCTTTCAAAGCCCAGAAAATACTCATTGTATCATTGGGTCACACATGGCTGTGTTAATGTGGCTGTCTAGCTCATTGTACATAGAAAGGAACAAACCAGCCTCAAAATAATAAGAAAGAGATATTGAGATATTTTAGTCAAACTCAACTGTCATGATTCCGGTAAATGGAACAGAGGTTTATTGCACTAGGAGATAAAACCCAGTAAAGTAGATATCAGGTGCTGGATATCAGGATAAGGAAAGCAAAGCGCAAGAAACCGTTAAAAATGTGTAAATTGTATTAGTCAAAGACAAAAAGAACAGTGTCTCTAAGGGTAGTGAAGTTTTGTAAATAATGCTAAGTTTGCTTTCCAACAGAGGTGTGACCTGAGTCTTCCAGCCTTCCACAGTCTCTACTGTCCATGCTTGCTGAGAAAGAGCAGTGTCTCTGCCTGGCTGGGAGCTGCTAGGTGCTGCTGTGGGAGCATTGGCTGGGGTCTTTTCCCTCTAGTCACACTGCAGTTAGTGTGCAAACTGCAGCAACGTAAAATCTTTGCGGCCTTTGCCTCTGTCATTTATAAGTACAATTGACCAATAGTTCAGACATCACTAGAAGTGGGAGGACTGACAGATGGACAGACACTGCGGTTGTACTATGCCTCCTGCTCCTAAGAAAAAGGAAGTAAAAAATAAACGAGAGCAACTTACTAGCTCTGCCTAGTGATCACAGACAGACTGAACCTTTTTATTTGGCTGTGTAATAACAGCATGAATCCAGGAAACTCTCACCTGGTACAAGGGAAATGATGAAGGGTGTATGAGGTGTGTGGGCTTGTCTAGCAGAATGACCAGCAGACTGTTCACCCTTCAATAGCTACAACCAGCACTTGACACCACTGTGCTGCTCATGACAGCTCCATTTCCAGGTGAGGTCTCCCCTGGGGCACTCCACTCCAGATGTGTCGTCATGAGAATGCTGTCAAGTTCCTGTTGAGAGCTTTTATACTCTCCTTACATGTAGGTGGGGAGACCAGGCTTTGTCAAGATTGAGTTTTCTGGTAGTGCAGACCTTGACAGGGACATGCCATGATGTCCATTAGTGTGACTTATGACTAGTCCACACTGCCTGACTCCTTTTTTAAGTGAGTGAAAATGCATAAATACAGCAAGATCATTGATGTCTACGAAGGCATTCCTCTAAGTACCAGAGGGTGTTGGGGATCCAGGCAAGGCGATGTGTCCGGGATCCAGGCGAAGCTAGATGATATATTCCCAAGATGGCAGTAAGCTGCCCCGGAGCGCTGGGTGCGCAGAGCTGGCCTCCTTTCTCAGCTCTCAATGTTCTTGCTGGTATCGTAGGTTGAGCAGTTTCTCCAGCTCACAGAGCACATCCTGCTCCTTCCCCCAGTGCTCAGGCACTGAAGGTACTCTGGTGCCTCAAGCCCTGCCTTTTATGGTCCACCCCCTTGTTAGGCCATTAGCTTTATTACCAAACAATTAACACCTGAGTATGATGACCAGGAGGGCTGCTCTGTCAATCAACAATCAGGTAGCCCTCTGGTCATCCTCTACAAGAGGGGACAACAAGGCAACTGATGACACTGTGACCTGACTTCACTGATAGTTTAAATTCTGTAGCATTATTCTACAAGTACTATGGTCAAGAACATGTTGGGTGGCACTGCTTTCCCAGGTTCCGGGCAGCAGCCTTATTGCCTGTCTGCAACCTCATGACACATCGTGGGTTAGCAGGGCTGGGCCCAGTTAGACCCTGTATGTTTGCTGAGGTGCTGTGACAGCCGGTGACACATTAGGCAGCTCTCCTGCATGTAAGCCATTATGCTATGATGACTCCTTTGGTAGTCTGATGGGAAGCAACTGACTAGGTTGTTAATTTTACGATAGTTAAAAAACACAAGGAGCAATCCACAACAGCATCTAACTGGAAGTACATCTGTTTGGATTAACTGGAGTCCCTCTTAATTTTTCAGGGCTGATAGTATTTTTTATCTTTGTCTTGAACAAACGTGCAGTTGGTGCATGCTGTAGTCTCCAGAAGTGAATTTACGTGGTGTGTCAGCTGAGTCTTCCTTTTCCTTGGCTATAGTATCCAGTAGAGCTGATGTGCTTAATTGTTTAGTGTTTGTAAAGCTCTTTTCAGCTCTTTGAAGCACACAAGCTGCTAATTACTCAAGCTATGGCTGTTACTGTATACAGTATTTCTGCAGGAGTAGGCTACTTGGTCTCTTGCTATTCGGGACAACTAAAGGGCATATCAAAATTTTTTAGAAGAATCTAGCCATGTTATTTTGCTTATAGTTATTCATCAAGCAACATTTTAGTAGAAAATGTCAAATTGTGCAAGAGTTGACTTTTTGATATGAAAAAAACCCAACAGACGGAAACCAATAAATTGTTTGGAGGCTGATGTCTGTCTGTACTGCCCTGGGGTGATCTTCTTGATCAAGATCAGCTGTGGTGGGTGAATGTTAGGACAAAACCCTGGCACAGTCTGCCAGAAAACTTGCCCCAGATTTGGCAGAAGTTCTCTGAATACGAGATGCTTCCAAAGAAACACTTGGGTGCAGGGCACCTGTGCTTGTTCATGCCATTTGTCTGTGTTTCTGACCCCTGGTTCCACCGTGGCAACCTCCCCTTGGCCCTCAGCACACAGGAAAAACATTGAGAACAAGAATAGAAATTACCCACTTGTCTAGTTCAGTGAGTGGAGGTTTTCTGAGCTGCCAAAATTTCTCATAAAATGATGCTTTGATACTTCCCAGAGGGGTTGAGAAAAGCCTTAAAGAGGACTCCCCTCCCCAAGATGCCTTTATTGCTCAGAGCCTATTCCTCATGGTGAGGGAGATATTTGTCCCAAAACTTTAAAGCAGGGAGGCAGAAGAAGGGGGAGGAGAGGTATGGAGTTATAAACTTCTCCTTTGTCCACAGGTATAAAGTTCACAGGGAAAGGGGAGAAACAGAGAGTGACACTGCTAAAACTGCTCAAACTGCATGCAGAGGGGAACACAGAGACAGATGCACCCAGAGCGTGCACAAGTCTGTGCTAGGAAGACCAGCAGGACACACTGGTTGGAAATGGAGGGCAGAAAGGCAAAGAGGCAGAAAGTGGAGGTGAAGAGGATGGAGTGAACACTGCATACACACAGCCACCACGCCTCACACACCCAGGTCTGCAATGCCAGTACAGCAGCGTGACAGCTGAACTCCTCTACACAGACAGCTGGTTTTCCTTTCTCTGAACTTTCAAAAAACCTCAAATAAATTAATTTGATTGTTTCCATTTTTCTTCAAGTATATTTGCACTTATGATTTAAATTAACCTCTGCCTCCTAAGGATATATGGCTGCACTTCCAGACCTTCAGGTGTAAGCTTCAGCAGGCTCACTGTCAGGAGGCTGAGAGGTCTTCTGGCCAGCAGGGCTCTAACAGGACATGCTTGTGAACTATATAAAGCAGATAAATGCAATATAGTCGTAAAAGGGAGCAGAAGTGCCATGTTATATTGGTATAAAACATTATTCTCTCCCCCACCTCTCCTTTATTCCATAGCATGAATTTCGGGCTTGTAATGACCTTTGGGTGTTTTAGGTGACATAATATTGCCCTCTTCTGGCCAAATATGGAAATTACTTTTTTGGTTGAAGTTCGAGTCCAGTCATGTCTTGCTCGCTCAAGAGAGGGGCTGGCAGGGCTGCCAGCAGGTGCAGAACGCCAGCCATGGTAAGCCAGGTGTCAGAGCCCCTGTGACACCCACAGCTCGGCCAACCCGCGCGTCGCAGGGATGCATGGATGCACGGGAGTGGGCCACCACATCTCACCATGGCTGCAAGTATCAAGCATTGGTGACTCCTCAGCCCAGGCATAGATTAGCCTCAACTGTGCAAATTCAGGACCTAGGTAATGAAGAATGGACTGCACAATGCTCTTCCTGTGCCTAAGTGCAAGCACATAACCACAAATACCACAAATAACCACAAATTAATGCTGCTAGACCTAAGTGCTGGAAAGGCAAAGTTAAGCTTCACAAAATCAGGAGACCAACAGCTATAAACTCTGGTTTTATTCTTCCTCTGCATTCTGCTTGTTAAGTGAGTTTTCTCAGGTACCCTTCTATAAAAAAAAATCCCTAAACTTTTAGTGGGAGAAAGTCTTGGACTTGTATAAAAAGAAAGAAGTTAGAAGGCTATGTTTGCTTCTTTTCAAGAGACGGGTCTTGATGAATGAAATAAAATCTTGACACTTGCATTAAAATTACAAAAACTGACAGCATCGGGGACATTTAAAAACCTAAGCTATTCATTTACTCTTGAGGTCAGCTTGTCCCTGGCCATTCCCTCATCTGTCCTCTAGCACTGGGCTGCAGAACACTAAATGTACTCTCCTTTTTCAAGACTACGATTACATTTATCATGCACAACTTAATATGGAAGCTTGTCCCCAAATGCAGCAGAACCCATGATAGCTCATACTGTTACCCAAATTCTTTTTGTTTTCTTATCTCTTTATATTTTTTTTTTTAATTTATAGGAAAACATTCTATAAAAAATAGTTGCCATTGAATACTGTAGAACATGCCAGTCTGGGTGAATGAAGATGAATTTCTTGTTTATGTCTCACTTCTGGAGTATATTGCATAATTTAAATGTTTGGTAACAAAAATGACAGTTTTTTATCACTGCAGAAGCAGAGGAAGGCTTGGAAACAGAACTCAAGTGCAACAGAGATATTTGCTTTGGACTGAAGCCATTCTGCAAGCTGAAGAAAGTTTTCTAGGGACCAGATCTAGGATTTCTTCCACTACTGCATTTGGCCAGCCAGTGCCACCAAGATGCTGCCAGGAGATGCTGAGGCTCCTGCCTCTCACAGAGGATGTGTGCCCTGCTGTTACCAAGGCCTTTCCCAAGCTCTTCAGCTGGGAGGATGGATTGGCCAGGACTTTCACCACCCAGTCAAGGTGGGCTGCAGGTCCTGCATGAATAATGACTTCCACCAAGTTGCAGCTAAAATCCCAGAGTCTGAATTCAGTCCTTGTTGCATTTCCTCAGTGATTGTGCTGCAGTTAATCAGAAACACCAGAGGTGTGGCATCTGGAAGGGGGATCACTTTGTGGAAATTCATATTAATTCATATACGACAAGTCTTTAAACTCATGGCTATTACACCAGGGCTTCTCTGGTTCTGTTTTCAGAAAGGCTTTCTTGCATTGTTCATCCAGGTTTTAGTTCTCGAGGAATAGAGCTGCCATCTTTTTTTTTCAGTAGCCTAGACAAGAATGTTCAACAGTTGATGTTGTGCAGTGTTCCAAGCAAGCAGGAGGCCTACAGATGTGTGTGATGAAGCCAGTGCTTTGGAGATGTACCTGGCCTCCTGTCACTGCTATGTCAACCAAATAGGCCATGTCTTTTATAATTTTTTTCTGGGAACTCTGGGATGACTGTTCAGGCTAATGATATTGTTGCATACACTCATATTTCTTGATCTATGGCTGTTGTGTGCTACTGGGTAGTGCTGGCTTGCCATTTCACCCACCCCCAAAATCCTGGATGAATTCAAAAAGTCTCATATATTTCCCTGACAGCATTTGCAGCTGATGGAAAGAATTCCGGTCTGGGAAAACACAATAGGTTGGAGTAGCCTTATTAATGGGTTTTGGATGTCTAAGAGGCCTTGTTAAACAGTAAATGAACCTGAAACAATTTCTTCAGGCAGGTCATCAATGACAGATTTTTCAGAAGAAAAAGAAGTTAACTGTTCAACATGGTGCTTAGAAAATGAAAAAGAACATTAGAAGAAACAGCTGATAATAATTTTAAAAGGAAGCTTGTAATTGACAGAGAAATAGCAAAAATCTTACAGAGATTTCCATAGCCAGAAGAAGGAGGCCTCTGGGTCACTCCACATGGGACAACAGCATGGCAGGTCTTACAGTGGTGGCCTCATCTTGAACAGGCTGTGCTCCCGCACACCTCTGCAAACTCACCCAGTGGAAGGAGCCTTGGGGGCTGCCTGCAGACAGCGCTGTGGGGCTTCTGGGCTGTGTTCTGAAAAGACCCTCACCCAGAGGAAGCTGCTGTGACCCAGGCATGGGTAGGAGCTCCATGTCAACACAGAAATAGATTGGGAGAGTTGTCTCTGGAGTCAGAAAAATATGGGAGAAAAAGGAGATTTGAAGGTATTTTTAATACATCCTTTGTAATTTTCTTCATTGTTTTTTCCCCAAACATCTCGGTTTTGTAGATATTTAACCTGCAGTCTGGAGCTGAAACCAAACGTGAATTATGTCCATTCAGGAGCTGGGTTGTGTTGTGTAGAGCAGGACATTCTTCCAGCCAGCTTTCAAATCCTTTGGGACTCTGAACTACTTGTTCAGATCCACTCAATGTGTTAAATATAGTGGAGCTTTACTTATTAGCTGGCAGAAGATATAAAGCTCTCATCATTAGAGTGAAGTATATAATCCAAATGCAGAATTAGTAAATTATTTGGTGGTTTAAATCATGGTGTTTGTATGGAGGTTGCTAGAGCTACATCTAAACAGCAAGACCTGACAGAATGTCTACTTTGAACCCAGATCTCCACTCCTGTTACGGAGCTAGGAAAAAACTTACGCATCTCTCCTCTCAAGTTCTTATTTCCATGGGATCAAAACACAGCACAGAGTCAGGATTCATCCAGCCAGCTCCCCCCAACCAGTGTACTGAAGACAAACATTTAGCCTGTATATAGGTCACCATTTTTTGCTCATATTTGTTTATATGAATCCTGATCTTCAAGCTCACAGAATGCAGAATTCCCACTGGTGTTTAGAGGATTTTTTGGGCTGGTGAAGTCCTGCTGAATCAGACCTTAAATACCTCCATTTGGAAAGACCTTTGCACCAAGTCTGGCAGCAGCTGTGAGGCTCCATGTGAACAGAGGCATACCACCACACACTTGTACGTGCAGGTTAAAGAGACGTCTGCTACGTGGAGTGACATTGTGACAGGGAAGGAGTTCTCCCTCATTATGAGGGAAGAAAAATCAGTAATGCTAGAGGGTTGTGGTGCCATCCAGAGGGACCTCTACAGGCTGGAGAAATAAGCTGACAGGAACTTCATGAAGTTCAATAAGGAGAAATGCGAAGTCCCACACAAACCCATACACCAGTACAGGTTGGAGGCCATCCAGCAGGAAAGCAGGTTTGTAGGAAAAAGCTTGGAGGGTCCTGATGGTCACCAACTTGAACATGAGCCAATAATGTGCCCTAGCAACAAAGAGAGCGAACGGTGTCCTGGGCTGCATTAGGATGAGTGTTGCCAGTTGTGGAAGGAGATGATCCTGTTCTCTACTCAGCACTGGTAAGGTGATACCTAAAGTACTGGGTCCAGATCTGGGCTCCTCAGCACAAGAGAGATGTGGGCATACTGGAAAGAGTCCAGCAAAGGGTCATGAAGATGATTAAGTGAATGGAGCATCTTTCCTATGAGGAAAGGCTGAGAGAACTGCGACTGTTCAGCCTGGAGAAGGCTTGGGAAGGATCTCATAAATGTAAATAAATATCTGAAGGTTGGGTGCTCTTTTCAGTGTTGCTCAGTGACAGCACCAGAGGCAATGGGCACATACTGAGACACAGGAGATTCTCTCTGAATATCAGGAAACATTTTTTCACTGTGAGTGACTGAGCACTGGCACGGGTTGCCCAGAGAAGTTGTGGAGATACTTAAAAGCTGTTTGGACATGGTCCTGAGTGGCCTGCTCCAGGTGGCTCTGCTTGAGCAGGGGGGTTGGACCACATGACCTCCATAGACACCTTCCAGCCTCATTCTGTGAGCTTCCTCAGAGTCATAAGGCCTAGGATATGTAAAACAGTTATTCTTTAGTAGTTTCAATTTGTCCTGAAACCATGGCTTACCTTATTTTCCACACCTGATAGTAACCATACTATTTTAGATATGCCCGTGAACCTGGCAGCATTGTAAGAATTGTAAGAGTCTATGGTCTCTAAGCAGGAACTTAACTTATGACACTCTTGTAGAGTGTTCATCTTAAAAAAAAATAAATTAGCCTTATCTGACATGTTTTGTATAGTGTAAAATGTTTTATTATTTGCAGGATCTGTTTCATTAAAGTCTCAAAAATGGAGAGTCTCAAAGTAGATACTGCTGACTGCAGCATTCATTAATCACAGATGATCTTCTCTCTATGCAGGTGAGATAGGGTCACTACACATCTCTATATGTTTTTTTTTTTTTTAAGATTAAAAATCTAATCCTCTCTTTCCCCAGAACCAGTTGAAGGTTTTTTTCACTACAGCTGATTGGTGTGCTGTGGCTCTGAGAACAACTTTGGTGCATGACTTCAACAGAAACTTGGGCTGACTCACTGGTATGCACAGCAGATCTAGGTAAGATAGCAAAACTACAGAAAAATGTTCATACTCTTCAAACACCGGATCAATGTGTAGCTATTATAATTTTCAGTTACTACTCCAAAATCTCCCTTGATGGAAAACATCCAGCATCTCTCTTAAAAAAAGTTATGTGGTTTGTGGGGTTTTTTTTGTAGTCAGAGATATGAACAATTTCTCCAGTAATTTCTTCTATTTGCTGTTGTTTATGACATCTTCCCTGTAAATGCCATCTTCTGAGGACATTACTTGAAGGTAAGTTGCATATAACAAACATAACTATTCCAGGTAACAGTGTGGTGATCTACTGTCCAAATGGCTTGCTAAGAGCATGGTTACCCCTGTCTCACAGGCTGTGAAGATAACATTTAGTAGCTCTCACTCACATATTTCAGACTTCTGAGACCAGACTTCTGGATCAGATGCCCAACACTCTAGATCTAATGAATGACAAAATATAACAGTAGCTAGAAAAGTGTCCTGAGTGGTGTTTGTACTAGTGAAAGTGCCAGGGTTTGCACACCTTTCAAGAACAGTCAGCGATAGCAGACAAACGGCCCCACTAAGAGCAGCTGCTGATTTTGTCAACATGTCTTTTCATGTCTTCATTTTCTTAGTCAATGTAGGACAGATGGTTCAAGCATTTAGCTGCAGGTACAACTGCAGCTGGGTTAGGAAGGGTATATTTAATGCAGTGCAGTCAACTTTCCAAGCTATTTAAAGAGGGTTATCATTGTTTCTTACCAGTCAGCAGGAAGAGGGGATGAAAGGACACCAGCACTTTCTGAAATAGAGCAGAAAATTGGGGTTGTTCTCTTCCTCCTAGCCTGTCCCGCTCCACAGTGCACGTTTACATGTGCAGAAGTGCTCATATTTCAGGAACCCAGTGACCTACAGGTTTAGAGCAAATGAAATAATAGCACAATAATGTAATGTGTTGATGGGAAAGAGCTGTCAAAGTAATTAAGACTTGATTGTAGATCAGAATAATGAAAGCCGTCTACCATCTAAGCACAGAAAGGGGAGGGTTTTACAAGGAAAACACATTTTCCCAATCTTGCTATAAATTTTAGTTCTAAACAGCAATGGTATTGAATAATTTGCCCATTCATACATAATGCATGTGTGATGAGAACATTGAGATGGGCACTGGACATGTGTATGGGCAGGTAAGAGAATGACAATTGTGAGGCAGATACATATATATTTAGTTCTGTGATCAGATAGAGGATATATGCAACCAATACACTGCAAAGAGGCATGACTTCTCCGGGCATGTTCAGAGTCTTTTTTCTGACTTGCTGTCTTTGATCATGGTTGTAAATCTGCTCTGCTGTAAATCTGGGTGTCAAGTCCTAGGTGAAATATGTTTCTGTGTCCCTGCTGTGCTGTGTTGGCATTTGACTGAGGCCAGGCTAGAGAATAATTGTAGAGACAGCCTTTTTCACTGTAATGGGTTGAGTGGCTTGCGCTGGAAGATAACATTCAATCTGGAAAAGAAATTCAGATAAAATGCTAGGATAGAAGCTAGAACTGGAGGGAGACTGCTTAGACCTTTCCCCTTTCTTTCCTTCTGAAATATTCGTATTTGGACTCACAAAATTAGGTCAGTTTATTTACATTTTTGAGACCATCAAGCAATGGTCTCATAAAAAAAATCAGTAATTTTTTTAATTTCCATGTTTACAGAGCAGCATTTCAGATTTTTTTTTGTTTTTGAGACAGAATTTCATTTCGACAACCTGAAATTAACTTTTATCCTGTTTTACAACAGATCAAACAAGGCTTAAGGAGTTATGTATACATATGTGGGTGTGTATCCTTGTTTCTGTCATGATTTCCCTCCCTGATTTTGGCCAGGTAGTGATCTCAGAGGCTGTTAAGACAGGTATTGCCTAGAGAAGCCTGAGCATGAGAAAGCTACATTGTGCACTTGCACAGGGAACCCATAAGTATAAAGAACTTCTGGGTTGTTGAAGATGAAAAGACACTTCAGTCAGCACTCAGATTTTTGACATTAAATTTACTCACACATAAGATCTAAATTCAAAGAAAGACAGTTTATTAAGAAAAAGACACCAGCACATTTTTAATGCCAAAGCAATCATTTAGGTTTTGACTTAGGCAAGAGAACCAGTAAATCAGCTAGCCACTCAGTTCTCCTTCTGCAAGGGGCTATATTTCAAGTAGGGGATTTTCAGAACAATTGCCCTGATACAAAGGTCGGAAGCTAGTCAAGAAGACAGAAACAACAGGAAAGAAGGCTCTGTAGGCATCATGGAATAGCACCACTGGTGGCTCAGCTTCTGGCTTACCCCAGGGCTCATAGGAGTGACCAGAGCAAGACAGAAGTTACTGAAGTATGACTTGTCCAGCTGGGCACTCTTGCTGTCCATTTGTGCCCATGATTCCTTCCATTTTGCAAGGTTATCAAGAGAAGGGTCTCATTTCCCCTAGTTCATCTCTCCCCTTAAAAGTCAGGTGGAGCATCTAGATCCTACAGTCAGAAGCAGGTAGGCATCTCCACAGGATGTGTCATCCTATCTGAAGCTGAGTGCCTAAAGTAAGATAAACTGCCCTCCTCAAGTGCCTGATTCTTTCCACTCACCGACAAAGTAGTTCACAAACCTAGCTCAGGCTGCAGCCCTAACCTATAGATGGACTGAACTAGGTGAGTTGAATCCTCTCCAGGTTGTCTGACAAAGCCAGGGAGTGGCTGCAGTGTGCAGACCCTTATTGCAGGCTTTGCAAAGCTTACAGAAAGTACTGCCAAAAGTTCGATTGATTCCTCTGCCAGAAGAACTGGGTCCCTGATTACAATCCAGCAGACAGTTAGCTGCACTTTAAGTTCCTGTCTCATTAATATTTCCAGAAGTAGGAAGTGTTGCTATAATGCTTTTTTTAAATGTTGATTTAAATGATTCATAGCATTTACAAATACCGTTTTGTCTTCACAATTATTGACCAGTTATGTCTACCACACTATGACTGCCCTTTAACAGATCACAGAGGTTTTTATTTTTAATGAAAACAAGCTTTAAAAACATCCTTTGAGAACATTTTATTTTCCTTAATGCAGTCAGCTAAAAATACCCAGACTTTCCAAACATGTTCATTTCTAATTTCCCCCTTATCCTCTCCTCCCCTTGCTGGGTCAGGTTGAGTCTGTGGCCCAGTGCTTGTGCTGTGCTGGGTGAGAGGCATCGCAGCAATGCATTGCCAAATGCCAGTTGAGAGAGAGACGTTTTGCTGGAGAACCTTTCCATGTGGCTTTTGCACATCTGATGCACAATAAAGTATTTGCTACAGCGAGTAAGTTGTGTGGTGTCCCCATGTTTCCTAGTTTATCCATATTGTTTGTTTTTTTGCCTCCACAAAGGCCCATACAGAACCACTTTAAGAGTGACTTATAAGTAAATGTGTATGTATGCTTCTGCTATCTGCTTCCCAGGTAATGATTCAGTCTGGAGGCTATACTTAAAAGCACACACTACCTCCTTACCTCCTTAGAGACCACAAGAGACGCTCACTGTTGCTTTTTTCATCTGACAAATGAACAAATGTCCTTTCTACCTGTCAGCTGTGAGGCAGACCAGACTCTGCTTCAAAGTGAGCAGCCTGCCATCAGGCAGAGATGCACATAGTGAGCCACACAAAAAATTCAGAGTTCCTTGTATTACTGCAAACACAGGGCTACACCCCACACATGCTCCAAGTCAATGTAACTCTGCTGGTTGCAGTAGAGATTTAGGACAAAGTCTTTGGTGTCCTTGTAGGAATTGCAGAATGATTTTCTTTGCCTGTGCGAGTTGTTCTCTGGAACATGGGATTTTCCTACAGACAATCTCGAAGTGCAGTTCATAGTTGTTCTTGTGGTATTTATCCCAAAGATTTCTATTTTCAGTGAGTCAACTTGGGAACGAAATCAGAGGCACTTTACTGCTCTTGTGTACTTTCAGCTCTTGTATGTATACGGTCTTTGACTACATCCATCTACATGTGAAATCTTTCATTGTCTTAGAAAACATTTATATAAGAGGTACAAAGTCTGTAACAGCTGAATTTCACCAGCTGTTATAATTAAAGGTTGTACATTTTTTTTATTATTTTTTTTAATACAGACTTCAGTTCCCAAATCTTCTTTGCTATTCATCTTGGATCAGCTAGAATTAATCAAGTAGGCATTGACATTCTTATTAAGAATCTGAGAAACAATGATCTGATTGGCATTCCATATCATAGCAGGCTTCAACAATCATTAAAAAATAATTAACAATTTGGCTTTTTTGCCTATTGTTTTGAAGAAATGTTCTGAAAGTGTGCTATTGTTGATGCTAATTTTAAAGTAAATTGTTATCCAGCAGCTCTTTAATGGTAATACCTCCAAGGTTGTGTTAGGAATAGCTTGATTCAGTTAGGCTGAACTGACTGCTGAAATTACAGCTCTACCCTGAGCTGCCTTTTAAAACCTGCCCTCACTATGCCCAGCTCTCTGCAGCCAGTCTCTTTCAGAAGCTTTTTTTCTTCTGCTTCACACCTGTTAGTCCCTGACCCCATGTCATAAAAGCCTGGAAGGAGGCAGTGGTTTCACGTGCCTGCCCGGTTCCTGACCTGATCTGTCCCCAGGAGCTTGGAGACATGCACAGGGCAGCTCATCCCTGAATAAACTGTTATGGCTATTTACTGCAGCAGAGCATGTGTCGGTCCCACACCTAACTGAGAGCAGCCAAAGCATCCAACAAAGTCCCTTGCTGTACTAAAGTACTGGCTTATTGGAGGCAGATTACCACAGTCCTGAAATATCTCTCTTGGTAATATCCTCCCTCAGTTCCCCAGGAGCAGCCATGGCTATGGATACCCAAACTGATAGATATCTGATGCACGTGGTTTATAATAACTGAATTATAAAGTATTATAAAGTAACTGTGAGGACTGCAGTGACTGGTCTCTAGCCATGACCCAGCATAATTCCCTGAGCAGCTGCCTCTCAGGGCCTGAGGGCTTAATTCAGACTTCATTGAGTAGGAGCTTTCTGTTGCTGTTGGTGGTGCTGGATCTGGCCCAAAGGCCCAGATCCTTCATCATCTTATTTCTACAGGTGATCTTTAAGGAGTCTGTGTTAGGAGCATTAACAGTGTTATTACTGTACCATATTACTGTACAACCCCAAATATCAACAAATACCTGTAGGATCTCTTTCATCCTTATGTATTACTTTGGAGAGAATTTGGGTGCTACTTTTTTCTCTGAGGACTAAGGTAGATAAGCATAGGTAGAAAGCCCTGACATGAACACAGATGACCTTTACTGATGGATCTGGTTTGAGCATCCCTAGGCAGCATCACGTCGTGCAGGGTAGACCCATGAATTCTGGGGCTGTAGCAGATCTATTAACATGCCATATTTCAGCCTGGTTTGTCAATTACAGTTAGACAACCTCATGTTATGTGGTTGATGAAACACGACAGAGTACCACAAAAGGCTGCAACATAACCTGAAATAAACATTGGGGCTAAATGCTCAGAAGTCTGAGGAACTTCCACTGGTATGAAAGTGGTAGATTCCTGTATCAGCAATGAGTTAAAAATGCAGAACATTTGCTTGCTCATAGTGGAGGCTTGTGTTAAGAGAGAAGGGGATAAAGTTGGGTATCCCTATCTCCCCAACAAATGCATCTGTGAGCCCCTTGTCCCAGGGTTTGCTAGAGACAGACACCCTGACTGAGTGTCTGCAGGTGTGGAACTGGAGTTTGCATGGGGGAAAACTAAATGAGCAACTGGCAAAGCAGGGACAGGAAACAGTAAGCAAGGGAAGCACACAAAGACCTTGCAAGGCCTAAGGTCTCATGGCCACACCACATAAATCCCATTTCTTGGAGTTTAATCACACACAGAAAAAAGGGCACAGTTAATCAATCAAACCTGGTCAGGCAAACCTATCTCAAAGTTGCAGGTGGTTCAACCCTTCCTGTGTAACTTCTGGCCCATGGACTTCATATCTGCTAGCATGACATGCAGTTACAGTGAAAATTCCCAATTTGAAACTTGCTAGTTGTATCTGTTTGTGTTATTTTCAGTCATGAATTCTTTTCTACTTGCTTGCTCTGTGTCTTTAGAGCAGGTTCAGGGTAATGTAGTCACTGGCTTATTTGTGTCCTTCCTTATTATCGCAGCTCAAGTGAATGCTTTCTGGAAGGCATCATCCCTGAGGATACCACTCACTGAATCAGTCTTGTGAGCTCTTGTAACATACCTGCACCCAAGCACAAAGAGGATTCACAGCTACTAACCATTTCCTGGCCACTGAAGGAACAGCTCATCTCAAATGCTGTTCGTGGAAATGAGAGCCGCTCATAGGGTCAGCCCTGTTGCTGTTCTAGTAGCACCTCTGCAGCACTGGTGAAGTGCACTGCCCACTAAACAATGTATGACTAAGGGATTAAACAGTGCAGCAAGAGCCAAGGGCATAGGGTCAACTTGCAAAATGGTGTGTGGCAGAACTGCAAAGCAGAGCAGGTTCCAGAGAGGAAAAAACTGGCTGCAGCTGGACTCACCCAGGTCTTTGTCTGCATTTCTGAATGTTACCACTGTGTATTAATATAGTTTCTGTTTACTCAATATTTGGGCTACTGATAGTTGAAGGGACAGATTTACAGTTTAATTGATTGACAGAGCTCCTATAAACTCAGCCAAGCTTGTACCACCTGACAGTCCAATGCTAAGGAATATTTTTGAATTGTAATTTTGATCATTACCCACAATCAATACAAATGTAATTTTTAATCACCATACTTAATGGGGAGATTGACACTGGTCTGAGCAAAGAGCAAATTCTGCTGTGTCTCTCAATCACATTGTCTTCCCTGGTCCTCATGCCATGGGGCATGGGTACCCAAGGGCAGCACAGTCAAAGTCAGCCCAATTTCTGCTATTCCCACCCAGTCCCTGGACTCCTGTTTTTCAGGGTATAAGCAACCTCAGGTTAGCCTGCACTGTGACTGTAGCTGTGATAGGCGCTCAGGAGCAAAGCTTTATTACACTCTCTTGACTTCCTGCCTGTAATGGTAATCAAGCTGTCCACTTTGGGAGGTTAAATTGGTAGGCATGTTTTGCTGGATATTTTCCAAAGCAGCAATACCATTCTTCAAATCAAATGAACCAATACTTGAAGCTAACCATCCAAACTCATCCTTTAGGAATCTTACATCTCGTCTTAGTTCCATACTCTCAGTCACTACTTGAATGATTTCCTGCATCAGGGTGTTTTATTGCCAATGACATTGAATTTCTTGATTAATTTCATTTTTGTTCTGAATGAAATGAAAAATCTTGCACAGATATGTTTATACATGCCCTTTATGTAAATTTGTAAAGGCTTGCACATGGGCTTGTAATAGAAAGTGTTGGTCAGGCTTAGCTGGAAGGGTTCGTTGCTAATGGTGTCAATATGAGTGTGTAACCTACATACTGTCAGGACAGGATTCAGCCCCAGCAGTGACCGTGGTGATGCTCAGCTGTGGTAGTCTGTCCAGAACTTTGTATATACCTTGCTACATAATAGTAAAGGAGGGGTTGCAACTACACCGTCTCTCCAGCCTAATTCCTCATATATATTATTTTAACTTCAGTAGGACTAAAAATCCACCCATGTGATACAATTATCTAGTAAGCAGAACTTAATATTCTCTTTGAGGCAATGATTCATATACATTGTTCTATATATGGCTCTAGATCTGCCATTTTCCTTTTTGTTCAAGAGATCTTACAATGAACATCCTTTCCACTATACTGATTATAATGTCTCTAAGACTCAAAAAGAACTGCAACTGTGATGAGAAAGCCCACTGGGTGAATATATGTTTTCTGATGTTCTGTAACATAATAAAGACCTGTGGTTAATGAGCTCGTTTAAAAGAAGCACAATGAAGTATCAAGAATCCTTTCCCAGCACTTTTATTAGAGGCTAAGCATTACTCAGACTGCCTGATTTAGTTGGAAAACGTTGCTTCGTTTCTATTCCTATTAACACATACAACAAACTCCTCAAGCAGAAGAACAGGGAAGGAAGAAGACACAAATGAAGCTAGACTGCAGTCCTATTTCCAAAGGACCAGGAGGATTTAGAGATTTTTTTTCCATGCCTTTTTGTACTGATTGTGTTCCTAAGTTAGGAGGCATACAAAATAAAGGACTAAAATCAAGGAACTTGCTCACCAGGAGTCTGTTCGCTACCATGACTGTGGCTTGCCAACGGCCAGAGATGAAGCCAATACATTAGCTAGAAATTCATAATCCATTTGATTGCTTGACGTCTTTGTAACTCGGCATTCAATATTGCAGCTCAGCCCTTAACCCATGGCTTTAATAGAATAAGTTTGATTTAGTCTGTTCCTAGAAGAACATCTAGCAATAAAGCTGTTCTCAAAGTACTGTAACAAACATGTACAGCCAAGCTGGTCTATTCTAAACTTCTTACCATATAGCCTGGGGCAGACAGAGGGACACAGCAAAACCACTCTTTATCAGGCTGCTAGGTTGGCTTGGGGACTGGTGAGGTCAGGCACCCACTGACAAGAGAGAAGCTTTCCTTGGCAGGCTTCAGGCACCTGCTCTTCAGTGAGCAGCAAGCAGTTGGAAGGCAGATAGCATCAAAAGCATCCATTATCATGACAACCTACTTCAGAGCAATCATTATAAGGTTCTGGGTAAAGACAGCAGAGAGATAAACATCCAGAATATTTTTTTAATCCTGATAACCGTACAGCCATGAACTAAACAGGGTGGATGGTTTTCAGTTTTTGTCCCTCTGTTTCTGTTTCGCCATCAGCTGTATGCTCTGTGTGACACACACAGCTGCCATGGCACTTTACAGGGACAGTCTTTGTCGGTGTTGGTTGAATGAGGCTGCCTTTCAGGTGGATATTTTTTTTCTTTGTTTTGAACTGATCTGGCAGTATATTATCTAGAAAGGAAACATGAGTTGTAAGAATTAATTGGCCTTAATTTGGGATGCACAGTGGTTGTGGTGGGCAGAGCATAAAGCTGTCTATTATTTATCTCTTTTTTTGCAGCTGTTCGGATTTGTTTGAGGGTATGGAGACCATCTGACTCTCTCTTACCATCAGCAGCACTACTAAAACATGAGTCAAAAATGGAATCACAATTATTTTCTAATGCCAAAGTGTGCCAGAGGCATCCTCTGTTATTTTGAACAGCCTGGGCACATGCAGGAGGGGTGACTAATGCTCATAGCACAGGTTTTGTTTCATTTGATTATGTCATCTGTAGTTTCAGCACTTTCCCTAAGGGGATTCTTCACTTCTTTATGTTTAAAGGGTATTTTTGCCTAAGCGCGCATTTATTACTTCAGAGGTTTAGTCATAGCTAAGGCAGCACATCATTAGCAAGAAAGGGAAACAGACAGTAATTTCCTTTAAATGCTGAATTCTTTTTGCAGCTATCTTTGACAGCAACCTACTAAAAGCATCATTACATGGAGCTAGGGTGTAACAATATGTTAGATAGGACTCCTGAGATTCGTTTCAGCCTGTTATTCACAATTTTACACACAGATCAGTTTCTTCTAGGCTGTTTCCAAACGCAAAAGATGTGCTGGTTTGGGCTGCGTGTGGGAAGGGAGGCACAGCTGTCAGGGGCCAGGGGTTGTCTTTTAATTTAATCTTTCTTGCTCTAATTCACTGAAGTATGTTGTTTATGTTTGCATGGATGGGGGAATAACTTCATTTGTGTTCTGACAGTCCCTGTGCTGCTTTTCTGGAGGGGCCAGTTGCCTCTTAGTAGAGAGGCACCAGGGTCAGCAAATAACTACATGTAAATATATAGTTATTTTACATTTAAAAATATCAACATATATATAGACAAAGGAGGCACAACAGAGGCAGTCAGACAGCCTTAACTCTGCCCTCTGATAACACTGTACAGTAACCACAAAATCCTGATGATTGCATGGCTGGATTTCTTATAATCAGTTCCTTGATTCTCAGTTTTCCAGTTTACATTGACTGAGCTTTGGATAACTGCAGTAGTCTCTTCATGTATTTTATCCTTGAATTATTGACAAATGCTTTCAACCTTAAATCCACTTGAATGTAAAATAGATTTCTGAGGTCATCATTATACTATTTTGTGTGTCTCTTCTGTTACTCTCCAGAGACTCTATAATATTTGTATATTTACATTTATATAAAAAGGAAGGAAGTACTGGAAAAAACCCTTGGCTATGAACACATGGCAAAGTATCTGAATGGGACTTTTACCTGGTGTCCTCCTCCGTTTCTTCTTTTTGTTTATTCAATATATCACATCTAAATTTGTCTTGCTTTTTTCTTCCTTTATATATTAAAGTTTCTCTGAAGAAGGAATTTTGCACATATTTAATATGACACACTGGGCATGCAATAGTAACATGTACAAAAAATAAGCTTGACACATTTAATTTAGAGACAGATTTGACATTTTTCTGGCTGATAAAGACAGGATGGTCCCTCCCACAGTCTCAGGCTGGGTGATTTATTTGATTTTGATAAAAGTTGTGGTCATACTCTGTTCTTCCTGACCCTATGTTATTTTTAATATAGTTTTGATATGATTTAGAGTCCCTGGAAATTATTCTAAGTACCTGAGTTAGGGGTCCACCTGAGTAATTTCTTGGAGAAGTCATTCTCCTGCTTTGTACTATCAGGAATTTAAGAAGATTTTACTGCTAGATATTTATTAGTAAAAAATGAGAATAACCCCAGTATTTTTGGTGCAATGACTTGTACTGCTCCGTCACTGTAAGAAATCACCAAATAAGCACAGTGTGCTTGCTCCAGACACAGCACTGCCTGACTCCTGGAGCTCCAGGAAAGGACATTTTCTTCCTCTCCTCCACAAGGTTCGAAGATGCAATTTGGCTGACCAAGTAGAACCTCCGAGGTCTACAGTCAGGTGTGCTCCTGGTGCTGACACGGTGCTTAAAATACAGCTTAGAGCTATAAAAGTTCTGGACTTGCCTTCATTCAAAGGAGGGAAGCAGACCCAGATATGGGAGTGAGCTGGGCCCCCGGCAACCCAGCTGAGCCCCATGGATGCTCTGCCTGCCTGGCCGTAATTCACCACTTATTGAGGTCTCCATGTACAAAGAGGTCTCATCCATACATGTTGCACTCACACATCTCACGCACTCACATTTGGCATAGGCAGCCGAGGGAATACCCTACCTGTCTTGCTGTTTCCAGTATTATGTGTGAAAGTAATTCCCAAAGCACTATTTTTAAACCTAGTCCTGTGTATTTGACATTTCAGCAGAAGCCTTTCAGAGAAATGCAGAAAATGGCCTTGATGGGATGAAATGGTTTTCTGTATTTTCAAGATTAGAAGAATCTGAATTTAGATTTAGGATTATCAAATGGGTAAAACTCTTCATGTTCAAAAGCATATGAGTAAACTTATAAAGTGGTTAATCTCCATGTCAACTTGCTGGGAATCCTTTGACAAAAGCCTGAGGGCTGTCATGTCTCATGCTTACGCTCCTCCATAAATTATTTTCCTCACTGTAAATGTGAGATTACATAAACCTCTGCCACTGATGACTGATTGCACCTACTTTGGGAATGCTTTTAAGGGTGCATCAGGTTTTCCAAAGTTACCTATAATGAGTGATACTTAGAAAGGAAAAGAGTATTTTCTTGTATCAATTAATGCAAATGATCCCTCTGAGATGCTACCTCCTAATTCACTCCTCTCCCTCCCTCCCTCAGGACCCCCAAATAATTTAAATTGCTGTGCTGGTGATCCGTCCATTTGGACTACTGCTTCATCTGTTTATTTATTTTCCTTTCCAAGCAGTGTCAGTGTCTGGATTTAGGCCTATGTTCCTTAAATGGAAGAAAATGGATGCAAACTGGAGCATAGGAGGTTCCATGTGAATATCAGGAAAAACTTTTTCACTGTGCGAGTGATGGAGCACTGGAACAGGCTGCCCAGAGAGGTTGTGGAGTCTCCTTCCCTGGAGACATTCAAAACCCGCCTGGATGCGTTCCTGTGTGATGTACTCTAGGTGACCCTGCTCCGGCAGGGGGGTTGGACTAGATGATCCTTCGAGGTCCCTTCCAACCGCTTAGATTCTGTGATTCTGTGTGATTCTGTGAAATTCTGCACACTCAGCAACAGGCAAAAATGCATTTATAAGTGGGTTAATCTGTTTGCCAACTGAGTATATTTTCAGGGAATCTCAGCCTTTTCCCCTCTCCTGGATTTCAATAGACACAGACCCAAGTAAAGCTAGTGATATAAATCAGGTCAGCTCTGAGATCAGAGGTTTGGGAGCAAGGCAAGAAGAGAACACAATCACTGCCTGCACATTGCTATGAAGCTAATGACATGGTTACAAGGGGTAACTTTCATTTTAAATGTCCTATGTATTCTGCAAAATCATGTCAAGCCAACTTGCCGGGATTTAACATAAGTCCACTGAAATGAAGTGAACAGTGGCCTTTGCCTTTTTTTTTAAGTGGCAGATGTGAGTTTAAAAAAACCCCCAAAACCTCCTTCAAACACAGAGATTTAAAAATAGAAGCTAAAACAATTTCAACTTTCTGCCTTGGTGGCAGATTGTCTGGCTGTAAAAAAAAAAAATAAATAAAAACCTATAGACAGAATATATTTTAGAAAACAGAAAAAGTTTCATTATAACAGTGAAGAACAAAAGCTAGAGGAAACTCATAATATTTCTGCAGTATGATCAGCATTACACAGGTTCTGGCCTGTGTAATTCAGCTTTGAGCTGGCTAGCTGGGCAGTTCCATGCCGTAATTATTACAAACATGAATAATTAATATTTGGGGAGAGTATTCTTGGTAAAAGGTTTTTTTTAAATTCTTTCCCAAGGTGCTTTGTTACATAAGGGCATGAATCCCAGATTGGTATTTCTAATTAAATCAGGGGTTTCTTCTGAGGTCAACACGTTAGATAACAGGGACAGAAAGCAGAGTGGCCAAGCACACAAGTCTTTGAAATAGTTTTTAACCTCTTCTTCATACTTGATCTGTCTGTCTACAAATAGATCAGCTACTAATAGTAACAGTGATGAATTCCCCGTATCTCCTACTGCTTTTGGGACATGTTAATGTTTTTGTAGGTTCAGTTTGGATCAGACTGTCAGGTAATTTGCATGGGGATCTAGGCTTTTTCAAGATGATGAAGGATTTGCTTAAAAATGCCAGAGCCACAGCTACAAGACCAGGATTTAGTCAAATACAGTAGACAGCTCAGCATGGGTAACAAGCTTCCATTAGGTATGTGAACCTTACTGGATACCAATGTTTGGGTCCTGCTGAATCCATTTTTCATAAGGTGCTTTTGTGCTTTTACACTTAAATTGATAGTGCATTTCTGGGTTTTATTAAGTGTTTTACTGATTTTACATAGCAATGTAGTGCAAAATTGTGTTGATGGTCATTCTCATGATCATGGAGTTCAAGGTTTTGGATAATAACAACATCTGAGAAACAGATAAATTACAGAAATTATTTCTTAATGGGGAAAAAAACCCAACAGCAACCAGGATGCCCCTGGGAAGGAAGATTGCATGACAAGAAAACATTTAAAGAATTTACTCTTTTCATTTAGTGGCAGATTTCAGGAGGGGCTCCAGAGTGCACACAGCTGCCTGGGTCCTGGGTGCCTCAGGCTCTGTCCCTTTACTAAATGCATACAAAATGTCTGGGGAGCACTGGAGGCACTGCTTTTCTGCTGCAAGGTGACAACTGTGCTTTTGGGTCAAGACCCTGGTGCTTGTGGGGCAGTGGTTGTGGTGGTCCCAGCAGGGAGGAAGGCAGTAAGGAGTGGGGTCAGGATGCACCTCTGGGGTCAGGAGGGATCAGGAGCTGTGGGGAGAAGGGGAGTTGTGGGTCAGACCCCTGTACCACAGTGGTACTGAGCTGGAAAGCAAAAGCCATGCTGGGAAAGGAGGTTGGAAAGGAGAAAGGATTGAGAAGGGCAAGGGAGGTGAGAGCAGATATTTAGAGGTGACCCTGTAACCAGGAGGTCAACAGAGGAGGGAGGAACTGTTGAAAGGTGTAGGTTAGAGGAGCAAGGTGACAAAAGTGGTCTTTAGACTGATGCCTGCTTTTAGTACAGGGATACATAAGTGTAACAGTCAAGACATTTAAAAAAGGATGACCAGCATCCTCTAACTATTATACAGGTGGAAAGACAAAGTCCAAAGAGCCCAAACAGAGCTGCCTACTTCAATTTGTAAAATAGTCAGAGGTGCAACACTTCATGCAAACACAGAGGCACTGGAAAGTGCTGACTTAAAAGCTTTTTTTCCTTCTCACTTGATGAAGATGAAGCACTCTTCCTGGGCTGGTCTGCACTGGTTCTTCAGGGCAAAAGGAGGGGACAGGGTGGTGGAGTCTCTTGTGGAGATACAGCACCCATTTACACTACAGAACTGTGTGTTTCCTGCCAAGTCTGAGAAGGTGGGTTTGAGCAAAACCAGGCTGGGGAGCATACCAGCAAGGTGAAGAGATCAGCGTCCTCTACTCATTTCAGTGGAAATACCAGCAAACTTCTGCACAAATAATTTATTAATTGAAAATGCATTTGGCACACGTTGTTCAGTTGAATGTAGAAAAATGATGATGGCTGGAGAAATGAGACCAAATTAAGCTAAGGTTGGTTTTAGTTTAAAAAGCAACTGAAATAACCACGTGTTTGATTTAGGAAGGTTGGCATTTTTGCTATGTAGTTTTGCTAAGGAATGGATTTTTTTTTTTACATGAAATAAAATATCTCTACTTGAAGTTTGCCAGTTTTTTCCTCCCAAGTTCTTCGCTAATTACACAGACCCTGAAAGAATAAATCAAGCCTGAGACCTCAGACATTTTTTTAAAAGAGGTTAACATACTAATATTTTATTCCTTGGCATATATTTTACACCAGAAACTGGTTCTTCCATAAGAACATGACCACTTATTTTTGTAGTCTTTCAGTCTGGTGCTGGGAGTGAAGAGATCTGAGTTTTATCTGCGTTCACAGTCATGAATTCTGTTTGATCTGGGAAAAAATGAACATTTTAATTACAGAGTCCCCATTGGCTACAGAAGCATGCAGTAGTTAAATGCTTCTTTATGTTCATAAATCTATTTGTAAAATAGCTTTGTTGCATGCTTAATGGTAAATACTTTGCTGGAGCGGGACCTTACTTATCAATCTATTCCAGGTGGTGTCTAATTCTGGAAATTGCTGTTCTCTGAAATATCAGTGCTACCTGCTGCATAGCATGTTTTACTGCTGTCTGCAATTCCCAATAACTTTGTGTTCTTATCTGCATCCCCATGGTGAGGTTCAGCACCTGGTGACAGACACTTAAATTTAGGTACTTAGATGTAAGTAATGACATGGGAATTAGGTGTCTAAACTTTGTTGTGCTTAGTGGAAACCCAACCAATGTAGATGACAGACTGGTCGCTGCTGTGAGCTTTTCAAGTCACCCTAAAGAGCAGTCTGCACGAGGAGCTCCAAACCCTATTGAATTTGCCTAATGGAGGAATCTAATACTGTTTGGGTATCCTGCCTGATCTTCTGCTGAAGTTTGGAAAGGCATGGGTCTCCTCTATAACTTGTGCCACAACTGTCACCTTTGTGCAATGCTCCCAGGTGTCCTGAGACATCTCTGATAGTACTTGGCAACTATACTTGTCAAGTGAGTCAATTATTTTACCTTTGGTAACTACAGCAGGAACTCTACACTTAGATTATATGTAGACACCTACATTTAGACACTAAAATGGCCTACAGGATGGAAAATATCAACATTTTTAAAAAGTATTCTTATGTTATCCATAAAAAATCTATTAAAAATATTTATGTTCTTTAATGCTGAAAGCAACAACAGAGACTTGCCTGAATTTTAACACAGCTGATTAAAAATCTGTGCTTCCTTACCACTTACTGATTTGGCAGCAGAGCACTGACCGTATGGTCTTCTTTTAGGGAAGAGAAACAGTTCTGTATAGCTAAGAGGTACCTGAAATTCTTCTCTGTCTACAGCATTTTAAAGTTTTCCTTATAAACTTTTGATTAAAATTCTTCATGGTATGGATTTTATTTTGCAGGCAAAACAAGATAAGTGACTGTAGAAAATCTCTTTCTCCCACGGTCAGCAATTCTGATCAAAAGAACCCAAAGTATGATCTTTTGCAAAACTAACAAAAGCTACAAGGCTTCAATACCGATGTGACATGCATATCTTGAGCTTTAAGACAGAGCCAAAAGAGCTTTTTGCAGCTGAACAGTAGAAAAAAAAAGAAGAGGAAAAAAGATTTCTAAGCACCTTTTCCCATATCTAAGCTTGTCTAAGGCAGGCCAGTCTGTGAAACATTCATATGATTTTCATAGTCTTAACTGGGAGTAACTTTCTATGCTGTTATTTCATAGGATCATAGAATGGTTTGTGTTGGAAGGGACCTTAAAGATCATCCAGTTCCAACCCCCCTGCCATGGGCAGGGGCACCTCCCACCAGACCAGGTTGCTCAAAGCCCCATCCATCCTGGCCTTGAACACTGCCAGGGAGGGGGCAGCCACAACTCCTCTGAACAAACTGTGCCAGTGTCTCATCACCCTCACAGGAAAGAATTTCCTCCTAAAATCCAGTCTAAAACTACCTTCTTTCAGTTTGAAACCATTCTCCCTTGTCCTATCACAAAATCCCACTGACACTAAGCAAAACTGTTCAGAGCTACTTCATTGCACAGGCTTTCTAAGCATTTTCACATTGGATTAACTAAATATTCACTGTAGGTGTATAAACTACAGAGCAAAAGCTATCTAGAGGACAGCCACTACCTTCCCTCTGTATTTGTTGAATATGGAGCCTAGCCCGTGAACCCAGCATGAATGGCCACATATTAGACAACTACAGTTAGGTGAGTTGGATCCCATTCACTACTTTTCAAATCTCTTGTGCTGATAAGAGGGAGATGAGCAGTCTTTCCACAACATGAAACTGCAATTTATCAGAGATAAAATGGCAACTTTCCTCTATGTACTTACATTTTCTGTGTCTTCTACAGCTGCAAAAGAATAACTAGCAAATGAGAAAAAGTTAACAGACTGATGTCATGCAAATGATGACAGTTTCAGCTGATGATAGTCTACTAAAATACGTATGTTCCAAAAGAAGAAAGAAGGACAAATTCAAGTAATGACCTGGCTCAACGCTTGTTTATATTCTATATTCTACTTAAAATTGGGATGTAAAGGTGTCCAATTAACAAGACAAAGGACTTCCTTGGTATGCAGTGTCTGCTCCAATCTTATCTAAATCAGTGGAGCTACATCTCTGTAACCTCATTTTGGTGACAAAACACAGTGTTTATGCCAGTAATATCGCAAAGATGAATATTCTGAAACAAGCAATTCAACATGAACAGTGCTGAAGGCCTTAATATGGAAATCTTCTGTCTTTCAGTATGCACAGTTTTAATTTTGCATTTTGAGGTTTTAAAATTCATTAAATTATTCTTTGTCTTATTCATCTGAGTCATTCTTCTATCTCCTTCCAGCATTCTGTTTCTGATTAATAGTTACTAAGTAGTAACAGTAATCAGAGAAAAAAAGACTATTTTGTCCTGGAAAATTTAGCAGTTCTAATAACAGTATTTCCACAGTGGCATGTGAACATACAGAATACAATATGAAGCAATTATAACCTTTTAAAATGTTTCTCTAAAGAATATTTTGTTGCTTTTGCATTTTCATTATGACTGTGAGCTATTATGTTTTCTCAATAGTTTATTTTAATAAAGCTGATATTTCCTTATGTGTAGTAAACAATAAAGCTAATCTTTCTACTTCAGAAACAGTCTATGCTGTAGAAATAATTAAAGCTATAATTGTGCAGTATGCCAAAAAGAAGGGTAAATTTGATAATCCAAACATCTGTTTTTGTTCACAAATGCAATGTAGAGATCCATAAACTCATCCAGGGTAAATACAGACTGCTTTGTATTTAAATTCAAATGAACTACCTACAGAAGATGATGTCTATTTTTTTATCAGATGGTTGAGTTTGAAGGTTCTTAACAATGAGGCTCCGTACATATTTCAGGTGAAACCATGGAAACAGCAGGAGCTATTTTACTCAAAATAGAAATACCACAAATGACCTTGACATTTAAAAGCTGGTGCTGCACATTGTCATTTAGATTGTGAATGATGGGTATATTACCATGTCTTCTGTTCCAAAATTGTTCTTGGTCTTCCAAGAAGGAGTATTTGAAAGCTGGGACTCCCCTATCCCTCCCTTTTTATAAGTGCAAGGTAGGAAACTAGGAAATATGCACAAAGCCATGACAAATTGTAAATGATGGCAGTTGAGCTTGATAGAGTAGCACTCGGAGGAATTAATTTGCACCTGAAAACTGTATTTTAAATTCTGCCTGAAGACCCAACAAGAAAAACTTCTCTCCTTGGTTAGCTGGGTATGAATGGCTTTTTGCTGTCTACGTGCAGAGCAACAGAATTGTTTCTACCTTACACGTCTGAACAATGCAAAATACTACTGAATTTAAGGATTTAATATTTTCAAGAATTGCTGGACAATGTGATTTCTTAGTCTACAACCCCTGCATAAAAACCTAACTTCTACCATCTCTAAATGGTTGAAAATTGCAAAGGTATTTTGGCTTTTTGCTGCCAAGTCATACTGCTGGCAGCCATATTTTTCCTGTTCAAATTATGTGCTTGTTGCTGAAACATAATTGCTGACCCAAGGCTGGTGGGGAGAAGGGGCTGCCAAACTTCTCAGCCCGAGGCCCTTCTTAACAGGGTTCTGCTGGAAAACACATCTTCTGAAGGGGGGTGTCTGCCATGCCTTGTCCTTCTCGTAGGACCTGCCACCAAGGACAGGCACCTCGAGTGGTGGTTAGCACATACGTCCTGGCATCAGCACCCTGTGCCCTGGCCCTCACCAGCGGAGAAAAGTGAGACAATGCTGTGTTCGAGTGGGGCTGATGGTTCGAGACCATTGGATTAAGTTCTTTGCTGGTACTAACTTCTTCAGAAGCACTAACTGGAGGTCATGTTTGGGAGAACCAGACTGGCACTCTCATTTCAGCAGTCAGTTCTCCTTTGAGAAGACTGAATCATATGTTTTTTCCCCAGATATTCAGGATCCCACATAGAGTCAAAGACACTACTAAAGAGGTTTCAGATCCATATAGGTTCTTTGTCTCTCTGAAGACCATAAATGGGTTGAAGGTGGCAATAACTTGGAGAATAAGTGCCTGGCAATGGAAATGTTACCATTGACTTTTGTGGGGTCAGGATTTTACCCTTTGACTTTGGACAGCATCTCATCTTTTCAGTGTAGCTAACACTTAAAAACCCCTCTTGTTGAATTCCCCACTGCCCCCATTTACTAATTCACAGAACACAAATGAACACGTCAGTGAGAATTTCTGCTTACACGATGAGCATTAAAAGAGTTAGCACTAGGAACCATATAAGGAGAGAGCTGAAATGCCTACTGCAGCTTGGATTGCCTTCTCCAGTGGTTTCTCCATTGAATTCACACCCTTTCTTTCAGTCTTCAGTTCAACTCTTACCCTTTATTTATTACCAGTGTGAATGTAGTCTGTGTGTTCATGTACCTGTGTTCACGCATGTGTGCACATAAGTAATAATAGTCTTGCACTTTGTTGAGTAGTATTTGTACTTCTCAATAGGATTTTTGATACTTAAGGAAGCCTGCTAACACTGCTCTTGAAGCTTTACTTGCTTTATCTTGTCCTCATGCTGGGATCAACTCTTCCTTTAGGTCACAGATAGGAAATCCATTTTCTGACATTTCAGATCCAGCAGTGTCATGGCATGAAAGACAAAATAATAGCTGCAGGGACAACGACAGACTAAAAACATCTGAGTGAAAATCTGCTTTATGAGCATGATTCTAGGCAGGATTTCCTTTTAAAACTATGTGAGATTCATTTTACATAGTAATTTCACACGTAAAATAATTTAATTTCTTTCACCACAGATAACGTTGCATGTTGAAAGTTAATGCACCACAGCATTTCTTGTACAAACACAAGTTCTGTCTCTATGGACCAGAAGGGTTTTTGAGGAATAGTAAAGACAATAAGAAATCCAATGGGATTTCTTATGCTGCCAATGGGAGCAATCCAAGCAATGTTGTGTATGACTTCAAGCCTACCATGAGATCCATGAGGTCACACTCCACAGTATGTCCTTAAGCATTCCATGACACCCAGGTCTTAATGGTCCCACAGATATTTAGTAATAAGTTACCAATTAACACAAAATATTTCTTTAAATAAGAAGAGAAAAGATTACCATCTGCGTGAAATGAGGACTATAGTGCCTGGCTTTGCCTCATGCTCAGTGGCACACTTCGAACAACAGCTTTTATACATTGCTCCACCTCTAACTTTTTTGCAAGTTGTATTATTGATTAAAGTTATAACAGAGAAAATAACATTTAGAATAGAATAGGACAGGACAGGACTGAACAGAATAGTTTAGTTGGAAGGGATTTATAATGACCATCTTGTCCAACTGCCTGATCACTTCAGGGCTGACCAAAAGTTGAAGCAGGTTGTTAAGGGCATTGTCCAAATGACTCTTAAACACCAGCGGGCTTGGGGCATCAACCACCTCGCTAGGAAGACTGTTCCAGTGTTTGACCACCCTCTTGGTAAAGAAATGCTCCCTTATAAATCCAGACTCAGTTTCCAGGTGAAGTGAGTGGAGGAAGGGAGCATATAGAGCCTCCTCCCCCCACAGCAGTGTGGAAACTGCATTTGCAGAAGAGGGAAGTGCAGTCCCTCAGTCCTTCTTGCAATTCCAATTCTGGAAATGCCTTGATCTGTTCTAGATGGTATTTCTAATGAAAATCTCACATCTTCCTCTTATGATTTAACCTGCTAACTAAAGTTAAAATGAGAATAGGTCTTCCCCAAAATGTCATGACAAAAAGTATCTTACAAGTATCTGTGACACTAAGCTAAAGAGCTGCACAGGCCTGTGACTTAGCTGATACAGAATATTACCATTTAAGGAAGCACTGCAACAGTCACCTTCCTCTTCTTGACAGCAGTGAGGGAGCTGGATCACACCTGGAGGCAGAAGTAGAGCCTGCAGTAGGAGACTGATGGTAGGAAAATCACTGGAGAAAAAATGGGACTGGCTTAATTTTCCCCCTTTGAGAAGATGTCCTCCCAGCCCCATGTATCTCCACCTGTCTCTGGTGGCACCCACAGAATACTAGAAACACCAGCCCTGCTGTGTGCAGGACCCACCAGCCCAACGATCACCACATCTCCACTCTGCTTCCTCTCACTTCAGCTCCAGTGCAGCAAGTTTCCCCAGGCCCTGCCAAACCAATGAATATCGGATTAAATTCAGTGTTCATCCTCAGTGGCAGCTGGACAGCTGATCTCAGTCCTATGGGTAGAACAAAACAATGGTATGTTCCCGAACCAAGGGGAATTGCTTTGTCCTATAACTCAGGTGAGAATTTGGACCACAGAGAGATCAGGGCAATAGTAGGGTGGTATGTAACATGGACCGGGAGGCTGTGATAGTTTAAGTTTACCACTGGGTTTAATATATAAGTCTCCATGATTGCTGTGCCTGAAAGGTTCCTTGGGTTAGCATTTGCAGAGGCTACTGCTTGCTGAAATAAGTCTTCAGAGTGCCCACATTAAAAACATGTTTTCAAGGATGAAAGGTGAACAATGTTTCAGCATATGGCTCCTCTTAGAGCATTTCCTCTGTTCTTTTTTCAGC
Organism: Aegotheles bennettii; assembly: GCA_013398125.1. Lineage (NCBI taxonomy): Eukaryota > Metazoa > Chordata > Aves > Caprimulgiformes > Aegothelidae > Aegotheles > Aegotheles bennettii. The sequence continues at coordinate 402,105 of VZRW01005691.1, forward strand.
CTTGTAATAATAAATACATAACTTCAGGATAATTTTGCATGCATTCCTCTAAGAGATCTGCAAGTTTTATTTATATAAGGACCCTAAGGCTGTAAAATACTCCCTGCTGGGCTAAATATTCTTTCTAGAAAACAACAAAACCTCATTCTCATATCTGGCCTAAATCTGTTTTGAACATTGGCATATATTTACCAGCTGCTTTCCTGGCTACTTTTTTTGTATCTCTTTTTACACTGCATTGCTTCAGACCATTGTAAATAGCTCAACACATTCACAACCACATTTCTGGGTTTCATATCGCAGGCAGAGGATTTGTTTAAGTGTTGGAGGTGCACAGTAGCCCCAGGGCTTTGAAATTGCTTTACCCCTCCAGAGGCAGGGAGTAGAAGGCTTATGGATTTATCTCAGACATTAATTTTCTTCATTTCAGCAGTTTTCTCCCTTTTCGGGTCTACTGAAACAGGAGGAAGCTAGCTTGTGTGCTGGCAGTAGAAGAACTTCTTTAATATTCTCAGAATTACCGAACCAATTATGTTAAATCACATTTTAGGTGGCAATGTATTTCATGAGTCTATTCTTGCGACTCCTTCCTGGGTTACTCTTATTTTGTACTGCCTTTTTCTATATTAATGAGTGTTTGATTATTTTTTTGCTACTCACTAATTAAACTTGTTCATGATTGTATTTAAAGGTATCGGTTCTGAATGACATGCACTTTCCCCAGACAAATGCTATTTCCCTTTGTGCGAAGGCACAAGTGCTGATTGCAGGTGGCACATTACTGACTTCCACCTGAGGTGACTGGCTGGGGTGACACCTTGGAGCACCAACTCAGACATGGGCACCATCCAGAAAGATGTAGTTGATGTGTCTGCCTCTAGACACACCCCAGATTTACTTAGAAACTGGCAATGAAATTGATTTTTTTTTCTTGCTTTCTGTTTAATGGTGCATTATAGATTTTGTGGGGTTTTTGGTGTTTTATAGTAAAACCCCTATGTTTTGCAGTTGGTGATGTTTGTGGTCAGGGCATGCTGTGGCCCACAGTAGACTAAAAGCCCATCTTGTCGTGGTAACTGGGATTGGCGGATAATGACCCATGAGATCCCAGACATTTTTATGTTCCAGTGTACTGACTTTTGGAGAGGATATTTTTACTTGGTGGCATACTTCCATGTTTCTTCTATTGTGGCACTGATATTTTGTGATTTTGCCAGTGTGTTTCCCCTGAGGGAAACTAATGATCGAGGTGGGGAGAAAAAACAATGAGCAAATGTTCTATTTTAATACAGAATTTTGAATTTTGATATGGGCAAAGAATTCAGATTCAAACTGCTATTTCAAAGTAGTTTGACTTTGTCACTTACCATTTAAAACTAGCACACTTAAAGGCATCTCAGTGTAGAGAGGAGAATAATGTTTAAGGATAGTTAAGGTCATAATGCATATATTAACCAAATATAAATGCATTAGCTTATACATGAATACAGAATTCTTGCCAAAAGGGCACGAAAAGGTGACATTGAAATAAAGCAGCAGATGCTGGAAAACGTGATCTGTGTGAATGAGAATGAGAGGGAAATCTGGTTTAGTCTTTGTTCATGGCTTTGATCCGGGGTTCAGACAATGCTTCCACAGTTTCAGATGAATGCTTATATAATTTTAAAAGCAGGATGTAGTAGAGGAACTGGGACTTTCAAGGAAAAAAATGTGAACATGAAGAGTGAAATGGAATAGAAAGGCACATTATAACTCCTTTCGTCCTCTTCCATGTAGACTGTGTATCTCACGTGTCTTTAATGCTGTGGCAGTAGGAAAAAAAAAAGGCTTAAAACCAGAGGTATAGATCTTCTTAGGAAATAATTATAAGCACTAAGTGTCCCTTTGAATTCAAGGCATCTTATTGCTGCTAGGTAGCCCTGTATACATTCCTAACAAAGTATCCTGGTGTTTAATAATCTGGTATGTCTTACTTGCAAATTACTTGGGAGAAAAAAAAACTTTGATGATTAGCTGATGGATTATCTGCCTTTATATATTCCTTGCTTGGGACTAGAATGCAGCACTTACAGCACTGTGCTGCAGGATGAGCTGTGACTTGAAGCTGCCCAGAGCCTCAGCATCCTGTGGTGGCCAATTGAGGGGCTCCAGCTTGGCTCCAGGGTGGAGGAAAAGGCCCCTTCCTCTCCCCAGCACAGGGTGGCGGAAGCCCTGATGCCTCTCCTCAGACCCGAGAGTCTGTCAGAGTCTGTCAGAGGTCCTTGGCTGACTATGAAAGCTTCCTGCATTCTCCCCTCTCCCTCTGCCTCACTAGACAAATTCCTAGCACAGTCTGACATCTTGCAGGGTTGGGAATTAGGGCCCTTGCCTCCTAGTTTGTCACTTAGCATTCAATATGATCTCTAAAGTTTAGTGGTATGTAGAAAAAGAAAATGTGTTTTAGTTTCTCTTTGTTTCTTCTATCCTTTGTCTTCTAGGGTTTGCTTTTTTAAAAATTTGTATTTTATTCTTTATACTCTTTATGCCTAAAAACAACTGAGACTTTTTACACTCAAACTTATTTTTTTAAATAAGAGTATTTCTGTGTGTAAATGCACAGGAGACAGACATATATGAGAGTCAGGCCCATTTTTAAGATGCTCCACTAGCTTTTATAGACATACGTACTTAAACATTGGGATTTTGCTTGAAGGAAAGTCAAATTTTGCACACAACTGTTAAAATTGTCCCAAGCAGATTCACAAGAAGAAGACTTGGCACCTTCTAAAACCAAACAGTAAGTCCTACAGAATCATTGCTATGACTCATATAGGTAGCATGGGCTTTATCATCCTACTAGGCACTCAAAAGGGAGCCCATGTTTATAGTCATGGTGCCAGATGGGCATGCCTGCGATGGGCAAGCTGTGTCACAGCCTTCCCTGCGTTACCTGTTGCAGGTAGCATTATCACCTGCTGCTTCTGACTGGGCCTTCTGCACTGATCCAAGCCCACCTCACCACCTCTCTATGTCTGATGATCACTGGACGGCCAACTACGAAGCCATTGCTCCCACCGCCCTGACCATGCTGTGGATCGTGGGAATGCTGCCTGGATGGGAGGGCATGGCACAGGGCAGACTATAATGTAGAAGAATGACCTCATGGAGAAAAGGTAGCCCTTTCCTCTCTGATATGTATAGTTTTAACGCTGACAACTGTCACTCCTAAGTTTAACTGTTATTTCTGAGACTGTCTTTCTCTTTTCTTCCATTCTCCTATTGCTTTGCACCTCCCTCACATTCATGATTTCATTCATGAAACTGTAACTAGCTCTTCTCTGGACACCGACGAACACTAAGGTGGATTTATCTGAAGAGTATCTGAGTGTGGTTAAGGTAATTTCTTGTACTAAATGAGCTCTTTAGTTTAGGATCTGCTGTTATAAGCACTCTCTCTGAAATGCCAAATAAAAATAATGAGCTGTTCTCTCCCAGAAGTGAGCTGCCCTCGGGAGTTCATTAGGACACAAGCTTGGTGAGGGTCTCTGAGGAGTAAACTTACTTGTCCTTTCGCTTTATGCTTCCCAATGCTCATGCTCCAGGAGGACCTAAAGCCCATTAGCCTCCTAATGCACATCCTGTTTTGCTTATTGCTTTATTAATATTGGGCTGGGAATGAAAAGCAGATGTTGCCCAAAAATGGCAACAGTGTTAGGGAACAAGGGAAAGAAGACAAGTGTGTTGATTTATTGCATTTGTGGCATAGCGTTGAGTTGAAAACCTGGCTGGAAATGCAAAATACTGCAGGAAAAGCAGAGCCATCACCCCACGCCACCCTTTTGCTGAGTTCTTCCCTCTCTTTGTGGCCTGGAATAGACCAGGCTGAGACACCATGTTGGGCGTTGGCAGCTCCCTGGACTAGCAAGTACATGTAAAGCCCCAAATCCATCACAACTGAAGTGTAACCTTAAAAACCTTCCTCAGAAACTGATACATTTCATGAGACTAAGCCAGCCTGAACTAAGGTACAGCTCTCCCCCTCTGCTGATGGTTACTATCTCACTGTCAAGAGGTTATGGCCCTCAAAGAGCTGCAGCCGGGAGCGCTGTGCAAGTGCTCACCACTGCGACAGGGGCAGCCTACGCGGGAGGAGGTTGTCAGCTTGGAACTTAGATAGGCTCTGTTAAGATGAAGGGCCTGTCTCCCATTAGTCCTGACCTAATGTCTTTCACTAACACAGATAAATCGAAAGCAGGATGTCAGCCCATGCCCTTAACTTAGGAAAACGGGAACTATGTTCTTTTGCAGTTGCAGCCATAAACAGACCACTCTGCAAGACCAACTGGTTGCTTTCTGCTTAAGGGATATTTTATATTTTAAATTCACCATAGTGAAACTTTAAAGGCAGAAAGTTTTCATAATAAATCTTATACATTTTATTTTGAACTTGGCTACCATCACTACATCTTCTGTAATCAACCTGTCCTGTGAAGAGAGTAATATTGATTTCCCATCCATCACTTGGTGCTGGATGCTCATACCCACTGCAGACTACAAATACTGTCCTTGCTCAGCTGTCCTGTTATCTGAGTGTTCACTGCCAAAAGTAAGCCAGGAAGTCAGGCATTTTGGCAGCTGTAGTGAGCTGGAGTAACTTTCTAATACAAACACCTTCACCTAGTCCTAAGGACAATTTTATCTGTTGGTAGGTTTACCACTGTGGAAAAAATTGAAATTGTACCTGTTTGCAGGCCGTACTGTTCGCAACTGCTGTGAAAGCTGTGAATGCTGCACCCTTATATTTTCCCATGGGATTGGAGAATGCTTTCGTACTATCTCCTGTTATTCTGTGGTCTGATGAAAATTATTGGTGATTTTATACAATAATGGCTAGGAATCCTGGCCATAGAGCATCTTCCCAAAGCTGATGTATAAATACATGATCCAAAAAACTTACAAACTGCTGTTATTGATTCAAATACTGAAGTTTAATGGGTTACTGCCTACCAGCTGAATTATACATATGTTCTCTGGGATGGCTCAGTGAGATGAGTTGAATTAAGAGTTTGTCCTTATTGAAATGGGCTATCCTCTCTTCCTCTTTCCCCATGGGACTCCTCTTTTCACCTCTTCCTTCCCTTTCTTTTTTCAAGTAGTGTGCTCCTATCCTTGGTGAAGTGATCCAGTTTATAAAACCATCAAAAAATGTTTCTTTCCATTGGATTTATTTTTTGCTGCCTCAGCGAGCTGAATCAACTTACTGAGGGCTAAGCTGAGTTCCAGAGCCTGCAGGAAGGAAGCTGTGGCCATGAGGTGCTGACAGTGGAAGAGGAATAAAAAGAAGAGATGCAGTAAAAACAAGCTGTGCAATGACACAGAAGAAATGGTGTTATGGACCTTATGTAGAAAGAATCACTGAGATGGAGAATCACAGAGATGAGTTTTTCAAGGATCTTTGAGAACCTGTCTGAATGGAAGAGAAAACTAAAGCTATAGTCCAGACAACCACTGAACTTGGGGTAGCTTATCAACAGGAGAAATGTGGTGAAACCCTAGGGGGAAAAAAAAAGTATTGTTTTGGCTGTGTTGAGTTTGGGATGTTTGAGTACTAAGGAAGCACAAGAGGTATCCAGCACAAGCTTGATAAAAATTGAAAATTATATCCTATGAAACTACCTTATGGATCATGATTATAAATAAGTAAACAGATGTGGTGAGTCAGTCTTAATGATTTCTTTTTAAAAGGAGGGAAAACCAAACACAGGTAAATCCTATCTATCCTGCCAGAAAAGCACTAGCTGTTCAGAAATACGTAGGAAATTATACTTCTGTGGTGTACTCCTCAGCATTATTTTGTGGTAAAACTTCGAGTAAAACGGGGAATAGTTCACCCTCTGTTCACCCTCTGTCAAACCACAACAAACATAATACTTTGCAGGACTACCTAGGCTTATATTAGTATGAGGGCTTTAAAAACAGAGACTGTAGAGGAAAACAAACCAGTAAGATTCAAGACGTGACACAAACTGGGGAAAAGGGATGGAGAGGAAACTCTGTGAGGAATAAAATCCAAACTACTTTTCTCAGGTTTTGTGCATATTTCCCACTCCTGGAGGTGGCTCACGTTGGGGACAAGAGCCTGGACAAAGCAGATCATCAGGTGGCTTGGCTTCCTATTGTCCTATTTTTTTAAAATAATAATTAAAATAATAAATCCCTTTGTTCCTTCTTTTCAGTTTTCGGAAGACGCTGTGAGGCATCGCCTTCCGAATACTTCATCACCTTTCACAAAACACGATGCTACACCACGGAGCATCCCCAGTGCCGCCCGGGGCTGACAGCCGTGCCTGCCCTTCCCGGGCGCTCCGCGGACTCTCTCAGTCACGG
>VZRW01005692.1:0-11020 GCA_013398125.1 Aegotheles bennettii
CCCATGGGACTTCCCTTAACAAGGGACTTCCCTTACTCCTTTAGTTATGAATGACAGACATGTTCAATTCTTTGGAAAAATAGTCTTTTGTACAATAGCCTGGTTGTTAGAGCAGCCATCTAAAAGGTGAGTAACCTGACACACATTCTCTGTTTCAAGGTAACTAAACCCACATCTTCTGCAAACCACAGTATAAGCTTCAAGAAGATGCTTGAACCCAAATGGCCTTAGAAGGTAGGACAGTTATCTAGCTGCTGTGCTCAACCTGAGGACGGCAGTGCACTTGAACCTAGCAGAATTCCTCATACTTAACGACTGTTTCTTGAATAAAAGTATGGGTATCTGCAGCATCTCAGATCTGATACCAGTGAGGTAGAGAGATTTCAGAGGTGGAGAGGTTTTGGAGGTCAAGACATTTTGGAAGTCACTCTAAATTGTCTGAATTTGCTCAAATTGTGGGTTTGAGCATCTAAGTGCTATTTTGGAACTCATCAGGTTCACCAGTAGAACTCCAGATTTTACCACTAGGCAAAATAACATGATTTTCTTGAAGCCTCATAACATGCTTCTTAACAGCTGGGCTCCTGTGCCATTTTGGAGAGACCTTTAGTTAGAAACATCTGATAGTAGCCCCTAGGCCCAGAGTAACATCACACAGATATTCATCAGTTGAACTTCCACACTAGATTCTGTTGTCAGTAAAGAAGCATTTGCTCAGCTTGCTTGTCTGCTTTCAGTATATCCATTACTCATGGCATTCAGATGATGAAAACCTGAATTGGTTTGCTATTTTGCTGTATATCAACTGATTTGGGGCAACTATTTCATAACTGCCTATTGAGCTTGAACTTGAATTTATCTAAGCTGGAAAGTCTACGTACAATCTGCAGCTATGATTGCCACTTCTGGAAGACTGGTATTTTTTTTAATGTCCAATTATTTGGGCACTAAGTGCTTTATCGTGAGTTTTACAGAGTGTAGAGCTTCTGGGGAACAGTTTGATAACATAGGCTGACCTGTTTAAAAAAGTCTAATGAACTTTTCTGAAATAAAATCTGTTTGAAATACAGCAAAATCTTAAAAAATTAACATTATTGATAATTCTTCAAAGAATTCATAGAAGTCTTTGGTACATTGTTCTAGTGGCTCATTATCCTCACTGTCAAAAAAATAATTTTTAGCCTAATTTTGTCAAGCTTCAGGTTCCAGCTATTGGATCTTATTACACTTTTGTTAGCTCAATTGAAGAGCCATCTGATTATAAAATTTCTGTTTCCCATGTAGGTATTTAAGGACTGTGATTAAGTTATTTCTTGATAAATTAAGTAGACCAAATCTCTTGAATCTTGCACTAGAAGATATATTTTTCAATCTCATTTTTCAGGCTTTTCCCTAAAATGTCTATAAATTTTCAATGGATTTCCTTAATTTTAGAAAGTTGAACTGGGCAAATATTTAAATAGTTGTGATATGTTAAAAAAAAACTAACTTCTGTTCTTCTCTTTCTTAAGTTACAACATATGTAAATGAGGATTTTATTAACCCTGTAAAGGAAAATATAGTAGCCTAAGAGCTACAGGATGCAGATCCAGTATGAGACCAACCTTCATAGTGTTTTTTTTTCTTTGAGAGGTTTTTCGTTCTGCAAATATTTTTATCTGCATTTTTCTCATGTGTATGACTTCATGTTTAGCTATTTGCAAACATACCTTTTATTTATCTGAACATTCCATCAATGCAGTTTGCTATTTTGTACCAGTAACCTACTCTATGCAATCTTTACTATTTGTTAGGGTCTAGTATTATTATTTTTTTACATCTAGGTCTTTGCTTGTAACTTTAGAAATTCTCAGGACACCGTAGAGATAAGCCAAATAACTTACTCAAGCTTGCATCTATTGAAATTATTAGTGTTCTCAACCAAACTTATATCAGATCAGTTTGCCAAGATCCATTTTCCACCGATGTTTGTTGATTAGCATTTTCTGTAGTTTAATATTGTTTCATTTTATTGTACTAATTCCATGTCTGCTGCTCCAGGAATTGGTACAAAGTGGAGATTTTTCTTCTATCTCCTGAGAATAGGTTGTATCTTATAGGTCATTCAATATACAGCAAAAGCCAGTTTTCTGATTCGTAAATTTCTTGTAATCCGTTAATTTTTTTTACCTGTGTTTTACCCAGTCAGAGGCAGCCCCAGTGTAAGTGAATAATGGGTAGAAAGGGCTTCTCAGCTTTGTGGCTTCAGTAATGGCACGTGATACAGGCAGTCACTCCACATCTACCAGTGCTAATGGGATGCTGAGCTCCTCCTAGGTAGGCATGTGGATAACTGCTGTTATATCTCACCTCAGCAGAATCTGTATCAAACCTACGTATCTATCTCCCCACAACAGCCTTTTCTGTTCTCTCCGTCAGTCAGCAGCATTACACTGAATCTCACAATTTTCCTCTCAAAAGTTCAATTGCAAAACACCTCCTGTGAAATCCTCAGTCAATTACTTCAGAACATATGTCATCTTGCCTCTTGTATCCCAGATGAAACAGGGAAAGTTGTGGAGTCCCTGGAATTAAAAAACCTGCTCTCTAGGCTGTTTTTTTAAGGTCACTAATGTTCCCTACCATATAGGCAGCTTCTGTGAGACTCAAGGAGGACTTCAGATCAGTGCTTTTTCTTTTTTATAAACATCTCCTCCTCTGATTTTGGCTGAACATTTCACCATTCTGTGCATTTTTGGGCTTCCTCTACAGCCATCCAATGGTAGTCTTGATCGCAAATAAAGTGAATGGTATAGTTCAGGTAGTTTCTATTTTCTCTCAAATATCTTGGATTTTTTATTTCCACTCAGTGGATAGAATGAGTTCTTTTCCTGCCTTTTTTTTCCTGCCATCTCTGCACTTTTTATAAAGTCATGGTCTGGCTTATAAACTCACTAGAAAGAATTCTGTTTCAGTGAGTGATTCTCACTTGATCATGGATCTTATTCTGCCCTATCTCAGGCTATTTTCTGAAAGCATATTTGCCATGGACTGAGGAATATCAGACTGCAGCATGACATAAAAATAGAGATTGAATGTTATTACAGAACATCACTTCTTGTGTAGATTATTACAAAAAAGTGTAGAGATTTAGTTGAAGGATGACTATTAGTAGCAGTAAAAGCCTCATGGCTAAATGCTTGTGCAAGGGTTAGGAAGTTTACAGATTTTAATATTTTACTGAGGGGCTGTTATGCAGTATCACAGAGTAAAGCCCTCTTCTTCTACAGAATTGACAACATAGGCAGCATGAGAGGAAATTGCCTCTCTTTTTCCTGATGAAGAGCATGCATTAAGTTTTGCAGTGACTGCTTTGAGCGAGGAGAAGAAATTCACTTCTTATCATTCAAGGCCAGCTAAAAATGTAGGGAAGATAAACATGGAGAAGCTTCTTGCAGGTCCCTTCCTTTCTCTTTTCTTCAGTAGTGTTATGAAGTGAGCAGTATGAAAGCTGAGCAGAAAGAATGTAAAGGTAATCAGCTTCTTGCACTTCTCAAAGGAAAAGGCGGGTGCATTGTAGTCTCAAAGAGAGATCCTACCCCCACAAAAGGTCTGGGACTCATGAGAGCTGATGTCAAAGAAGGGTCCGGAGATACCATTCCACTGGGCTAAAAGCAATTTTTAGTAAAGAATGGGAGCAAATGCTCATTCTCCATGTAAATCTCCACATCCAACTCATACACTGCTTCAGGGACCACAGATGAAGGGGACAATGAGGGACTGGAAGCAGAGTGAGAGAAGCTGGTCATCCTCTGTTTGTGAGAAAGCATTTCAGAGAAGTGATTTTGGTGGAAGGAAAAGATCAAGATTTTGTGAACTATGAAAGAAAGATGGGAAAATCTGTGTCTTGACAAAAGAATCACACACAGAATCACACAGAATTCTAGGGTTGGAAGGGACCTCGAAGGATCATCTAGTCCAACCCCCCTGCCAGAGCAGGGTCACCTAGAGTACATCACACAGGAACGCATCCAGGCGGGTTTTGAACGTCTCCAGCGAAGGAGACTCCACAACCTCTCTGGGCAGCCTGTTCCAGTGCTCCGTCACTCGCACAGTGAAGAAGTTTTGCCTGATATTCACATGGAACCTCCTATGCTCCAGTTTGCATCCATTGCCCCTTGTCCTATCATTGGTCGTCACTGTGAAAAGCTTGGCTCTATCGTCCTGACCCTCATCCTTTACATATTTGTAAACATGGATGAGGTCACCCCTCAGTCTCCCTTTCTCCAAGCTAAAGAGACCCAGCTTCCTCAGCCTTTCCTCATAAGGGAGATGTTAGGAAGATCAGTGGGGTTTGTGAAGTGACATGTGTGTCTCAAGAAGCAACACAAAAGAATAGCACTCGTTTTCAGGTAGCACGGGGGCTGTGAAGGGAACTGAGGCAAGGGCTGTTGGTGTGTGCAGTGAAGACTGGTTCAGCGTGAATGGAGAGTTCTCACAGAGCAGATACAGGCTTGAGTTTAACTAGGAAAGTACACATGAGCAGTATGTAGGTACAATAGCAAACCTCCTTGTCTGTTTTGCACTTGTCAGCCCTTTGAAACTGTCACTGGGACAAACAACAGTGGCAACTAGTTGCGGCAAAGTTGTTCAAAAGGGGGCAAAGTAAAACCAAACCAATGATTTAACAATTCATGCCATAAATTCATCTTAAAGAGATACTGTTTTGTTTTGTGATTATGCAAAGGATTCGCACTGAAAGCCAGAATAAATGTGTCAGCATCTATTTCAGGAGAAATACATAAAAGTTACCTTTGAGCAATAATTGCTTTATTTAAATTATACTTACTGGGTGTTAAGTTCTAACTGGGGCTTTATAATTTAAATATGAAATTATTTTAATGTTACATTCCCAAAATTGAGGAAAGTATTGGAGAAATTTATTAGAAACTAGAAAAGTAAAAAACAATGAAGACTCAAACATAAAAAGAAGTATTAAAGTTTCATATGAAATCTCATTTTGTCTGATACTGATTCCATTCATTCACAAAGGATGAAGTTTATGTTGTTGCTAATAAAAATGAGCATTTTAAAAAGCCGTAAAAAAAATGTATCATTGCAAAATTGTAACAGATTACTAAGTTTTTAAAACTCAATGGGTACACTTAAAAAATACTGCACCTTTTTTCTTTTGTTTGTCTTCACGGAAATGGCTGCTGTTCATATATAAACAGAAATACTGAAGAGTAACTCAAGCTTTTAGTCTGTATCTCTGGTGACATCTCACTTTGCTTGCCACAGTAGCTGCAGCAGTACTCTGTGGTATAAGGTGAAGTAGTTTACTTCATCAAATACTATATGATGACATGAGGTGTTAAAATACAGAAATCACTACCAACTGTGCTACCCATCATAATATATTACTCTCTGAAATAGTTTGAAATTCTGGTTTTTTAACATAAAGTTTCTACCAAAGTCACCTGAATGGTGAAACATATTATTACAGCTTTTGTGAACATAAACTGTGCTTGAAAACACATATATTTTAGTTTGAAGTCCAAATTCTGTGGATTTCCCTTACTTGGATTGTGCCAGCCTTTGGAATCGACTGAAGTAACTGGAATTTGGCCATACATTTGGCCTTTCACAAAGCTGAAAAGCATACCACAAAGAACTGTGGTTTTTAGTCTGCACAGTTATGCCACATTCTCACCTTTATGAGGCATGGCTTGAAGCCATGCAGAATGAAAAATGTGTGGAGATCAGGAACCCATGGAAAAATACTTCTAAACCCACAGATGTGGGGCCAGTTGAGCATAAACATTGACATTTTAATCTGAAACATTTTACTGAAACAGACCAAGTACAGTGAATAATATAATGACTGAAAGGTTTTGTGTGATACCAAATGCTGTTGTTTTCAACAGCAATGACAAAATAAAAAGTGCATGCGGTTGCGGTTACCGTCTTCCCTCCCTGTTTTCTTTTTGCATGTTTTCAATTGTTTTCTCTCCTTTTTCTCACTTTTTTCATTTTGATAGTGGAAAAGCAGATAAAAGTTTGAAGCAGCAACATCAACAACGTCTGTGAGAAGCAGTTTTGATGGGTCCATAACAATGGGTCTCATTGTACCACTGCTTTTGTGAACTCCTTGGACCTATGGGCTTATGACAGTGTCATTAAAATTACCTGGAATCTGCAGAAGAGCTGACAGTGCACTAATCAGTAACAATATCAGTATTGGTATCTTGCTTTGCCTATGCACTTGCTGCACACAGATCACTTTCCTCAACTTCTGTCTGTAGTGCCCAAGTAGGTGCTCCTCTCCCAGTCACCTACCTCTGTCCTAGTGTGGAACTCATTCATCAGCAGGTGTTACATGTTAGACAGACCTTTTTTCCAACAATCTGTCTTTCTTTTTCATCCTTTCACCTGGACCCATAGTCATAGCATTAACTTAATGACTCTTTGTGAAATGTGATGTGAAGGAATTTCAGGGCCTGGAGTTACTTCTCAGAAAGTCAGGAAAGAGTTTTTTAAACACTGGTATTTATTTCCCATAACAGTGAATCATCTTTGAAGTAACGGTAATGTCATATGGTGCCATGAATTATGTCTCAAGATGCATACGAATGCATGACTTTGGTGGAAAGTCTGTTTGGTTATTAGCATTTTATCAGAGTGGAACTTTGAATGATGATATCAGAGAAAAGGGAAAATCTGTATGAACATGATTTCCAGCATTGGCCTAACTCGGTCAGAAGTGAGTAGCTGAACAGAAGGAAATGGTGTTGATGCTTCAGAATGACTAGGGGTCAGTAAACGTGGAAAAAAAAAAAACACAAACCCAACAGTATTTCAGCCAGATGGCTGCAACTCTATTGACTTCAAGAAAAACAACACCCACTGGCAACATGCCATTGCACCGAAGAGAGGAAAAATGCATTCGTCCCCTGTCTCTTCTTTCTTCTGACCATGAGTTCCAGAAGGTCCCCTCCTACGTGACAGCCTAGATGTGAAGCTCAGCCAGAATTTTACTACTCCCTGGTTTGCATCCACCCAAGGCTTCCAAACATTTCATGGCCTAAGCAGGCAGGGCAGCTTTTGTAATCCACTTGGAGGAATGCTGTCATCCTTGGGGATCATGTTTCACCTTCCCCAGAGTGGAGGGATGCCCAGCAGGAACCATGCTGGGCAGCTCTCCAGAGTTTCAGAAACTCTACCCTTAACGTAATAAGGGAGAGATTTTAATGCCAAGAGGATGTTATTGGGCTTCCTAAGGCTGAGCCACTCTCCCACTCGCTGTCCTGTATTTTGGAAACAATGGCAATAGCCGGTGCCGCTTACCATGTTTCCAGATAAGTGTTCCAGGAAGAAGTTCATTTCTGTGTTCCAATGCATGATTAAAGACATGCTTAGAGCTAGCAGGGCACACACCAGGTTTTCTTCATCCAGCAACAGCAAAATATCCTCAGCTCCTGAGAGTTTCTTATCCCCTAGTTGTTTATAATAATGTCCCTAACACTATTACGTTGTGTTTATCTAGCTCCTAAACACAGATATAAAAGGCACGGTGAGCAGAATCATCTCTCTATTGACGTCATCGGGGGATGCAATAACTTTCACTACAACTGAATTTTATCCAACATCTATGCTAAAATGACTGTGTAAATATTTGCTTTTTTAACACAGTAAATATATGTCAGCCTGAGTCTCTGCAGGAGATGAAAAAGCTACTTCATATTTGGTTTTCTACTTAGGTGCCACAAACGCGCTCTTCAACAATGTAGGCTCTCTGCCTAAAATGTGGGAGTTAGTTTTTGAATTGAAAGAGTACAAAAACAAACTGCCTTTTTTGCTAGCCCTTCTGTCATTTAAAAATTATCTAAGGCTACATTCAAGTTTGATAAATTCCTATGCCTCATTGCAGTTCTGAATGAATGTTTATGGCAAAGTTTTACATTCCTGGATAACAGATTTGGAACAGAAATATAGACCTAATGGTGCAAACTGTGTTACTGTAATATAGGACAAATTAATGCTCCTGTCTTTTGTTTTTTTTGGGTTTTTCTTTATTATTTGGTAAAAGGTATATTCCAATTTATTAAACTTTGAGCAACTCAATCATTCAAATGGAAAGCATTTGAAAAACATCTTGCCAGTTTCACAGGGGCCAATTCTTGCTCTTTTGAGAATCTTTTGTGTAAGTATGAAGTTCCTTCAGATTTCCAAGGCTGGCAGGAAAGTAATAATTCCTCTTCATGAAACATGTAAATTTTTTTGAAACTTTTTTCACTCCCCATGAAAATAAAATTGTTTTCCATTAAAAAAAAAAAAAAGTGTGCAGCACAGGCTAGTCAATGGTGATTAGGGCACCTACCTCCAATGTGACAGACCAAAGTTCTGCTTTTACCTGTGGGTCAGACGATGGCCTGTCCGCCCATAGCAGGGTGTTAAGATTAAAGTCTCTTTCTGGTTCAGTCCTGAAATCCCTCCTTGAAGCTGAGATGCTTTCCTAGAGAAAGTTTTGACAAGCAAATTAATTTCTGTTAAAAACTTTGGTGTCAATGGCAAAAATTTCATTCAAAGAAATCCCAGTATATATGAGATATACAAGAAGCTTAGCCCCTTTGTTAGCTTTCCTTGATCCTGGAGAGGTTTACCTGAAAGATCTGGAAGCATTGTCCTTATTACTATCCTGTGTTCACATTTTAATACATTTCTACCTCCTTATTTCTCGTATATCCCACTTTTCCCAAATACTGTCCCAATTTTGTATTGAAAACATAAAATAGGACTCCTACAAAACCCTTTAACTTCTGGAACATCAGCCACCATATCAGTTATGGCACCAGCTCAGCACTTCAGCTCTATACAGCAAAAGACCAAAGTAATTCCTACTGTTAAATGCTTTGTCATACCGGGGGCCTTTGAATCTGACCCTGCAACCCTTATACACGCAACCAGTCCTTATATAAGTAAGAGTTAACCGCTCCTGTGTGTAAAGGTTGCAAGGTGAGTCCCTTTGAATATCATTATCCCAAGTATAATAACTGTTTTGCTGAAACTCACGGGTTATCTTTTAAAAAACAACCCATATTACTCAATGGAGAATTCTGGAGAAAAAAAAATGCATTAATGTTGCATTTTGAAAGCAGGCAAAGGTCATATGAATGTTGCCCAAGATTTTCAACTGAGTAATGTACTTTAGAATAAGTTGCTGTGATTCTTTGTCAGAGCACCCCTTTATTGTTCAAGTGAAATTTTTCACAGTTAATAAGATGGTCAGTTGCAGGTACTGAAAATATTTGCCCTGCCAAACACCACAAGCGTGAAAACCCTCCAGTTGGTTGAAAAATGAAACAGAAATCATTCCAGCAAACTGCTCGACAGCTGGTGGAGAAATTCCCAGAATATTACCTGACCAAAAATGAAAGTGTTTTATTGATTAAACAAACAAACAAACAAACACAAAAACTTAGTATTGACTGTTTTCTGAAGAAAATTGCCAAAATATTTTTATGGTATTATTTGCAAGGAACTATTTGACTAGCACTTAATTAGAGCAAAACTGTTGGTTGTTGGGTTTTTTTAAAGAAGATGCTATAGTTTGTCCAGATATTTCGCTTCATGCACAGCCTACTTTCCATTGGCCATATGATACCATCAGTTTTTAAGAAGATTCTCCAGTGATGTCGATGGAATAATTCTGCTTAGAAAATTCTGGTTAATTTTTACTGCTTTACAAGCAGAGAGAGTATATGAATCACAGTACTGAAATTGCACTTGGACAATAAAGACCGAAAATTTTGCATGAGTATGTAATGTAATGATTCAGGAACAAATGCTGCTTTCGGGAACATCAGCCTAATATGGGCAAACACTGTTAGTATAACTGAAAATACAACAGAGCTTTGCTGCAACTCTTTACCAATGATCTTCACATATTCTAACTCTCAAGTTCCGTAAGGTGGAAAAATGCTTTTCTGATATTGGAGCCTCTGGATTTTGCCTGCTTCCAACATTCTGAACTGCATATTTACCACGAATGACTAAAGACACACTGACACTTCCACCAAAATCTCATGCAAAAATTGTGCTCAAATTCTGTATTAAATTATGCACAAAAATACACAGATGTCTTCATTGTTTCCATGAATTTCAGAGCACGAACATGACAAAAAATAATTCTCTTCTTATCGTGGAACATGAATAAGTATCTCAGAAAACCTAAATCCAAATCCGATTTAAATTTGGAAGAACTTAGCAACAGCAGCAGCAACAGCAGCACAAGTGTTGTAAAGTAAAAGGCACCCAGTCAGCAGTGAACAATGCATTATCCCAACAACCAACCCTCTGCTACCAGTGCAGTCAGCAACTGGACTCTCATACAAAGCCTGAACACAGTTTATATCCTGAGGTGAATGAGGACATGGGATTTAGTATGTGCTAGTTCCACAGATAAATTATCTAAACTTTGAAATACTGGGTTGTTGTTTTGTTTTGTTTTTTTAATTAACCTGTTCTCTCCCCAACCAAAAAAAAAAAGATTATAAAGAGGGAAAAATACTAACTACAGTGTGATTAGAATTCAGACCAGTGCTCTGCACTTTAGTCCTGTTGTGTCCAGCCTATTTAGCCACGGAATGTGGCAGAGATGCTCAGGACTCGCAAGTACGGCCGCCTGCTTCCAGCTGCAGCTCTAAGTATTGCATCTCGGACCGCCAGACCTGCAGAATCGTGTACAGCACCCGGGACGCCTCGGCCGAGTCCTGCGGAGGCGCTGGTGTCTGCTCGTGGTGTTGGAAATCGAGCCGCTAAAAATGAAGGGAAAAAATCAGGGGCAAACCTTGATAGTTTCACCCGAGTGAGCAGCCCCGGTGATAAAGGGCTCCGGGAGGATGCCGGGGCTGGCACAAAGTTTTATCTTAAGAAGCTCTGTGGAACCGTAGCTGCTTATTCCTCAGATCTCACCCCCGAGAAAGCGCCAAGCCCGGAGCGGAGCTCACCCGCGGGCGGACCCCGCCGCGCCGCTCGCCCC
>VZRW01005692.1:16840-24340 GCA_013398125.1 Aegotheles bennettii
CTTATCTGTATAGGAGTCGATATTCCTCCCTGTTTCCTTGAGAGATGAGTTAATGCTTTCCATTCTTTTTGAAATGATTTCACAAATATGAGGGGCAGAATTAGCTTCTTGAAGTTTAAGGTATTTAGACTTTGTCTGACACAAGCAAACCATATTTTTCCATGATCAGACTTTGCTGTAAGTCCACAGGTAAAGTTAAGCTTACGGTATAGCTTTCATTAATTGACAGACTCAGAACAGAACTAGTAGCTACATTATTCAGACTTGAAATTCACTTTCAGATTGCAGCCTAAATGCACACAAAAGAAAGAATTCCACAAAAGTGTTGATTGAGAATTTCTGGACACAAATTGAATTCTAGCAAACCACTCCTGATTAAAAAAAAAAAAAAAAAAAAAAAAAAAAAAACAGCCATAACTCAAATAAATCATTTAGTGGATTGAATCAAGCATTTTTCATCCCTTTATTCAGCATGTAGCACACAGATATGCTTCAGTAACTTCGACAGTATGTGTTCACTGAACAATTGGACCACCAAACAAGGGCTTCTTCCGTCTATTCTCACATCAATGAGACACTCAAAGAGTTCCAGATTACTCCTTTCTCCAACTCCACTCACGAGAGTTCGCTCTGAGTTACAGACATTTATCTGATATGACTGATAAATTTGGGCAATTATTCTCCCTCCACTTTGGCCCTTGCAACTGTAGATCAATTGGATAATATTATAAGACACACTGTGCATGGACAGCTAGAAGAATCAGTGTAGTAAAAGAAGCTTAAAAGCTCTTTAGCCAGTTGAAAGTAGAGAGTAGAGCTGGCACCACTTTCAGTTAGGGAGGTATCTACGTTTCTCAGTACAAGCTTAGGCTTTGATTTCCATAATCGCATACATAAAACTATATTCATGCAACGTGTATGAACAAGAAGCACATGCAGGCAGATTACCTACCCACTTCTTTGTTCCTGTAGTTTCTGCATATATTTGGCAGTCATGGTCATTGGGTAGGCAGTTTTGGAAATCTGGCACATCTTGCAATTATTTAAGCAATAAGTACTACCATTGAAGAAATAGAAAGAAAACTTCATTCAGGAAAATCAAAGGAAAAGAATCTTTTTTCTGGTTCTCATAAGCTGTTAATTGCAGCACAAGGAGGACCATATATTGAAGCTGAGTACATACTTCAAATGTGTTCCACAAGGGATCTCCACACTAAAGACAGAAAGGAGAATTTGAAGGGTATCTGGAGCAACCACAATAGAGCATGCAGCAAGTGTCTGGCCAGGAAAGCACTCAATGGCATCTCTAGGGCACAAAGGCACAAACCCTCCAATAATTTCCATGTCAGGATTCTGCAGGTGTGAGATTGAACTTCTGAGGTGCTGAATGATTTTGGCACTCTATTCATCCTCCTTCTGGTCACTGTAAACAGAAGGTGAAACCTAGAATGTAATGTTGGGATTTGATGTTTCCTTATCCCACATAGCCCATCTTTGAAATAGAAAATTCTTCCTTGGTTCAATGCTAGAAGGTGACCACTGAATTTCAATGTAGCACAAAGGCTTTTTTTCCTGAAAAAGTTATTGTCCACTATTATTTCATCCTCAGACGATAAATTTGCGGGTGCATGTGTTTTCATAAATATACCTGCAAGGGAGAAAAATCAACTTATATCCAATACATTATTGTCCATTTAATACACTTTTAATTTTAAATTTCAGGGACTTACTGCTAGTCTTCTCAAATGTTCTCTAATTTCTTCCAAGAGTTCTGAAAAATTTACTGCAGGCATAGGCCTGCACCGAGCTGTTAGTCCCTTCTGTACTGGCTAGTCCTTTCCACAGGCACCCTGCCTGCTGGCAGAAGCTCATGTTCTGATGAAGCTCTGTTGCTCTGAGGCCTTCGTCAGTGTGGGGTCAACAGCTTTGGAACTGGTCAGTTGTCACGGTAAGATGCTTATAGGTCCCTCCTGAGTGTCTATCCTAGAGCTCTGAATATGTGTGTATTTGCACATTATGAGGGTTATCAGGCAAAACAAAAGTAGTCACTTAGTACTAGTAATCTCATTGATTAATTTCTCAAATTCTGACAAATTTTGGCTCTGGCACATGCACACACACTATCATATTAGTGTTCTGTTGTTAACTCATCTTTCAATATCTGCATTTTATTATATAATTAGCTGTAGTTCTCATTTCAACTCAAAATTCCCATTTACACAGATGGGACTTTTTCACAGAGACCGAGGATCAGATATTGCTGTGTCTTTTAACTACGGCACTGTTTCAAAAGAACCATATATATTTTCAAAACACATATCCTGGTAAAATAAATGTGTAGAAAAGGCCGTGATGTTAACAATGATATAATGTTAAGTACAATTGAAATATAAAAATATGTAAATAAGAAGAGTGTATGCTATTTTGGCTCACTGATGTTGCTAACCATTAAGTATTTCTCCTTATCATTACAGATATCTGAAAATCCTAATCTAGAGTAAGCTCTTAAAATAAAACCATGAACACTGCAGATACTTAAAAGATGTTCAGAAAATTGTGCAGGATAGCTCTAGAGGAAACTTTTGAGAAAAATAAAGTCTCATAATACATGTGAAAATTAGCAAATATGTTTCATTGTTGTTGTCATTATAATTATTACTGGCAGTTCAAAGGATAGGGTGTGGAAACAATGCTTTACTGAAGTCTCTGTAATGAAGCAACTCTAGGTTATCTATTTTATTTGTGTATGTTCTCTGGACTTTCTAAACAGAGATTGCCTCTCCTATTTCAGGAGATAGGGATTGCTTCATGGGGAGTGGTGGTTGTTAGAGAGGCTACAGCCATCCACTATCACTGTCTGGCATGGTGGACTCTTCTTTGTCACCTGGAAATCAAGCTGCATCTACTCTGGTTGTGTTTTGCTTCATGAAAATAAAAGAGTTACCATACTCTATAAAATATATTTACAGTAAGCTGGCAGATCGTAGAGAGTATGCTTTTTACTTCAGAGGAAGGGGAGTTAAATAGAAGATGATTTCAATGAAAAGAAATCATAAAATTATGTGAAGGAAGTGATATTCTCTATTAGATTAAAGCGACACAGTATCTTGTCCAGCCATGGTACATTTCTTTTATATGACATCGGGTTGAAAATCTTTTATACAAATACTTGCAGAACTGAAGCCAATGTCCTTCAAAAGAAGAATTGTAATTAAAAATATATTTTTAAGTCCCCATAGAACTTAGAAGTTTTAGCATCTTGTTACTTACGTTTTCCCAAATTCCCAAGCTTCCCAACTGAGAGTGGGAAGAGTTTGGAGCTCTTTGAGCGTCTATAAGTATCTAGAAACTAAAGAGGCAAGAAATGACAACTCAGTGCCCAAGAGTCCTGGTGAACTTGAGTCCTTCTTGAACACCAACAGGCTTGGGGCCATGACTGCTTCTCTTGAGAGCTTGTTCCAGTTTCAGCCTCCTCCAAGCTGAATAAATGAGGTATCCTCACTTCCTCCTCATAACCATGGCCTCTAGTAATTTCACCATCTTTGTTGCCCTCCTTTGGATGCATTGTAATGTTTTTATATCCTTCTTGTATTGTGGAGCCCAAAACCGCACACAGTACTTGAGGCGGGGCCACACCAATGCTGAGTGTAGTGGGACAACCTCTTCCATCAGCAGGTTAACTGTACTGTGCTTAGGGCACCCCAGGATACCACAGGTCCTTCTGGTCCCCGGGACACATTGTTGTCTCACACTGAGTTTACCATCAACCACACAGTTGCCTGTCTGATTTTAGGCACTTACGTACTTTGACTTGCCTGGTTGTAAGAATTGAACATAGGACGTGGAGAGGGCACTGGGTCTTGGCCTCAACCTCTCCCTGCTGCTGGTGGTCCGGCCAAGGAATGGTGTGTTTGGCGCATAGCCTGGCTCACATGAGCTTCTTTGCCAAGCTCACCTCCTGATGCTTTTCACTGTGTCCAGTGTGGGTCAAGACCAGAGGGAAAAGGTTATGGCAGTAAAAATGAGGGACAACCTTAATAATGAAAGTACAGCTATAGGTATAGATGGTGTCATATCTTGTGGAAGAGAACAGCACTCATCAAGCTGTCTTGCAACTTCAATCTTAATGTGTTAACCCTTAGCTTTTGTAGAGTGCTGTCAGCCCATTGCATTGGACTGAAAGCAAGCTTCTACTGTTCACATATAATTTTTAGAACAGTTGCTTATCAGGTATTTTCAGTTTGAAAATGTAAAAAGTGAAGGTATGGTAATAAATCATGCCATTTAAACACAAATGGCTGAATCTTTCATGGATAGCTGGTAGGCTAATATTCACATTCCCCTGTAATAAGAATTTCTTATGGAAGTAAGGGGTGGGGAGCTGGACTGCCATCAACATCTGTAAATTGTGTGAAAATCTGAATGTCACTGTCCTGTATTTCCATTTGTAAAATGACTTTTCCTAGACCATTTGTAGAAGGATGTTCATTCACAGATAAGAGTCTAATAACACAATGCTTGTTTGCCTTGCATTCAAAAGTCTCTTCTTGTGGAGGATCTTCACTGATTAGTTTCCAAAATCATTAGTTATATGGCAAACCTTTTAGAGTGCAATGCAGAATCATAGTCAGGATTCCTTGTGCAAAAAAACCCCACAAACAAACAAACAAGAAAAGTTTCAGCAATTCTCACTGATTGAAATATACCATCTTGGACCTGCATCAGCATTTAGTAAATCTTTACTGTTCTGCTGTAAGTACCTGTGAAAATACCATAGACAGTCTCACATGCTTTTTCCTGGAAAGTATTAACATATAAAAATACACCTTATTAATTAATCACATCCATGTAGTACATATTTCCATCCCTATCTTAGAGCGTTGTACAGTAAGTCATGGAGAAGTGAAGTGACTTCTTTACAGATGTGCTATGGGCAAGTGAAGGTATAGAATCTGGATATGTATACCATACTTACCTGTCTGATGTTATGGACAAAAGGAAAAAAAAAAACAAAAGCAAAGCACACTGCAGAAAATTAACACTCAGTACTTTGAAAAAATACTTGTCTTAACACATTCATTTACTGAATGTATCTGAGGTTGAACATGCCAATATAGTTTTATAGCAAAAAATTACAGTTAAAACATAGAAAAGAAAACATTGAAATAGTTTTCTGCAATGGGAAAAAGAAAAAGGTTTTGAATAGTTATTCCATTTCCCAGTTTTCAAAGGTTCTGCATTAAATGAAAAACCTCACTCACTAGCTTCTGCATTTGCCTGTTTCTGGTGTTAATTATCTTTTGTTTGCCCTTGATAATCCTGAGTTTGGTATGCAGATAATGAAGGCTGCAGAATCATCTCAAAGTGTAAAAAACAATGGCATTGTCAATTCTGCATCACAACACTTTATAAATTATGAATGTTATCCACATTAAGGAGGATGGTAGACTTTTAAAATTACTTCCATGAATAGATTAAATTACAAGTATTATTACATTTCATTTTATTAAGTGCATCTTAGTAGTTATTAGGGCAAATGAACATGTTCTCTCAATTACATAATAACATTAGAACTAGAAATTATGCATTGACACTCCCAAATGCGTAATGCGGTATTGTATATTAATCATCCCAAACAATATTTTCAGTTTATATGAAGACAATTACTACCTATGGAACAATAACATTGTTATTGATTTATTGCAATTCAGCTCAAAGAATTATTTTTATATAAAAGCCTTGATCCTTTTCTGGATAGTTTAATAATTTCTAGCTCTTAGAAAAAAATGTAAGAGTCTTTTAATTACTCTCTTTTATTAATCTAATTACAATAAGACAAAGTTTATCGTATATTTCATTTTTAAATATCCTGGGTAAGACAATGTAGCACACATGCAGCATATACCAATTAATTTAAAAGAACATTAGTTAATTTTACTTTTAGCAAAGAGTAATTATTTACATGATGTGGTTTTAAGTTACATTTTAATTCTCTCAAACAGTTCTAGTGGTCGCAATTGTGGATTGTCATGCTGTGTTTTATTCCAAGAAAAAAAAATTCATGTAAGAAGTCAATTAGTAATTTTTAGAGCATTGTTGAAGAAGAGTAAGAAAAGCACCTGGCACAAGCCCACAGACCCGAGTGACAACATTTGAACTCATTTAAGTGTGAGAAGGATGGAGCACACAGCAGAGATGTGTGTGGTAGCCAGGCGTTTTAGACACCTGCAGAGCAATTGTTAACATAGATACTTTCAGATACTTTTGCAGTATCAATTTTTTATTTGGCCATGTTATATGCATTGTTTGCAGCCCTTGTAAGTATTTATTTTATTTAAGTTGTCCAGATAACTATGTCTCACTGTTTTCAGTATTTCTAATACTGTGTGTTAATTAGATCCGGCAATGAACATACTGATGTACTGTTATTTATTTTAACACAACTGGCAATGTTTTCAACATGGTTACTTAAGGGATAATCATTCAATCATTAAAAATGCAATTCATACAGTGTCAGCAATTTTTCTTTAGACAAGGAAGAGATTGTTCTCATTTATTGTATTTTTCTATTTTGATTTTAATTTGAGTTTAACATACTTGCTGTCAATATCATTGTCAGATTGTGTCACTTTATAAAACATTGGTACATGCTGGACTGATGTTTTCAGGGGGCAGTTATTGACTTATCAGTAAAGTAGCAAAAATAAATAAGAGACATTTCTGGTATTATTCATACTAGCATAGATCACGGTCAATAAATCAGCTTTGCAAGTGAATACAGATTACTCTAAATTTGTTGGTCTAAATACAAAAAAGCTAGCACATACTTTTTTTGTCGTATGAGTCTTGAACATGCGATATGATCTGCTAGATTCAGCAAAAACAGTATATGAATGTGCAATATCACATACTCCTAGGGAATATAAAAAGTGCATTTTAATTTGTTGTGGTTTTGCATGGGAACACAGTACACTGTGATTATTTAAATGTCCTTTATGCTGTGTAAAACCAACTTTTTCCTCTCAGATTCTGCCCTTACGTTTCCTACCAGCTGGGGTAGAATTTGTGAATATGACCTGCAGAAAGCCTGTGGAAATGTCTCTGACAGTGAATATTTAGAATCAGCAAATGTTATAATTGGTCATTTCATGGGAGTATGTAGTCAGTGTAATTAGACATTGTTTATATTAGTGGTGTATTGGGTAACATGAAATGACTAGGTGATCCTTTCTGGCCTAATGTTATTAACTAAACAAAGTAAGTTAGACTCTATCACTGTAACATTGGATTAAAAATGACTGGAACTAATATACATGCAGTTGACAAAATAACTAGCCTTCTTAGTTCCAATTAGTCCTCAGTTAAACTGCATCAGCAGTGGTGTCACTTACAGCTACGCTAAATTATCTTTGAATCTCTCTGGTTCCTTTACTTCTCCCTCTTGCCAGTAAGAAAGTTTCAGACATGAAAGTGTTAACAGCTCCTTTGAAATTACTCCTA